>CM040122.1:23131692-23511986 GCA_022559845.1 Amorphophallus konjac
TCTAGTTATGTCAGTTATGTCAGTCTAGTTGAGTGAAACTTGTTAAGAATTGAAGAATGGTAGTGGATTTAAATAATGTAAAATTGTCAGCAGTTGGTTACTTGTAATAGTTGTCATCTTGGACTATCGGTATCATCTTCGAAAAAAATTTGATTTCAATTATTATTATTAGTCTGTGCGTACTCTGTCTTTTGTCAAATTTAAAATATGTATATTGCTCTGAATGGTTCTATATAAGCTGACCACGACCTCGAGTATCTTCTACGCTCGGGACTGTAGACACGCCAAAATTGACGCTATGTTGATCAAATCTCATGTCACTATGTTGATGCCCCAAAGTGAACTTCGATATATTCATAATATGAAGTTTTTCTATTTTTTGTGTGTTTTTTTGATTTGTTCTTGCATTTTTGTGATTCGCGACCTGAGGAGGGGTGTGTTTTTAAAAGCGACCTAACATGGGGCGTGTTCAAAGAAAGGACGACCAAATGTCAGGGCGTCAATTCCTGGTATTATCCGGTTTCAAAAAAAAATTCAAAATAAATTCAAATTATTGATTAACGTCCTTCCTCAGGGCGTGGTTTCAATTAACGCCTTCATCTCAGGCGTGTTCTCATAATTTTCAAATAAAGTAAGTTTTTTTGCCAAAATTTAATCCCAGAAGTGATGCCCTTGATCATGGTCGTGTTTTGAGTAACGTCTTGATGTAGGTCGTCAATTCAAGATTTGACGCCCTTCGCAAGGTCGTGTTTTCCCTTTCGTGTCATACTTAAACTCCTCTTTCCCGAAGAGTTCCCTGCCTCCGTTGGTCTCCTTGCTTGAATTGGAGTTAGAGTCCTGCCTTCTTTGATCATTGCCTATCCTTATCTTTCCGAATTTGAGCTTATCTTCGATTGAAGTCCTATAAAAGGATGCTCTGGTCGATCTAGGTAGAGGTTGACAGGTCAGAGAGTTCACACAGGTTTACGATTAGAGGTTTACGAGTTCAGGGTTACAGAGCTTCATCTTCCTCTTACGCGATCGTTTAGAAAAGGCTCTGCTTCCTCTGCTTCCGATCAACCGCGTCCACCTTGTTTTCCTTTACTGTCGTCAGGGACAGCAGGGTTCTGTTATTCTGTGGTGTTGTTTTGTCTTCATCAATCGTTCATCATCACTATGTTGTTTTCTTCTTTTTTACATTAGCTTCATCATCACTGTGTTCTTCTTTTACGTTTGCATTAGCTGCATCATATCTCCTCCTTCCCTATTTTCTTTAGGGGTTTAAAAAAAAAAAAGAGGTGCGCATGTTTTTATCCTCTTCGTCATATTTTCTATTTGAGAGTTGATACTACACACTTTTGGCTGATCCACTTCTCTTGGCTTGTTTTATTGTCTCTTTTGCAAGGGTAATCAATAAAGGAAAACCCCCTTCATCGGCCGGCCGGTTGAAGGAGGAGGAGGAATTCACAATCCATCCCGCGTTCTATTTTCCACCAGGTATTCGCGATCTTCTTTGTTTCTTCTTGAGGTAACCCCTCTGGCGATCACCCTCCTTAGTAGCACCACGTGCTTCTTTCCTTATTATTATATCATCTCCCCTTATTTTTATTATGCCTTCTCATATTTAAATTTCTTCTCCATGTGTGGATTTATCACGATCTACAAATTGGCGATCACGGTGGGACTCCACTGTTTTTCTTTTGATTACCATCTCCTATTGGCACCCACGTGTGCCCTTTCCTATTGGCACCCACGTGTGCCCTTTCCCCTTCGGCACCCACGTGTGCCCTTTCCCCTTTGGTACCCTCGGTACCCCTCCTTTTGTGCCCCACAGGCACCCTCCATTGTGCACCCTGCACACTCCCCGGGATCAGCCAGTTTGTGATTGCATATTTCCTGAATTCACGCCTCAAACAGAGGCGCCTTTTCTTTTAACGCCTTCATCCAGGGCGTTTTATTACTGTGTTACGTCTTCTGTCAAGACGTCTTTCATCATTTTACTGCTTTTATCACGCTACCTGTGAATTCACGCCCTGCCCTAGGGCGTTCTTTTATTGCATAGCGCCTCACCTCAAGGCGCTTTTTCAGATTTGACGCCCTCACTAGAGGCGTCCTTTTCATAGTTCGCGCCTCAACCAGAGGCGTGTCTTTGTTTCCCACTGCTGCCTCATGGCCTCTCGCAGTGATTCACGACAGTGACCCTGTCGTTGCTTTGGTTGATAGCGACCTGCCCCAGGTCGTCTCTTTCCTGCGTTTTACAGAAACCTGCTTCCTGTTGCTGTCTGTGATTGTTGGATTGATTATTACATTGCTTGCCTATATTGCTGTGATCTTATCATCTTATTTTGCATATTGTGGCATTTGGTTGAGAGACCTCCTCTCTCTACACTAGGATTCCACACACCTCTCTTGGAATCGGGATGACCCTCCATTGAGCATTCCGTCTCTTTGGACCGGAAATCCCTTTTCCAAGACCTCCGTAAGTCCCCGCACCCGTGGATTCCCTCACGGACGCCGGGCTAGTTGTACCCTTGAAGTACCCGGAGTATAGAGAACCTATCGTTGGTAAAGAGAGAGAAAGAATCTAGTTAACCCGGAGATCACACTTGGATAAACTAGGTTTCACTTTGCAAAAGAGGGAAATTCTGCAATTTAATCCACTCTAATCTCAAGCATAACGCTAAAATCTTGCGTTCATCTCAACTTGGTTGCATACACTTGCTTGGATTGATTTGTTTAGACTTGTTTGGATTGAGTGGTTGTTTGCTTGATACTGCCTTTATAAAGCCGTCTCTCCTCTTAAACATGCAACTCCGTTCAGGAAAAATCATCAACATGGCAGGCTACGGGTATTCTTATGATGATGAGGATGAGAATGTTTTTGGTCAATATGAGACCCCCCCCAGGATTCCATCTATTATGAGGGAAATTACCCTCCTCCTCAGTCCCATCATCCTCAAATCCATGTGGTTGATACCACTCCTCAAGAGGCTGTGCCCTCTTCCCAAACTTTACCCTCCAACACCTCGGGGAATTCTTCTCCATCTCTCAATGTCACGGATTTAATTAATGCTTTATCTCAGTTAGACGATTCCCAGCGGCAGGCTATTCAGGCCGCTTTGAAAGGGAAGTCTGTTCCCTCTTCATCCTCCAATCCCCCTCCGGCCGAGAGTGGCCATCACCTCACTAATGACCAGGCGGTCTTGCACAAACCCCCCTCTCGTCCACCAACGCCCGGTGCGGCCATGCCGGCCCAACAGGCGAGCTATTCAGCGGTCAGGCCTCAGTTCCAACCTCCCCGAATTCTGCGGACACCTATACCACATTCTTTTATTCAAAATCCGGCCCCAGTCGAGTCCGACACTAATATGCTATTACTCCAGAAATTGGCCAGCATGGAGGAGCAACTAAAGAAGGTCACCACGGCTAAGAACGCCCCGGAAATTTCGCTCCCTACATTGCCCGTCTTCCACTTACCACCATCTGAAATGCCGAACTTCCGGCGATATAATGGGACTGGTAATCCTTTTATTCATTTGAAGGACTTCAGGTACGAGACCTCCTTCTGGCAAGACAACAAGGCCTCTTTGGCCTACTTATTCAGGAGATCTCTGGAGGGGCCAGCCCTTGAATGGTTTTATTCACTGGATTCCGCTGATGCCGGCGACTTCGATATTGTTCAAAGGAAGTTCTTGCAAAAATACAGAGACCGGGTCGGACCATCCCTTTCGCTCACAGATCTGGTCGCGGAAAAGATGAAGCCCGAGGAGGACTTCATAATGTTTGCTGATAGATGGCGGTCTATGGCCGAAAAGTTGAAAGATACACTGTCTGAACCGGAACAAGTCAAGATGATAATTTCCAATGCCACTCCTCAGTTCCGGCACATACTGGCCATGAACCGGTTAACCACCATGGAGGAGCTCTACGAAAGGGCTCGTTATATCCAGACGCAGATGAAGGATTCGCCCATTATGGCATGTTTGAGCCGAAGCCACGGCTATTTAAGAAAACCACAAATGTCAACAACAGCGGGCCCACGACGGAGGGCACTATTGTAAATGAGCAGGTTGGCGTAGTTGGCCACCCCCATCAAGCTAACCCACGTCCTAACCCACCTCCACCACAAAACCCCCATTTCAACTCCACTCCACAACGCCAATTCGCACCCCAACATTCCTTTACTTCACAACCAAACCAAGCGCCCCGCGCTAACCCTCCAGCTCCGCAACAGTACCACCAGGTACCACCACATACCAACTATGGCCAACAACAACAACGGAGACCACCACTTGGCCCCAAAAGGGACCACTACCCTCCATTACCAGAAAGTCTCCCGGATATTTTCAATGCCTTAATGGCCGCCAATTTGCTCATATTACCAAGAGAAAGAACAGCGTGGCCCGCTAATGTTGACACATCCCGTTACTGCGCTTTCCATCGTGCACCTGGTCATAACCTTGATCGTTGCTTCCACTTCAGAGATTACATTTATGATCTAAATGACCAGGGTGACATCAATTGGGACGAAATGAGGCAATTCATCGCCACCATGAAAGAAAGAAGGTCTCCTCGGCAGCAACAGGCTCAGCAGCCACAACAACCAGCTCCACAGCAGCAACAACAAGCTCCAGCACCTCAGCACGATATGGGGATTGCCCACAATCCACTGGCGGAGCACCCGCCAAACCAGCACGTAAACCCTGTCACGTCTCTCTATGAAGTGGAGAGAGGGCAGGGATGGCATGAAGAAAACGCCTCTGTCGGGGCACTTTACCATAATCAAAATCAACCTCCGCGCCTCTTGCGCACCCCTTCTTCTTCTCCTACCCCTCAAGTGGGCCGATCTCTTCTGCGCCCCGTTAATTCACCTCCTACCGCCAATTCTCCAACCTCGCCGGTTCGCCCCCTTCTTACACGCTTACCACCTCTACAGCCTACGCCACAACAAAACCCATCCACCACCAACCCTTCGCCACTGCCATCTAGGCCACTCCTCATCCGCCCATCACCAACGCCCACTGCACCCACCACCACTACTCCTTCACCGGCAAGGATCCCCCCACCATCGGTTCCGCCACCTTTCGTACCCAGAACCCTTCTCATTCCACCCCCCACCAATTCCCCCCGCATTCGGGTATCCCTTTCTACCTCTACGCCTCCTACCAGGGCACCAGCAGCCTCTACAGGGATTCCCTCTGCGGGAACTCCCACTCCACCACTTCTTAACACCAACACACCTTCTTCTTCTTCTAATCCCCCTCCCACACTTGTCCCGACAGAGGCACGTCAAGGCGTGGCGCCGCTCCGCAGTGGACGGATGTTCCACCGTATTTTTCCACAGAGAGAGCTAGAGCCCGCGCAGGGGCCGCAAGAGCAAGAGCAAGAACAAGAGTCAGTACCAGGGACTCAGTATGATTTGCTAAGCACTTGGACCGACACCAGCAAGGATTTCAATCCTGGAACTAATTAAAAGGTCCACCACTCATCAGCTAGCTTTGAAAGAATACCTGCAAAAGGTGATGGTCAATGAGGACATCCCAGGTGAGCAGATAATCACGGTTTTAACGCCCGCTAGCAGTCAGCCGGCAATTACTTTCCATGAACATGAACTAGCGCCACTCCCAGCAAGAAAGTACGCTCTATGCATCACAGTTGACATTAATAAGGTGGCTGTTAAGCAATGTCTGGTGGACACTGGGGCATCCATCAATGTCTTGCCACCTAGCACCTTGAAGTTGTGCGGCATCCCGGAAAGCCAAATTCGGCCGTCTACTATCACAATCACTGCATATGATAACACGAAGAAACCTCCTCTAGGCATGATTACGTTAAAAGTAAGTTTGGGTCCTGCCGCCATCACAGCAGATTTCCATATTCTGGATATGGATCCAACATTTAATGGCATTCTGGGATGCCCCTACATTCAGCAACTCGATGCGGTGCCCTCCACGAATCACCAATGCCTTAAATTCCCACACAAGGGCCGCATTATTAAAGTTACTAGTATGTCGATTCTGCCAGAGGAGGATATTCATGTGGCTTCATCAGTTCCATCCATGTGGCCGGCCAACAAGCCACTATTATCTGTGCTGGACGTCCCTTGTCCACGATCAATGCCAGAAAAAGTCACAACAGTTGCTATGACACCCCTGCCTCCCAAGGGGAAAAAGAAGAAAACAATGATGAACACCTCTGGCTGGAACATCTTAATGAAAATGGGGTATCAAAATGGCAAAGGTCTGGGTGCCAATTGTCAAGGCAGGATTAGGCCTGTTAAACCTCAGAAGCTGATTACACGAGGTGGCCTAGGTTACAAAGGGCCAGGCAAAAACAAAAATGAACCATGGGCATTTATGACATCCACATTAAAAACAGATCGCCAACCGCTCACTTGGACATTGAAGACACATTTTATCACGGGTGGCTTTCAAAATAATGAGCAAACTACCATAATCACTTCCATATTAGACTGTCAGGATGTTCATGCTAGACAGTTTGCTCGTCATATTGCCCCGTTGGCCACATACAAAGCCCTGGAGTCCTTAAGGCCTGATAAAAGAAGGAAAATGGATGATCCAGAATGTGACTGGTACAGGTGGTTCGATATGCAGGATATTACTATTTCTCTGAGTCGCCTCTTTATGCCGACTGACCCGGAATGGCCGCCACTTATTCATGAATTGATTGAGATGCCAGCTGCAATTACAGATAAGAGGCAGCTGCTGAGTGACTACACTGATACTGGAGAGCCAGATGTTCCGTTTGAAGAAGGATTCACTGTGGACAGGTTGTGGGCCGGCCTCTTTTCTCTCTCTTCCATGCATCCATCTGTGCTTGCTTCTCTATATTCTCATCGGTTTGGTCGCGTGCCAAGACCACCTCCGATTGTAATCAATTTATCTCCAGATTCAATCCAAGTTTCTCTCACAATTCCTTCTTCGCTCCTCGAGCGATTTTCTAAACTCTCCATCACGCCCCCTCGCGGGCCATCACTGATTCAATCTTTCTCTGATCTGGCAATTTCCACTCCTCCTGCTATCCTCCCTTCACACTGCTTTCTTCTTGAAACAGAAAATAAAAATGAAGAAAAAAACAAAAACGAAAAAAAAAAGCCAAATTCCAAATTTCCAATCCTCCATTTCTGTTGAGGAGACCTCCTATTTCTCTTCTGAGTGCGTCCCGACCCAGGGGCCGCTCCTTCAAGATTCATTGCTAAATCTTTTCTCCCCCTCTGGTGAGGGGACTTCCTCTGTATTACCTCCTGTATCCACTTTTTCACCTCCTTCCTTCCTTTTTCCGATCAAGCTAGTTGCTCTCTCTTCTTCTAATAAAATTCAAGGGGTAGACTCACATAAGAAATCCAAGGGTAAGCAGATTCTCATAGGTTTCTGTTGGAGTTAGCTATCAGATGCCAGGCTTGTTTAGCCCTTCCTGAATTTATAGAGAATCCAATCATCCTGCCAGAGCTGGAATATGAGGATGCTGTTGTTTCTTATGAGGGTTTGGGTGTCTATGAAATTATGAATGACGAAGACCCTATTGAAGAGGGGGATGAAAGTTATGAAGAATATGAGGACGAGGCTGATGCTTTTGCTAGTGGCATAAGACGATTTGACGAACCGTCAGCTTCTGTAGAAGAGCCTACCAAAGAAATTAATTTGGGTACCGAGGAAGACCCTAGGATTGTCCTCATAAGCAAGAATTTGCCGCCCTCCGAAGAGGAGGCGCTCATTTTGGTCCTGCAAGAATACAAGGACACGTTCGCATGGAGTTATGAAGATATGCCTGGTTTAGACCCTGCGCTCGTTGAACATCGCCTTACACTTAAGCCAGGGTCTGTGCCGGTCAAGCAACGGTTGAGGCGTTTCCACCCTAATATGGCTTTAAAGATGAAAGAAGAGGTCGACAAGCTCCATAAGGCTAGATTTGTTAGAGTTGTCCTCTACCCCAATTGGGTGGCTAACATCGTCCCGGTTATGAAGAAAGATGGAAAAGTTTAGATTTGCATAGACTTCGGGACCTCAACCGTGCGTGTCCTAAAGATGACTTCCCCCTCCCTCATATTGATGTTCTGATTGATAACACGGCAGGATTTGAGACTCTCTCTTTTATGGATGGCTTCTCAGGTTACAATCAAATTCGTCTGGCTGAAGAAGATCAAGAGAAGACATCATTCACTACACCATGGGGTACTTATTGTTATGTGGTCATGCCTTTTGGACTTAAGAATGCTGGAGCCACCTATCAGAGGGCTATGATGACGATTTGTCACGACATGATTCATATCTATATCGAGGTGTATGTGGATGACCTGGTTGTAAAATCAAGGACAAGGATTGAGCATCCTGGGGTTCTAGCTAAAGTCTTGCAAAGATCACGAGAGTATCAGTTGAAGATGAACCCAAGAAGTGTGTGTTTGGCGTTTCTTCAGGGAAGTTGCTCGGTTTCATTGTTAGCAAGAGGGGAATTGAAGTTGATCCCAACAAGGCAAGGGCCATTAGAGATATGCCTCCTCCCAAGAATTTGAAGGAAGTTCGAGGATTAATCGGGAGGTTGCAATTCATTCGCCGCTTCGTCTCCCAGCATTCACAAAGATGTAGGCCGTTTTACGAGCTTACTAAGCCGGGAGTCAAGTTTAATTGGATGACAAGTGTCAGGCAGCCTTTGACGGATTGAAGGATTATTTGGCCAATCCTCCTGTCCTGAGGCCGCCGATTCCAGGCAAACCACTTATTCTCTATGTTTCTGTCCTGGATGACTCCGTAGGTGCTGTCTTAGCTCAAGTGGACGAAGAAGGTAAGGAGAGGGCAGCATACTATTTGTCTAAACTTCTTAACCCCTGTGAACAGAGGTATTCAGCCATGGAGAAAACTTGCGCTGCTTTAGTCTGGGTAGTTCAGAAGTTAAAGCACTATTTCCTAGCTCACGAGGTTCACCTCATTGCTCGCATGAATCCGATTAAATTCCTCCTTGAAAAATCTATCCTCACTGATCGATTAGCACGCTGGCAAAGCTTCCTCTCTCAGTTTGATATCACTTACATTCAACAGAAAGCTATCAAAGGTTACGCCATTGCCGAACATCTTGCTCACCATCCTCTACCTCGTTTTGATCCTGTCAATTCGGAGTTTCCGGATGAAGAACTAATGTCCATTAATCAACCCCACGATCCTATGTGGACATTACATTTTGATGGAGCTCTAAATTCCCAAGGAAGAGGGATCGGCATGGTTCTTTTAACACCAGAAGGGGTCACCATCCCATTTGCTGCTCGGCTCACTTTTCCCGCCACCAATAATATAGCTGAGTATGAAGCTCTTTTGGCCGGTCTTCAAACCGCTCATCGATATGGTGTCACCCATTTGAGGATTGTGGGTGACAGTCAGCTCATTCTGCGCCAGGTGTTGGTCAAATGCCGCACTATCAATCCTAAGCTCAAACCCTACCAGGAGCTTGCTTCAGCTTATGCCAAACTCTTCGCCAAATTGATCTTCGTCCATGTTCCTCGTAGCCAAAATATCTTGGCCGACGCCCTTGCTTCTTTGGCCTCTGCTTTAGTCTTCCCTCCTGAGCGTGATTTTCATGTTCCTCTAATTCATCAGCGTGACACGCCAGCTATTAAGGATCGTGCATTCCTCGATATTAGGGATAAGGTGCTTGAAAAGATTAAGCAAAAGGAATCCCTTAAAGGCAAAGAGGTCATGCTTTTAGACTGGGAAGAAGAATTGGCTGACGAAGAGAAGCCTTGGTATTATGAGATTGCCAGATATTGCAATGATCAGTCCTATCCCGAGGAAGCCACCGCAGAAGAAAAGAAAGCAATTAGAAGAGTGGCTCAGCGTTATGTTTTGATTGGAGGTGTGCTCTATAGGAGAGGGCTCACCGGTGTTTTATTAAGATGCCTCGACGATGATGAATCATGGAAAGTTGTGGAAGAGGCGCATTCTGGAGTGTGTGGTGGTCATGTGAATAGCCAGATGCTAGCTAAGAAGATCCTTAGGCTAGGTTTCTATTGGCCAACTCTAGAAGAGGATTGTTCCATCTATGTTCGAAGGTGTGTTAAGTGTCAACTGCACGCCGACAAGATTCATTCTCCTGCTTCTTCACTCCATCCTACGTCCTCCCCATGGCCTTTCTCCATGTGGGCTTTTGATATCATTGGACCTCTTGGTGATTCGAACCTCCTGACCAAGCAAAAATCATTCATCCTCACGGCAACGGAGTACTTCACCAAGTGGGCGGAAGCAGAAGCTTACGTGGAGATCAAAGCGTCAACCGTCTGCAAGTTTATAATGAAGAACATCATCACGAGGTTCGGCATCCCAAGCACCATCGTCACCGACAATGGACCTCAATTTATCTCTCAAGAAATCAAGGATCTCTGCAACAGGTATAACATTGCATTGCATCATTCTTCTCCCTATTATCCGCAGGGCAATGGCCAAGCAGAGGCAACTAACAAAACTTTGATAAAAATTGTCAAAAAGACGTGTGAGGCTAATAAATTTTCGATTGGCCAGACAAGCTAGTTGAAGCTCTCTGGGCCTACCGAACTTCCATTCGAACCCCCACTGGGCAAACCCCTTTCGCCCTTACTTATGGGATGGAGGCAGTAGTCCCTTATGAGAT
Source organism: Amorphophallus konjac (assembly GCA_022559845.1). Taxonomy (NCBI): domain Eukaryota; kingdom Viridiplantae; phylum Streptophyta; class Magnoliopsida; order Alismatales; family Araceae; genus Amorphophallus; species Amorphophallus konjac. Next base: position 23,142,304 of record CM040122.1, read on the forward strand.
TCTCATTCCCTCTCTATGAGTACAATTGGATAAGGAATTTTCTATGGATGAACGTCGTGATTCACTCCTCGCCCAATTAGAACTCCTAGATGAGAAGCGTCTGGTCGCCGCTGAGCATGCGCGCGTTTATCAAAACAGGCTCTCGCGTTTTTATCAAAAGAAAGTAATTGAGAGAAAATTCAAAATCGGTGAGATGGTAATCAAGAGAATTTTCGTAAAGCCGGGTGGCCCTCGCTCAAAACTCCAACCCAATTGGGAAGGACCGTTTGTTATAAAAGACGTTTTTCTAGGCAATGCTTATAAATTGATTAATGCTGAAGGAGAAGAGTTAACTCACCCTTGGAATGGTTTGTATCTTAAGAAATACTACCCTTGATTCAAAATCCAAACAAAATGAAAATTGTTTCAAAAATCCAAAACAAAGTGGAATATTTCCAAAAAACCAAAAAAAAATAGAAATTCCAAAAAGCAAACCAAAAAAAAATAGAAGGGATCAAAATTGGTGCCATGGCACACGAAAGGATCAAGGTCTGAAAGGTCAAAATTCAGAATTCATTCATCAGTCTTGCTAACTTAAAAGGGGGTTGACTCCCGCACACACTACACGCTTTATTCTTGAACTCAAGCAGTGCAAAATCTGATGGAAAGTCAAAAACCTGACTAAAAGTGAAAGACAATACCCGTTCTTTTCTTCTTCGGCCCATAAGGGAGGAAGGGAGACCTCAGGGTAGACACGCCAAGCCTATCCGCCGCCCTAGTAGGTGGAAGTCAGGGCCCAAAAGGGAGCAAATGCCATAAAAGCCCAAGTACAATTAGGTTTTTTTCATCAATGCAATGCAAATCAATTCCAAAGTGAAAGTCAAGTTGTGAAAAGAAAAGCATGTCAAGAGGGTAAAGTCCCCGCAAGGAAAACCTTGGGCGTATGCGTGCAATATAAAAGGGGCAAAAGGCAACAAATTTTCCTACGCCAAAGACCGAACCCCAACAGGCATAGGGTAGGGGAGGTAACTTTGCCTTGAGCATCTCAGAATCCCTTATGGGCTTCCCTTATATTTTCTTCCATCCTTTCTATGTGGTAAGTCACGAACTGGCAGGATGGTCAAGACGGACTAAAGAAATTGCACTGTGCGAAATCTCGAATACAAGTCAACTATGACCACGTCAACCCCCTTTTAATTACTCAAGAAAGGTTAATGAATTTTAGATGGTGACCGTGTAGGACCCGTGGTCTTGATAGCCTTGACACCCTTTTTTTCACAGAATAATCCAATTAACGCCTTTGGCTAAGGCGCTTTTTATAGAATTAACGTCCTAGATTAGGTCGTCTCTTTCTGAATAACGTCTCTGATCTGGTTGTTACTTTTTTAAAAATCAGATTTCCTTTTCAAATTCACACCGTCTTATAGGGCGTCTTTATGCGAATCACGACCTACTCTAAGGCGCGTTTTTCAGGAAAAATAACAAAAAAATATAAATGAGTGAAAAAAGAAAAAAAATGCATTTCTTCACGATGTATGCTTGCATGGGCATCTTTTATTTATGGTTGGCATATGCGTGCTTGCATGATGCATCTCCCTGCTATCAGTTATTTTATTTTGCCTTATTTGATCAAAGGCTTGGCCCCTTGACCCCTCATTAAGGTCAAAATATTGCTATCCCTTGCTTATTGGGCAAGGGGCCAAGTCGAACAGATGAATTAACCTGTTTGTTCAAGGTATGGATTACAGTTGCAGAAACAGGGCACAGTAAAGCAAACACGAAGAACGTGGAAAGAGGAAAGTACACAAACACAAGACCACAACTACACAAAGTGCTCAGGTAACAAAGAAATCTCAATCACATATATATATATACATCATGAATGTCTATCATGTACAAGTGTGAGGGTGGAGGAGTACAAGTAAGTCGCTCAGCTCTCGCCTCCACCCTCCTCTCTCCTACTCTCAACCTCCTCCTCGCCGTCCCGAGCTGGCGCTGGTGGAGGAGGCATGGGCCCCCGTGAAGAAGCTGGAACCCGAACCTGACCCCCTGCCTCGCTCCTCTCTCGGAGGGAAGAGCCCGCCACAAAAGTGGAGCTGGTGAAGGAGTATCCCGCAGCCCGTGCTCGCTCGCGCCCTCGCTGGAGACGCTCCTCAGACACTCGTAGCCGCTCCTGAGAAAGGATCAACTGGGTCCTCGAGTCTGCCAGCTCTCGCTCGCGTGCTGCTACCTGCTCCTGGTACCGAGCACGCTCCGCCTGGTACTCCTCCCGCTCACGAGCACGCTCCTCGCGCTCCCAGGCACGCTCCCGTCGCTCCAGCTCAAGAGCCACCCGCAGCTCGGCCACGTCCTGAGGAAGCTCCTCTCGTCGCCTCAGGGACCTCTCAAGCTCTGAGATCCGCTGATCACGGATCGCCAACTCGGTACGTACCGCCTGAAGCTGAGTCGTCTGCAAACAGGTAAGCAAATCATCAATTCCACAATTAATGCAATAATTCAGTAATCTAGCAATTTAAGCAATACATGATTTAAACCACTCACCTGTGTGCTCGTCGCGCGGAAGCCCTCATCAACGCAGGTAAGAGCGGCTCGAAGCTCCTCAATCTGTAAAATGAATTTCATCAGTGCACAATTATATAATCAATATTTGAATGGATCTGTGTTTTGGAATTTACCCGTGAAGCAAGATCGCGCTCTGCTGCCTCGGCTCGTGCGATCGCTCCGGCTAGCTGCCCTGCCAGTGCAGTCACCTCTGCACTGGGCCCTCTCGAGCTGGAGGCCTCTCCTGGGTCTCTCCTCACTGCTCCCTGCTGGGCACGCTGCATTCATTGAGATCGTCAGTGGCTAATCATCAATAACTCAACAAAGAGAGATATACATGTGCATATAGGAATAATTTAAACACTCACCAGGGTCTCTAGGTCAGCCCGTGTGGCGGCCAGCTGGTCCTCCAGGCTGTGTAGGTGGGCCTGGGCATCCATCGCCGCTATGTCCCGCGCGTCCTGCATTCATTACATATTAGTCACATGATAGAAAGCATTTGCATTTAATTTAGAAATAATTGCATTCATACATACCCCTAGGACCCTCATCTGGGGTCGGCCGGCGTAAACCTCCCAGTAGCGCCGGAGGTACTCGGAGCTGTCAGTCGCCCGGGAGGTGACTCTGGTCCAGCCTCGCTGCCAGTCGGCGTACTGCTCCTCGAACCGCACCCTCCAGTCGGTCGCCTTCGTACGACCGCGCGTCTTCTTCCCGATGCCCTGCGGCTCGCCTACCTCTACCCACTCCTGGTGAAGGCCTAGTGTCCTCATCACCAACCTAAGCCGTAACGGCTCGATCTCGCTCAGGCAGTGAACCCAAAGCTCACGCTCAAAATGAGGATGACCCGCTACGACCCACGGCTGGCCCTCGTCCGTCATCCCCCTCATAGGGTCTCCACTGAACCTGCATTCATAAACATACATGTCATCATTTCATCATCATAATAAATTCAAAATAAATGCAAAAGAAAGATGCATAACATTCATTCATACCAACGAGGGAGGGAAGTCGCGGAACTCTCTCCGCAGCACCCACAACTCGTAGCCGAGTGGGGCTCCAAACACAATCGACAGCCAGCGCCGTGCTAGAGGGAAAGCTCCCTCACCTCTAGGCCGTGGGTCAGCGTGCCCCATCGGCATGTATAGATGGCTCCAAACCTGCATCCATGCATCATATTAGTGAAGCATTCACCAGCATGATAAAAATAAAAGAAAAGAAAAATGAAAAATGCATACCTGAAGAAAAGGTGAGAAGCCACTGACGGTCGTCTCTCGACCTGTCCCCGTGGACAGGTCGGCCATCATGTGCGCCAGCAGCGCCGCTCCCCAGGCGTAGCTGCCAACTGCCTCCAGGTCCTCGAGTATCCCCAGGAATCGGCAGTTGATGACGTCGCCCTTCGTCCCGAGCAATAGCCTCCCCAGTAGCAGCAGCAGGAACCTGCTCAAGTCTCGGTCTGCTCTCTCTCTGTCGGCCGGGTCCTGGCAGTAGACCGCCCTAGCCCCGTCTATCAACCTCTGCGAGAACTGCTCTAAGGTCTCCCCGGACCTGTGCCTAGCATTCCCTAAGCCCATCACTGTAGTAAGGTCGGTGCGGAAGATAGTCCTACACTCGCTGGGTGTCTCGTAGACCATCTCTAGCCCTAGCAGCCTCTGGGCGAACTCAGTGTAGTCAGGGTAGGTGATCCCGCTCACAGCCTCACCGTCTACCCTCAACCCCGTAATCCTAGCCACATCCTCTAGGGTGGGAATCATGTGCCCCCATGGCATCAAGAATGCCCGGCTAGTCCTGTCCCATCTCTCCCGTAGAACCTGGATAAGTGGTAGGTCGGGTCTGACTGGCTCTATGCTAAGGAAGGCCCCAAACCCCATAGCATCTACCCTCGCTCTCTGAAACTCGGGGAGGCCGTAGTATGCTGCCCGGACCATAACCCAGAGATCCGTGTCCTCATCAATCCCTGCATGTAAAGAAAAGAATTTTCACTTAATTATGTTGATTATTCATGCTGAATCTCATATTGATTGCCTTGGATTATGTTGATGTTTGATTTAATTAACGACCATCCTCAGGTCGTGGTTTGTTAAATTAGCGCCCCTGAGGAGGGCGTGGTTCTAAGTGTGCTTTGAATTTGCGACCTATCCTAGGTCGCTGTTCATCTAAGAAACGCCTCTAGGTTGGGCGTGATTCTATGGTTAATTTCTGAATTCCTAAAAAATATTTCAAGTCACGCCCTTGGGTGGGGCGTTTTCCAAAATGGGTCCGTTAATTTAATCAGTAATTTATGAATGGACGACCTCTGGTTTGGTCGTCTGTTGTTGAATTAACGCCCTGGTGGGGGGCGTTGTTTTCAAGTTTTTCAGAAAATAAAATAAAAATAATGGCATGCGAAACAAATTCATGGAAAAATATTTGAAATAATTAAAGCATGGACTTGATATAAATTAACAGCAAAATGATGAATTTAAATGGGCGACATGCTTTAGGGCGTGTTCTCATGGGGTTAATTATTCTTCAGGAAAATAATTTAATTAACGCCCTTGGGTTGGGCGTGTCTTTTTAAAACGTGACGCCCCTGAGGGCGCCTTCTTTCTGGGTTGCAGGGTTTATACCCGAGGGCTATGGAAATGGCATAAAAATAAAATTAAAATAAAAAAATGGGAATTAGGGTCAGGGGCCTACCTTCTTGTGCTTGGGTTCCTGTGGCTGAGGCCGTGGTTGGCGTGGTCGTCGGAGCTGGCCGGCACGGGGAGGAGCCGCCGCCGTGGGCGGTGGCTCATCGCCATCTTCTTCTTCTCCTTCTTCACCGTCCTCGGCTTCTACTCCCTCTTCTACGGCATCATCTTCATTTCCTTCATTGGCCTCTTGGCCTCCTTCAGCTTCGCCGCCGGCCGCCACCGCCGGTGCGTCTTCGTCGGCCGCCGCGGGAGGGACTTCCTCGCCGTGGGCATCATCGCCCAGGTCAACCACTTCAGGAGCCGCCACCCGTTGGCGCTTCAAACCTCTCCGGCCATGGCTTAGGGCTAGGGTGTAGAAGGGAGAGAGATAGAGAGAGAGAATGAGAGAGATTGGGGGAGGGGGTTCTCGGTTAGGGTTGCAGAAGAAAGAGAGAAAGAGGGGAAATGGACGGAGGAAGAAGAAGAAAGGAGGGAAAGTTAAGTCGAACGGTCAAAAAGAATTAACGACTTAAGGAAGGCCGCGTCTTGTGGAATCAACGACTGACATAAAGGCGTTTCTTAATAATTGACGACATTTCTTAAGACGTTATTTTTGTTTGCATGGGGAATGATAACCGTCGTCAGACGCATTTAATGGCAATTGATTAATTTGATGGGAATAATCATTACTATTTTTGAGTAACGACTATGATTGAGGCGTTATTTATATGAAACGTGGCTGTCCTGAAGGCGTTACTTTTGGAATCTCAGCGAATATATTTTGGAATATGAATCGTATTAACGCCTTGCCTTAGGACGTTTTTCAGTTAACGCCCATTAGTGAAGGCGTCAAATTTGTGAACTGGAATGTTGAAGACGACCTGTGGTAAAGGCGTCCTTTTATGAATTCACGGCGTTGCTTGAGGCGTTATTTGCAACAGAATCAGAACGTTGGAAGAGTTGATCAGAAACACAGTAAGGTGGCTTAATAAAGGAAATATCATTGAGTTATTGGAAGGAAAAGATTACAATGCTTAATGAGTCATTTTTGGCCTCAATTTTCTAAGGGCTATTACATAAGATTTCCATTCATCTCTGTCTTCTTCCAAGCTCTCTACGGGTTGATGAGCCTTATTGATTTTCCACAAAGCTTGGATAGTTGTGCACTCTTCTCCATCTTTATTGCTGCCAAGGTCCCGTCTCTTGATAGGAGGGAGGTGAGATGGGTCCTCGAATACTCGCCGTGGAAGCCCGAGTTGAAGGAGGCATCGATATGAATTGTACAAGACGAATTCTGAAGCGCCTATGAGACGAAGGTCCGTCCCGGGAGAAAATCTTGCACGGAGCTCTTGAGTCTTGAGTATTCCCGGGGCGCAAGTGAAGAGATTCTTTGGCATTACTTTAAGGTGCTCTCTCCATTCCGCTCTCTTCTTGATTTGAGGAATCTGGTTCGTCACTCTATTGCTTATCCCAAGTGAACCGATCATATAAGAGAGTGGGCTTTTTGAGAAGATTCTTGAGGATTGTTGGGCTTCGTCACATGGATCGAACTTGAAGTGGAAATCTACCCAACTAGAGAGTGCTAGCATGCATCCATAGATGGGCCTACCCGTCACCGCCGAGGTAAGCTCGCTATAGAGATAGGCTAGAATAGCCGGTCCCATTCTATCTCCTTCCCATAAGCTCACTATGGCGCTTAACTGTGCCTCTTCTAGAAAGTCATCCGTGGATGGGAATAGGAGTGCTCCTGCCAAGCACACCACGAAAGCCTTTGCTACCCGCTCTATCTCTTCATCTTCTTTAGCTTGATCCGCTCTCTTGTACACCCATGAGGCGAGCTTTAGAAGATTGATTCCTTTAGTGGCTTTGATTTGATTCACTAGGTTGGGGCTAGATATCAAGCTTGTTAATAGCTCATGAGAGGCAATTGGTTTTGGCATGATGGCCACCTTTTCCTCATCTCCTTGCTTCGTTCTCTTTAAGCCTAAGATTATCTCCAATTCTTCTAATAGGATCGTGGCTTCAAAAGTAGAGAAGAGAAAGGTATGGGTGGAAGGATGCCATATCTCTACAAGAGCCCCTATAGCTGCCCAGTCAAGATGAATCTGATCATAATGTTTGGCATGGGTGACTAGACCCAGAAGATGCCATCTTGTTAAATAGACTCTCATATCTGAAGAAAATTTGGAGAGTATGAGAGGGAGCCACTTGATTTTTGTGAATCTCCTTGCTCCTGGGACATTTGGGAAGTCCTGTGGAAGAAAGAAAGGAAGAACAATTCAGAAAGAAGAATGAATATGCATACAGAAGAGAGTACAATGTTTCAGTAAAGACAAGACAAGAACGAAGGATTTTCTCTACCTGGTTCATAGAAATTCTACTGCTAATATGCCCGTTAATGTCGGTCAACCTGGGAGTGGAGGACTTGGACCTCTTAATCGCCCTCTCCATCTTCGATTTGCAGAAGAAGTTCTGACGATTGCGATGCCTGCAGAAGAACAGACAGAAGAATAGGCAGAATAACAGAGCTCCGAAGGTTGCTTTGATTGATTGGAATTATCTTTCCTTTATAGAAGTCCGGGAAGTCTCGAGGCCGTTCGGAGTTAGCAAGTTGATTGTCATTAGGACTGGGTTTAGTTTGCGAATCGGAAACGGAAGTTCGTGCTTAATTAACGCCTTCTGTTAGGGCGTCAATTGTTGAATTGACGACCTGACTGAGGTCGTGTTTTGTGTAACGCCCTTTCCAGGGTCGTTTTCTTCTTGAACCCTTGGTGCATTTAACGCCTCAGTAAAAGGCGTGTTCATCGTTTTGACGCCCTCTTTATAAGGCGCCTTCCATGTTTTGACGACGTTCCGTGCAGGCGTGAATTTGTGAACTTATGAATTTCCTTCCTTACATGTTCTGATGAACTTAAGTGCTATTACTTCGTTAGGATTTTATCTTATTAAGCACTTATGATCATGTTATACTTTGAATTGAGGATTATTTATATTAGAATTTTGAGAGAACTAATGAACTTTTGAGTGCAGAAGATTGCAGTTTTCGAGATGTCCGGATTAATGTGGAGGTAACATCATGTTGTTCTTGTAAGCATTATTACTATATGGTATCTACGCTATTATAGCATATCAAGGACCTTGTGGTTCTGATGAACCTGGAATTTGAGTTCCCCTTCATCAAAAACAGTGATAATTCCAGGAGAGTCTTGATCACACGGATAGGCCGTTGAGTCGTTAAAGGTCTGGGACGATGGTTCCACTTTTCTGAGTTGATGCGTGGACAAACGGGCTTCGGCCTAGTGTCAGCTTAGAGATCTGGATTCTTGACCAAATCTAGATGGCTTAACAATATTATCCTTGGTTATTTTCTATCTTTTAGTTTGTTTTATCTTTTCTTTTAGCCCAGCATGCATCATGTAGGACTTTGAGTTTCATGCTGAAAATCTTCATATTATGGCAGTAATGAAGGTCACTCGCTTTTGATTGAGTTGACATGAGATATTCCATTCCAAATTGAGTACTTTATTCTTTTTTGAAGCCGCTCAGGCTGATTACTTGAAAATGTCCCTTTGCTGGGTTTCCATCTCAATTCCCTTTATTTTTCTGCAAATCCACCTTGGTTGTAGCACGTCCACGTTGGCTGGTAACCGCTCTCCAATGGTGTCTCCCTGTCGTGCCCACGTGCACATTTTATTCACTTAGTTTAGTCTCCTTTATCCAGCAAATCGATGCTTCCTTGGAATCACCCGGAGTTGTTTCGCTCAGAATCTTGGAAAGATTTTTAATGCTTAGTGTCTGAGGCGTGTCACATCACACCTTGGCATCTACTTATCAGTTCGCTCCACTTCATTCCGTTTGTTGTGCTTTCACTCCATTTCGTCTCACTCCCTTGCAAAGCAGACGCCAAGGCGGGCAGCTGTAGACACGCCAAAATTGACGCTATGTTGATCAAATCTCATGTCACTATGTTGATGCCCCAAAGTGAACTTCGATATATTCATAATATGAAGTTTTTCTATTTTTTGTGTGTTTTTTATTATTTGTTCTTGCATTTTTGTGATTCGCGACCTGAGGAGGGGCGTGTTTTTAAAAGCGACCTAACATGGGGCGTGTTCAAAGAAAGGACGACCAAATGTCAGGGCGTCAATTCCTGGTATTATCCGGTTTCAAAATAAATTCAAAATAAATTCAAATTATTGATTAACGTCCTTCCTCAGGGCGTGGTTTCAATTAACGCCTTCATCTCAGGCGTGTTCTCATAATTTTCAAATAAAGTAAGTTTTATTGCCAAAATTTAATCCCAGAAGTGACGCCCTTGATCATGGTCGTGTTTTGAGTAACGTCTTGATGTAGGTCGTCAATTCAAGATTTGTCGCCCTTCGCAAGGTCGTGTTTTCCTTTTCGTGTCCTGCTTAAACTCCTCTTTCCCGAAGAGTTCCCTGCCTCCGTTGGTCTCCTTGCTTGAATTGGAGTTAGAGTCCTGCCTTCTTTGATCATTGCCTATCCTTATCTTCCCGAATTTGAGCTTTTCTTCGATTGAAGTCCTATAAAAGGATGCTCTGGTCGATCTAGGCAGAGGTTGACGGGTCAGAGAGTTCACAGGTTTACGATTAGAGGTTGACGGGTCAGAGAGTTCACAGGTTTACGATTAGAGGTTTACGAGTTCAGGGTTACAGAGCTTCATCTTCCTCTTGCGCGATCGTTTAGAAAAGGCTCTGCTTCCTCTGCTTCCGATCAACCGCGTCCACCTTGTTTCCCTTTACTGTCGTCAGGGACAGCAGGGTTCTGTTATTCTGTTGTGTTGTTTTGTCTTCATCAATCGTTCATCATCACTATGTTGTTTTCTTCTTTTTTACATTAGCTTCATCATCACTGTGTTCTTCTTTTACGTTTGCATTAGCTGCATCATATCTCCTCCTTCCCTATTTTCTTTAGGGGTTTTAAAACAAAAAAAAAGAGGTGCGCATGTTTTTATCCTCTTCATCATATTTTCTATTTGAGAGTTGATACTACATACTTTTGGCTGATCCACTTCTCTTGGCTTGTTTTATTGTCTTTTTTGCAAGGTAATCAATAAAGGAAAACCCCCTTCATCGGCCGGCCGGTTGAAGGAGGAGGAGGAATTCACAATCCATCCCGCGTTCTATTTTCCACCAGGTATTCGTGATCTTCTTTGTTTCTTCTTGAGGTAACCCCTCTGGCGATCACCCTCCTTAGTAGCACCGCGTGCTTCTTTCCCTTATTATTATATCATCTCCCCTTTATTTTTATTATGCCTTCTCATATTTAAATTTCTTCTCCATGTGTGGATTTATCACGATCTTCAGGGACGTGACAGGAACACCCTTGATTAATCACCGAGAAAAAGGGGCCGCATGGCCAGAAAATTAGTTGCATGAAAATCTATTAAGAAATACTGAAGTCCTCCTACGAGGGTGTGAAGAAAGTATTTGAGCTCATGTCGGTCATGTGTTGACCATTTAATGTTCGGACGGGTGTCCGGCTTGAGGATAGCATAATCGTCACAGGAAAATCGGAACACGTGTATGTCGGGGTCTGAAAAATCTATTGTTCAGAGGAACGGGAAGCGTTCAGTTAAATCACGGCTAGAGCGGTCGGAAACCAATGAGTTTGTCAGCCCAGTGCAAGATCAAGCCGCGACCATACTGCGGTGGGCCCCCCGCGGTCGAAGCCAGGCTCACGTGGGCGTCGTCAGTATTTCCGGTGCCAAGGGGCAGCGGGTAAATGTAGATTAGATTCCAAAATAAAGACGTGTTTGAGGATAGCGGGCTATAGACCTAGGGTATGGGTCAGGCAATGACCATGATTAGGGTGAACCCGTGGTTCAAGCATGACCCAGGAAGGTCTTATCAATATTCCCATGCAAAGGGTCCGGGGATGACGAGAGCCTTCTCGTCCCATTCAGATTTTGTCGGTGATTCATGGTCCACTTTATGTTCAGACAAAGGTCCGTATTGGAGGTATGACGTAAACAAAAATAAATCCGTACGAATGTATGCTGAGCTTACAGCAATTTCAATGAAAGAGTGGAGACGAATCCCAATGGGAACGAGGCTGGTTTGACGAACTATCAGCCTAGAATTATGTTGAATTACGGCCATATTGGGATGGCTCCCAAGGTCCGAACCCGACTTGGAAGGGTGGCGTTAATGTTCCCTTTACACCGGGTCTTGAGGAGCAACGAGGCTGCAGAGCAGATCTCATCGTTTTATTATTGTTTGAACTTTTATTATTTATTATTTGTTATTTTACATTTTTTGGTGAGTTTGTTATTATTATTTATTTATTATTATCTTTTTATTATTATTTGCTTATTTATTTATTATTTTTTATTGAGTTGGTTATTGTTATTACTTATTTTGTTTATTATTAATTATTTATTTAATTAATTTTTAAATTTATTATTATTATTATTATTATTTCATTATTATTGTTATTTATCCCTTCTTTGTGAGTTTGTTGTTATTGTTATTTTTTTGTTGCGTTTGGGGTGTATGTGGAGGAATGGGTGAGGTGGAGAGTGTACCGCTGGAGGATGATTTAGGGGTGTACCGCTGGAAGCAGATGAGAGTGTGCCGGCCGGGGAGGTGAGACTGTGCCGGATAGATGCATACGAAGTGTGCCAGAGGAGGAGGCACCACCACTAGAAAAAGCGGGAATACCGACGGATATTTCAGACGGATATTTTCCGTCTTAAAATCCGTCTGTATTTGCGACGGATAGGATTCCGTCACAAATTCCATCTCTATTAAGGACATACTATACTCTCTCTGAAGATCGGTCTATAATTATAGACGGAATATATTCCGTCTTTACATACGTCGCAAATTTGGGACGGATATTCAGACGGAAATATTCCGTCTGAAATTTCAGATGGAAATAAGTTCCGTCCATATTTCCATCGCAAAATTCCCCCTTTCCCACCACTGTCGACCCCTCCCTCCCACGCCTTCCACCCGGCCCCATTTCCACCCCCCCCCCCCCCACTCTCCCTCTCACTCTCTCCTTCTCCTCTGCCCTCTGCTTGCGGTCGTCGCCGCCGGAGCCCCCGTCGCCGCCGGAGCCCCCGTCCTCGCCGTCGCCGGAGGCCCCGCCGTCCTCGCAGTCGCCGCCATTCGCCAACCTCCCTCCCTCTCACGGTCGTGGTCACCGTCGCCGCCATCATCCTCTTCTCACGGTCGCCGCCAGCCTCCTCCCATCATCGCCGTCGGCGTCGCAGGTAAGTGGTCTCCCTCCCCCTCTCCCTCTCCCTCTCCCGATCCTGTTCCCCTCCCTCACTCAATCCCTCTCCCTCTCCCTCTCCCGATCATGTTCCGGCTCCCTCACTCCCTCTCCCTATCCCGCTCCCTCACTCCCTCTGGCCGCCCTCCCCCACCCCCCCACCGCCCTCTCTTCCCCTGTCCGTGGCCCCCCTCCCCCTCACAGACACACACACACACGCACACACAGACACAAACACACGCACACACCTCAGCTGTAACAGAATAACTGTAGATGAAGGGCGACTGTTATAAGCCGTTAGCTAATGTCTGTAACAGGGTTGTTATATTAGTGCAATTTTGTGTTTCTTTTAGTAATTTTGATAGCAAGAAATATATGGGATGAGGTGGCACAATATCCACCTGTAATATGTAAATAGAAATTGGCTACGAGCCTTATAAAAGGAGATGGTCTGATCGGAAGAAGGATCATGACCTTTATACCAACATGTTATGCTTTAGTGTTGTGCTTTAGTTGTTCCCTTTCTGTTCAGAAGTGTGCGTTGAGTTCTTGCAGCGAATTCTGTTCTTCCGATACCTTCACTCTGGAGCCAGAGCCTGAAGATTGGAACCGGGAGGAATCGGAAGCTCTTCCTCTCATCTTCTGGAAGCACCGTGCCAAATTGGTGTCTGAGCCACCTTCAGGTAGCTCTAATTCTTCTAATATGGCTTGTAGTTCGAATGATGCTGTTCTTTCGCTCTTTCAAGATCTGCAATCCAAGATCAGTCTTATACATGATGAATTGGGTTCTATGAATCAAAGAGTAAATAATCTTGAGACTAGAACGCCTGATTCTTTGGGGTCGAAAGATATCACTCATGATGTAACTAGCTCTTTTCGGCCGAAATATAATGAGTTTCCTAAATTTGATGGCCGGTCAGATCCTTGTGAATGGAAGTTCAAAGCAGAGAGATATTTCTTATATAATCAAGTTCCGGATTATCATAAAGTTTCTTTTGCATCATTTTATCTTGAAGGGGAAGCACTACAATGGTTCTGGCATTTCACTCATACTAAGGATACAGTTTCTTGGTCTGATTTCTTAAAAGGGTTAGATTCAAGGTTTGGGGCTGTTTCTGTGGTTGATTACCATAGACAATTGAGTAAACTCAAAGAATTTGGTTCTGTTTCTGAGTATCAGCGCCAGTTTGAGTTATTGAGTAACAAGGTTCAAGGTGTTTCAGAGGACCATTTACTGGGTATTTTCCTAAGTGGGTTAAAAGAAGAATTGTCTTGTGAGGTTAGATCTTTCCATCCTCAATCTATGTCACAAGCCATGCAGCTAGCTCAGATTCAGGAATAAAAGTTTATGTCTAGACGCCGCACTGCTCCTCATTTCAGTTTCACTAATTCTCAACCTTCAACACAGTCCCAACAACCACAACCTCTCAAGCCCACCATCCCACCTGTGCGCAGGTTAACAACTCAACAGTTACAAGATAGAAGGGCTAAAGGCTTTTGCTATAATTGTGATGAGAAATATGTACCTGGCCACAAATGCCAAACTCAGAAACTATTCTTATTGCAGTTGATTCCAGAGGACAATGAATATGAACAGTCAGATATGGTTGAACCTGTTGAGACCTTGGAAATGCACAATGAGTTGGAACCATCACTTTCTTCTCATACAGTCTCTCAAATGCAGTCCCCAGGGACACTCAGATTACAGGGATTTATTGGCAGTTTTTCTGTTATAGTGTTAATTGATAATGGTAGCACTCATAACTTCTTGGACCCTAGAGTAGTACAGAAATTGGGATTATGCATTACAAATGTTTCATCCCATTCAGTAAAGATTGTTGCTGGTTTACAGATTGCTTCCCAGGGGTATTGTCAGGGAGCCACCCTCAAACTACCAGGAATATCCTTTACTCTAGATTTCTTGGTCCTTCCTTTGGGAACAATTGATGTGGTATTGGGCAATACCTGGCTGCAGCTTTTAGGAGAAATAACTTTGAATATCTCACAAATGGTCATGAAATTCTCTGTCAAAGGATAGGAATTTATTCTAAAAGGCTTGCCCCCACCAGCACTTGATGTAGTATCTGCCAAATAGTTTTGCTCTGACCTACCTTGATGTGGGACGAGACCACGAACACGACTCCAATTGAGAATGCGATCCTAGGACTCTAGGTGAGCTCGTGATTGTCCCTTAGCGAGGGAAGTGTCGGACGTGCACAGTTGAGAAACCGGCAGTGAGCTAGGGTGGTCGGCTCTCTCTTGTGCCCGGATCGGGTCACGGGATGGTCACGCTCTCTCTCGCAGAAGCGGTGATATGAAAATATAGCGAGCTAACGGCCCTACAACATGCTCTCTAGCAGCGGCATAAAGAGATATATATGAATAAAGCAAATGCCAAGTGAAGGAGCGGACACGATACCTCCACGCTCTCGGCGTGGGGAAGACGGACCCGGCCGAACTCGTACTCCCGGGACGGTTAATACACAAATGATACAGCAATGAACTACGGCCCACTCCATGCAGGGAGGTAAAGGGGTACACAAGTGGGTCCGGGAGGACCGATTTCGGGTTGACGGGCGGCTTCTCGCGTAGCTTCGGCAGTACACGTACTCGCGACCGTGGGGCCCACTTGCTGTCTGGAGGGGCCGTGTGGGATCCGGTGGCACCACTGTGGTGGGAACGCTTGGGGAAGCGCTCCCTGGGCTGGCGACACGCTGGAACGTCGACCGGAAGCTGGGCGGCTCCGATCGGCACCCGCCGGACTAGCTTCCCACGGATCTATAGCTTCTGGTTTCCAGCTCGTGTTTCGGCGAGAACGGAAGCTGCGAGCAGCCCCGATGTCGGATCGACACGAAACTGGAGCCATTGGAAAGCTAACTCATAATACTTCAAGATAGGACTGGAGAGAGATGCTGGAGCTTCACGGATCTGGGCCTTAACTATTTTTGAAGCTGCTGTTGTACAGTACCCGAACCCTCAGATCAACAGGGAACTTTCCTGTGGATTGCCTTTGACCGTGAGGTAGACGTCTGAATCTGAAGTTGGGTTCTTCAGCAAAGTTGTAGGAAATCAAAAGGGGAAACCAGGACTATTTTTAGATCTGGAACATATGGTGGCCTGGATTTTCTAGAGAGTTCACACTGGACTGTGGTCGGATCTGGACTGATGCAGACAGAACTATAGATGAGTTGGGACAGGAATTTCTAAAAATATGAAACAAACTTTCTAAATTCCACGAAAATTGGGAGAGGTAGAGGAGGCTGGAAAGAACTCCCAGTAAAATTGGGGGCTCCAAGAAAATTCAAAAGGTGGTCGGAAAATGGAAAACTCAGGGAAACTATCACTGTAGATAGAGATCTGGCAGACCTAGAATGATAGTTTGAACGAAAATGGAAAAATACCAAATGAAGGAAATATGACTTGAAATGTTTTGTGAAGATAATGGTTCGAGAGGTGAACCACTCCTGAAAATTTTAGCTCCAGAGGAGGAGAGAGGTGGGAGCAGAAATTCATGGAAGTTACCTCTGTCCTGGATGGACATATTACCGAAGACGGCTTCGTGGCGGCTCGATGGCGGCACGAACGGCGGCGGCGGCGGCACCGATGAACTCAGAGATTGAGGGGGAGGAGATAGAGGTGATCCACTCTAGAAATGGGGGTTGGGGAAGAGGAAAACTAGAGGGAGAGAGCTGGGGGGCGCAAGGAGCTCCAAGGAACACAATGAATTTTCTTCTTTTCACTAATTTTCAATTGGAAAATACACCCTTTTATATGCTATGAATCTAATCCATTCTCCACCATTAGATCTAGGGATGGAGAGTGGATGGCCTAGATTAAGTGTGATCAACACACACAAAAAATAAAATAATACAAGTGGAATGGGGCGCCCCCTTGACTAGGGTAAAGGGGTTGAATGGGTAGGTAGTCTACCTTTGAAAATTTTAACCCCTTGTCTCCCATGTGGTCAATTGGCATTCAACCCTTCTAGATGGCCACCTAGGATGGTTGACCAGCCCCACATAGGTGACATGGACCAATGGGAAAGGGCTGAGGGCCCCCCTAGCTGGACCTACTACACAATTGTACAAAAACCCACACAATCCAAGGGAATGACGCATTGGCTTACAAAGCCGTACATTTACGTACATACTTTCCCAAGGATATGAACACAAACTAAAAGGACATAAATGCAAATGAAAATGTACATGCTCGGCGTCAATTCCCATCAACTCTCCCCGGGTGGGAGGAACTCGACCCCGTCGAGTAGGGATATGGATGCTCGGGTACCCCGGCGGATACGTCACCATGCCAAGTAGCGCGGGTATGCTCCACTCCAAGTGATCGTCACCTGCTCATTCCATATATACTCGATATGCACGAACTACTATGGGCTAAAGGTGGACACTCCGGGTGGGGCACTCTCAAAATGGGAGGAGGCGGCTCGAAGACTCACTAGGAATCACCGCTGGGTCCCTGTAGGTGACTGATCCGAGTATAGAGTGAGAACCGTTCCCAAACTCCTCGAGTGAGTCTACTCGCTTTCACACTCATAAGGGACTGACATCGACGAGCTTGCACACGACACATGCAGACTCACCATGCACTAACACACATATGCAAACCACACAAATAAGAAACCGACTCATGACTCGAGACAAATCTATGGTTAGTCCGACCCGTACATGGATGACGGCGGACCAGGACACCCGAACGTATGCCATGTATGCATCTGACGTAACCGGTGGTTGACATCATGCGGAAATCCTAGACCTCCTAAGGTGGACCATGCATGCATATGGGATGTGGATGTGGGAGGACCAAGAGTATTTCCCCTAGATGATGGTGTATCTTGTAGGTGTACGAGCTTGGTGGGCGTAGATGACCCGGCCCGTGGGATAGGAGTGTGATAGTGGACTCCCTCTAAGAAGTGAAGTATATATGGAGGGTCTAAGGATCCACTAGGGAATGGGTCAAAGGGATCAAAGAAGGTATGACCCCTTGTGGTGGGTTCCCACAAGTCACGGTCCCACGTGTAGAAGTTTTGAAGGTGTGGATAGTCACCTTCTTGAATTGTGACGGGTGGGACGGGATCGTAGGCAAGAAGTATGATTCCTCCCTCGGACAAAAGGGTATGAATTCGGGCTCGTCCGGTAGCGGGAGAAGTAGAAGAACCTCCATGGTGACACAACCCACTGTGCACTCGGAGGTAATGGACCCAAAGGCCGGATGGGTGAAGCTAAGACTAGCGGGTTGGTCAAAGCCTCGCGCCAAAAGATGCGTCAACTTCCATTGTGAATCTAATCCCATGACAAGATCGTCCAATGTGTCAACATGGTGACTAGATCGAAATGTGGTATGGAAGGAGTTGATCGGCACTAAAGGGAGGATGGGATCCATGGATGGAAAGGGAGGTGGGACCAAGCCATCCTTGAGCCAACTAAAAAGCGGCTCGGCGATGTATAGTGTACCCGTTAGAAATACGGGTGGCTCGGGCCTTGGTGGCTCCAAATGAGATAGTTCCAAATCACGTTCGGACATAGAGGGTGGTGGCATTGGAGCTCTCGAGGGTGATGGAGGCGTGGTATCCATGGTGGGAAGAGAGCTTGGGGATGCTAGAGGTGGGGCTGGGTGAAGACTACCGGCTATGACCTCCTAGGGCTCGGGTTGGAGTAGTGCCCTCTCAATCCTATCCAGCCCATCCGTAAATTGTTTCAAGATCTCGGCAAGGGTGCGGGTTGGAGTAGGGACCTTGGGGTGGACTCGCTCCTCGTCCCTCGGCCTAGGTGTGGTCCTAGGCTCGGCTATAAGCGGGGCTTCCACTCGGTTGGAGCTACTTGAGTGGGTTGGGATGGGGGTGCCAAGGGGAGGTTGGTTGGAGGTGACTGGACGGGCCACTAGATTGGGGTCGCCTTGGTGGGCTTGGACGGCGGTGAAGGGGTGGGATTGGGTAGAGGTGTGGCCCACTTGATTGTGGGTGAGTTGGTGGGGTTGGTGAGTGGTATGACCTCCGTGGTTGGAGGTAGGTGGGCGGGAAAAGTAGGCCCTCCTAAGCGCTCTCTTCATTTCCCACCATGACTCGATGGGCCTTAGATTCCTATCCTCCCTCCAATATTTGATGTCCCTCCATGTTTCGGCGGCTTCACCAAAAAGTCACCTTTTGGCAACATCGACTTGCATGGGCCCGTACATATTGTACACCTCGAAGTAGTCGTCCATAATGGCTTCCCACTCTAGGTAGTCACCTGGGTCATCGGACCCGTAGAAGTCCCGGGTTTTGGGCCTAGTGGGGTGATTCGGGTGGTCCTTCCATTTGAGATAGTATCGCCACCATGGATAAGATCCGGGTGTTCGATAATCCATGGGACACGGAGAAGCTAGTGGATGGCCATGTCGACACTAGTAGATAAACCAACTAGACAATGGACTACAACCCTAGACATGACGACCAAGACTCGGTACGTGGCGGAGCTAATCGATCGGAAGATCACTTGCGCAAGTGTGCGGCCTTCCCGATAGGCGTAGCCTAATGTTCAAACAACACCTTTTGATATACCGACTAATGGTATGCAAATGCAACTCCTAAGACCGACTTAGACCCTTAGACTTAAATGACACTCTTTTTTTTGACACCCTAGACTCAAACTCGCTCTGATACCAAATTTGATGCGGGACGAGATCACGGACACGACTTCAATTGAAAATGCGATCCTCGGACTCTAGGTGAGCTCGTGATTGTCCCTTAGCGAGGGAAGCGTCGGACGTGCACGGTTGAGAAACTGGTAGTGAGCTAGGGTGATCGGCTCTCTCTTGTGCCCGGATCGGGTCACAGGATGGTCACGCTCTCTCTCGCAGCAGCGGTGATATGAAAATATAACGAGCTAACGCCCCTACAACATGCTCTCTAGTAGCGGAATAAAGAGATACATATGAATAAAGTAAATGCCAAGTGAAGGAGTGGACACGATACCTCCACGCTCTCGGCGTGGGGAAGACGGACCCGGCCGAACTCGTACTCCCGGGACGGTTAATACACAAATGTTACAGCAATGAACTACGGCCCACTCCACGTAGGGAGGTAAAGGGCTACACAAGTGGATCCGGGAGGACCGATTTCGGGTTGACGGGCGGCTTCTCGCGTAGCTTCGGCAGCACACGTACTCGCGACTGTGGGGCCCACGTGCTGTCCGGAGGGGCCGTGTGGGACCCGGTGGCACCACTGTGGTGGGGTCTCTTGGGGAAGCGCTCCCTGGGCTGGCGGCACGTTGGAACGTCAACCGAAAGCCGGGCGGCTCCGATAGGCACCCACCGGACTAGCTTCCCACGGATCTGTAGCTTCGGGTTTTCAGCGCATGTTTCGGCGAGAACAGACGCTGCGAGCAGCCCCGATGTCAGATCGACACGAAACTGGCGCCGTTGGAAAGCTAACTCGAAATACTTCAAGATAGGACTGGAGAGAGATGATGTATCTTCACGGATCTGGGCCTTAACTATTTTTGAAGCTGCTGTTGTACAGTACCCGAACTCTCAGATCAACAGGGAACATTCCTGTGGATTGCCTTTGACCGTAAGGTAGACATCTGAATCTGAAGTTGGGTTCTTCAGTAAAGTTGTAGGAAATCAAAAGAGGAAACCAGGACTATTTTTAGATCTGGAACATATGGTGGCCTGGATTTTCTAGAGAGTTTACACTGGACTGTGGTTGGATCTGGACTGATGCAGATAGAACTGTAGATGAGTTGGTACAGGAATTTCTAAAAATATGAAACGAACTTTCTAAATTCCACGAAAATTTGGAGAGGTAGCGGAGGGTGGACAAAACTCCCAGTAAAATTGGGGGCTCCACTAAAATTCAAAAGGTGGTCGGGAAATAGAAAACTCAGGGAAACTATCACTGTAGATAGAGATCTGGCAGAACTAGAATGACAATTTGAACGAAAATAGAAAAATACCAAATGAAGGAAATATGACTTGCAATTTTTTGTGAAGATAAGGGTTCGAGAGGTGAACCACTCTTGAAAATTTCAGCTCCAGAGGAGGAGGGAGGTGGGAGCAGAAATTCGTGGAAGTTGCCTCTGTCCTGGATGGACAGATTACCTAAGACGGCTTCGCGGCGGCTCGATGGCGGCACGAACGGCGGCGACGGCGGCACCGATGAACTCAGAGATTGAGGGGGAGGAGATAGAGGTGATCCACTCTAGAAATGGGGGTTGGGGAAGAGGAAAACTAGAGGGAGAGAGCTGGGGGCGCAAGGAGCTCCAAGGAACACAATGAATTTTCTTCTTTTCACTAATTTTTAATTGGAAAATACACCCTTTTATATGCTATGAATCTAATCCATTCTCCACCATTAGATCTAGGGATGGAGAGTGGATGACCTAGATTAAGTGTGATCAACACACACAAAAAATAAAATAATACAAGTGGAATGGGGCGCCCCCTTGACTAGGGTAAAGGGGTTGAATGGGTAGGTAGCCTACCTTTGAAAATTTTAACCCCTTGTCTCCCATGTGGTCAATTGGCATTCAACCCTTCTAGATGGCCACCTAGGATGGTTGACCAGCCCCACATAGGTGACATGGACCAATGGGAAAGGGCTGAGGGCCCCCCTAGCTGGACCTACTACACAATTGCACAAAACCCCACACAATCCAAGGGAATGACGCATTGGCTTACAAAGCCATACATTTGCGTACGTATGTTGACACATAAAAAATGATAAAATAATAACAATATATACATATATATAAATAATGTCAACATATTTTTCCTACTTAATCATCTTACATTCTTTATTTTCTAGGGATAGAGGAAGAGGCGGAGAGGCTACAAGGGCCCATTAAGCCCACAAAGGCGCCCAGACCATATCAAAGCTTAAAAGGACGTCGAAGCCCATACTGAAGAGGGGGCGCACCGAGAGCACCAGACAAGAGGAGCGCGCCGATGCTTCAAGGGTTCTGTAACCCACTATAAAAGCTGAGGTTCGACGAAGAAACAAAGGGGGGGAAAAACAACAAGAGAAAAAAGCTAGCGGCAGACGGGTGATAAGAAAACAAAACAGAGAAGAAAGGAGAGAGGCACCAACTCGTCGAGGGAGAAGGAGGGAGGATCGTCCAAGGAAGAAAAGAGAGGAGTGGGTTTCCCCCTGCAAGAAAGGTGGGTCTCCCACCATGTAAGGCCCTTCGGGGCTACAATCTCCCCCTCCCCCTACTTCCTTTCTCTTCTGTTTATATGTTCCTCTGCCGCTGTATTTCTGCTGGCGAGCTCTGTAATGCAATGGCCTCTTGAGGCTCCCTTCTGTAGTTCGGTGATGTGTTATTTCATATGAATGGAAGATATGTTAGTCCATCTATTTATGATGTGCAATTTCTTTCCATTTGTGTCACTGTAAGAGAATTTTCTTTCGGTTCGCCCGTGTGCTCCCACCATTCTACCTAGAATTTCTATAGTTCCAATTTACGTTTCTTTCGTTCAACCCGGGGCGACGGTCTTATGGCCGCTACGACTTCGTAGAGATAGTGGGAGTATTATCCCGTCTATCAATGACGTTTGCGAAGGCATTACTACGCTCCAGGGGACACTGAGTCCTGCCACTTACTTCCTGAGTTCTACCGTGAGTACTCTAGGTTATATACCTCTAATATAAGACGGGAGCCCGAGATAGCCCATCTTGTGGCTTTCCCATCCCCCAGATCATGAGGAAAAGTAATTTTACCTAGCCATGTTCTGATGTTTGTGTTTGCCTGATGATTTTTCGTTCACCCGGCAGCTCTTATGAAATCTTAAATATCAAAACCCCCCCTTTTTCAACTAGTCTCGGCGCCATCAGCTCTCGGCGCCAAATCCGCGCCGATTACCTCCCGTGCCGAAGCCAAGTTTCCTCATTTCCGCGCCGATTCTTCTGCCGTGCCGAGAAGCTACTGCGCTGAGACTTCTCCCTTTTGATTTCTGCGCCGATAGCATATATCCGCGCCGAGATCCCTCTCAACTCCCACGTCAAGCACGAGTGTCTCGTGCTGACTACCGAGGGTGTTGTCAGCTTGACGTTTTCAACTTTTCCCTTCCCCATCTTTCATGCATAATATGCACGTATGTGTCAGACATGTCAGGGACCAGTCATCTTTACGAATGGCTTAATTGAACTAATGGAAATCCATGAATGCATGGCTCCCACTAACCACGTCATTTGCACTTGGGTCATTAACCCATTTATTAGCCCCATGCACCTCCCTATTTGCACTCTCTTTCTGAATACCCATCTCATATGTGAGAATAGGCATTGACCCATTTATTAATCCTATATACACACCTTTGCTCATACTATTCTAAAATCAGCCCCACTGCCACATACTCATATATACAAGAGCCATTACGTGAGAGTGTGCACCAATCTATTTCAAAATGCTCCCTTAATCATATTTAGCCATTGGTCTGATTATTCTTCCGTATATATATCAGTCCATGTGCATATGTACATATGTATGTATATGGATATATATATATGTGTGTATATATACGAACGTAAGAGTAAATACATGCATGTTTATTTTCATGAATCAATTTCTGTCAGGCCATTCATGCCCGATTCCGTGAGAGTAGGAGGAGCTATATCAACAGGGTTTTTGCCCCTACATTTGTTTCACTTCCTCGGTTTCTTTTTGATCACCCCGCCGGGCTACGGAGTTCTGCCACTGCATGTTCTCCGCTAGCCCCTTTAGGGGAATATTAATGAGATCCCACGACCAGTGGACACAGTCTCGTTGAATTCCGATCCTCTCGGATCTCGGGCTACGCCCATCTTTCATTTGGCTTCCATCTCGGCACTCCGTGGATGGATGTCCTATACTCCCCCTTTGGCATAGTCCAAAATAAGGGGAGATGCTATCGAAATTCATTCACGATCCTTGCTTTATTGTATCGTGTGATGTTTTTCGTTAAGCTTGATGAATTAACCCCCTACTATTTGGCAGAGGCCTGAGACAGACTATCTCATGGCCCTTTGCCCACTATAAGGGGAATATAATCATTATTGATCGTCACATGGTCTCCCTAGGCCTTCTATGGATGAATTTATCCTCCCCTTTCAGCTTACCTAAACATCATCGCCAGAGCCCATGAAGCCCTGATTAAACACAAGAGACCTCCTCAATAGAACCCCCCTCAAAACCCACAATCTCACAAAGCCCTCAAAGTCCCTAAAGCAGCCACTCCTACCGGCGCCAGATAGCCTCTCGGCGCGGCCCCCTCTCGGTGCCAGTTCCACGCCGAGTGATGGGCGCACCGAGTGCCAGCCAGCACTAGGCGCGCCGACCATCTCACCATGCCGATTCCCTCCCCTGGCGCGGGTTCCGCGCCGGATGAAGGGTGCGTCGAGACGCAGGTCGCGCCGGGCACATACCGCGTCGATAACCCCAGTGTTCATCGTCGTGCCGGGACCCCACCGCGCCGGTTCATCTTCGCGCCGGCTCCCCACCGTGCCAGTTCATCTCAATACCATCTACTATTCAAACACTCAACTTCCCAGCAACCTTTATGAGCCCTAAACTCAGTCTAAACCCAATGTCCCAACCTCATTAGCCTTCATGCCAACCTTCATCATATCATGGAGAATCATAGTTCTTCATCCAAGTCTAAGGGAGATAAATTAATGGGGTTTTACCCCCGCATTATACCGTTTGACCGCGATGTTCTCTTCTAACCCTACTGACTCTTGGAGTTCTGCCAATGCATGTCCTCCAACGATTTCTTAAGGGGATATCAATAAATACCATGATAATGGACACTGTCCCGTCGCATCTAGATCCTCTTGGATCTCGGTCTACGCCCATCTTTCTTTTGACGTCCATCTCGGCACTCCGTGGATGGATGTCCTATATTCCCACTTGGCATAGTCTAAGATAAGGGGATATGCTGCCGGATTTATTCCGTATATTAATATGTCATATCTCGTTTTGCATAATCGCATGCATCTTCTATCCTGCAAATGAATGAGCATACCTATCACATTGGTTTTGCCCCTGGGATCCTTCTACTTTGGCGATTAATCAAGGGTTGTCCTTCTTTGAAAGGGCATAATTAACGTCATAGCCTTTATGGTATGACGGACTTCCGGTCCCGACACGGACTTCACAATCGACTGACTAAGTCAGACTGAGCGCACAATAAAATCGTCACTCCGGTGATTGGCACGCCTAACAAACCAACCAATAAATAAATAAATAAATAAATAAAATCCATTTCCCACAAGCTGGCACGCCTGGTGGGACTTAGTCTCCCTTCATCTCTTCGCCAAAGTAGAAGGCCTGGAGGCCTTCCCCAAAATACTGATCGTTTGCTCATTCTGGTTTGAAGTGGTCTCAATGGCTGGCGGATTTGCCGCGCTTGCATTCGGCCCTCAAGTGGTCGCTACCCACGAGGAGCACGGATACCTGGCGGTGCCCACTGCTTTCGGAACTCTACCACCAGTGGTGGGGTTCCCTAACTTTCTCGGAGTCGCCTTCACCGGCCTGCTTAGGATCGAAGACGAGGAAGCTAAGAAGACTGTTGCAGCCAAGGCCGTAGCCCCTGCAAAGGCGAGCTGTTCGCGGGGACCCACTCCGTCTCGCCATACTATCTCATGCTTTATCCACCACATGGACTACCATGCTGTCTCCACCAGTGACAAGGCGTCCGGGCGCAAGAAGAAGAAGAACCAAAGAAGAAGAGTTGTTGCTGTTTCCCGAGGCCGACTCTCGGCTTCTGGGAAGTCTGTTCTAATTGGTGGCGTTCGTGTTTATCTGAACGGCTGCCGTGCTGAAGCTTTGCCGGATCATATCATCCCGACAATTCTCATTCACAACGCCTTCCAGGCATTAGCAAGCCAGAAGGCCAATCTAGACATGGATGTCCGGGGGAAGCTAGCTCCCAAGCTACCAAGTTTCAAGCAAGTGTTGGTTCCCAAGAGGACCCAAGGTTCTGCTTCGACCACACAAGATTCAACATCAACTATCAAGGACCCCAGGAATGAGGGCAATAAAGCTGCACCAAAGGAAGAAGAGGTCATGCTAGTAGCCTCTCCGCCCGCTCATAGGGTCTGTGCCAGGCAGACCAATGTTCTCCGACGTTCGACAAGATCGAACGGAGCTACTAGACTATCACGACCCTCCTACATGCCGTCGATGCAAGACCAACTGTTAATTCATGCCCTCTCTCCAGGGCGCAGTCAAGGGGAAATGACCAAGGTGACCAGGGATTACTTCTATGACTTAGAAAGTTCTTTCCTAAGTGGGCAAAGGCTACTCCGCGCCATTAGCGCTGAAAGAAAAGAAGAAGGCAAAGAAAGAAAAAGAATGGTGTCACTCATCAATGAATATGAAGATGGCTTGCAAGCTGAGTACTCTGAAGCTTCTCCACAGCATGAGGAGAATAAAATGATGTCAATGTTTGAAAAGTCAACCTTCCCTAGTCAAGCCAAGAAGACAGTCCAGGGGCAAAGAAGAAGAACCCAAGTCCTCACTTGCAACATGGCAGGGGTGGCTAGCAGATATGGGGCCCTACCCGAAGAACCAGAAGAGTTGGCCAAGTTAGCTGAAAGGCCCGGGCTAATGACAAGAAGAGGCAAAGCTGCAAGAGAAGTGCTCGAAGCAGCCAAAGAGAAGCAAACTATCACTACTTCAACTGCCAACATGGTAACTTCTGAAGAAGAAGAGATTACTCTGCCAGCCTCGTTTGAAGATGTTTCGGGTGAAGCATTCAAGGGTACCTCTGCTATGGAAGCGCAAGACCCAGCTATCTTAATGATGCTACAAAATTACCAGCAAGAGATTGAAGCCTTGAAGAGGCAACTGAATGAAAGAAATGAACAAGCCCCTTTTCCCTGGCAACAGGACGTGCATACTGAATCATCCCAGGAAGTTCCTAACCCGATCAATGCTACACCCCAAACTACTTCTCAAGCAACAGGCTATGGCAAGGCCGCTCTTCAGCCACATTCCCTACAGTCACCCTTGGTGCAACTAGCTCTTCCACCAGTGCAGCAGCTTCCACCAACGGAGCCGTCGACACCTCATGTCGAAGCTCTACTCACTCCCTCTATAAAGCATTCTGCACATTGCCACTCGGTGCCGGTGGACCCAACAGTGGTAAATAGATCAATGGTTGAACAACTAATTGAAATGAAGCTGGCCGAGAGGATAGATGGTGATATCAGCACTTTTGATGTTTACAAGGTGCCATATCCGCCGCAGTATGCCGCAAAGAGGCTCCCGCCTGGCATCAACAAGTCGCCCAAGTTTGAAAAGTTCAACGGGCATGGCTCTCCTAAAGAGCATATTGCTTACTATATGACAGTAATGGGCGATCTGGCAACAGATGAAGCATACCTGCTAAAGTTCTTCGGGTCCTCACTGACAGGCCTGGCTTTTGAATGGTATTCCAATCTACCGGCCGGCTCTATAAGTGACTGGGCAGCTATGCAACGGAAGTTCCGGGAGCGGTTCTATGTTGCTGAAAGAGAGGTCACAATGGCCGAGCTGTATGCATCCAGGCAAAGACATGATGAGTCAGCTCTGGAGTATATCAAAAGATGGCGGAATCTCAGTATGAGATGCAAGCGGCCGCCACATCCAGAAGACGCGGTGCAAATATGCAAGCAGAATCTGAGCTGGGAAATCCTCAGCAGGATGAACGGAATTGAAATACGGTCTTTCGACCGGCTAAATAATGTGGTCGCGGAGATTGAAGCCTTCATCTCCAACTCTCCCTTTACTCCGACTGCTACAAGCCAAAAGGGCAAGTTTATTGACGAGTGGCCATCGCCCAAGGAAGTTCACACAATTGACTTCAAAGCATTCAACCAACAAGAAGAAAAAGAAAAAGGAGTGGCTAACCCTCCTCCCGCTAAGCTAGCTGAGCAGCAAGAAGTCCCGTCCTTGCGGGCCAAGATGAAAAAATTCTACTCTTTTCCCAAGGAGAGGACTTGAGTCCTCTTCGAATGGGCTGTTGCAAATAACAAGGTTACTCTACCAGAGCCGAAGAGACCGGAAGATGCTAGAAAGAAGGATCATCCTCGCTTCTGCCCATATCACCAGATGGTTGGGCACCATATTGAAGATTGTTACGTCTTTAAAGACGCTATTAAAAAGCTAATCAGAATAGGGGAGCTACAACTAGGCGACTATAAGGTTGATCCTCCTCGCCCGCATGAGCTACCTACTATGGAAAGAGCAATCAATACAGTGTCTCTATGCCAGCTGTCGTCTCAGGAGACAGCCATAGTGTAGACACGCCAAAATTGACGTTACTATGAGTACATCTCATATTACCTTGTAACGCCCCAATTTGACCCTCAAATTAGCTCTGTTTGAGTGATTTTTCTCATTTTTCTTGGATTTCTCCCTTTTTCCTCTCTTTTCCTATTTTTCCCTATTTTTTTGGATTTTTCTGGATTTTCTAGGCATTTTTCTCTATTTTTATGTATTTTTCAGAAATAACGACTTGATGTGGGGCGTCTTTTAAATAACGGCTTAACCTTGGGCATTTCTAAAAAATTGACGACTATAGTGGAGGGCGTCCATTCTTTCAAATTTTCATTTTTCTGGATTTTTCTGAGAATTTTTCAGAATTTTTTGGGAATTAACGACTTACAAGGGGACGTTATTTTGAATTTGAAAAGAATAAAAAAAAATCAAAAATTGAATTCACGACCTATGCACGGTCGTCTTTTTCAAATTGATTATTTTATTAATATTTTTAACCCCCTTCCAGAGGTGATTTGGTGACCTTCCGGGTGTCAGAAAAATACGCAAAAATAGTCATTGGAATCAGCACAATGAGATGCACCTCCACCTAAAAAATGAGAAAATAATATTGAGAAATGAAAAATAGCCCTATTTTGATTATTTTTGAATTAACGACCCTTGGTAGGGCGCATTTTTAATTAACGCCTTTGGTTGAGGCGTGTTTCACAATTTTTAGAAAAAAAAAGAAAGATTTATTTCTAAAAATGATCCCTGAATTGACGCCTTGTTCCAACGCGCGTTTTAAATTAACGCCCCTCTTACAGGTCGTCAATTCTTGAATTGACGCCCTTGTTCAGGTCGTGTTTCACCTTTCGGGTTCTAAACGGACGCAGCCCTTTCCCAGAGAGTCCCTGCTTCGTTTGGGCTCTTGCCCATTCTTATCCTTCCCTCCTTGGGCTCTTTCCCGTTCTCATCCTTCTATCTTTGATTCAATCCTATTAATAGAGCTTCTGCAGCTCTGTTAACAGGTTAGATTCGAATTCTTCTTTCGGCTCCCCTCGGTTCTTCTGTGTTTTTCTTTTCTGTTTTCTTCTTCTTTCTGTTTCTTCGTCTTTTCTTTCTTCACAGGAAGCTATTGCATTGGCTAAGGAGGGAGGCTCTTTACGGTTAAACTTCATCCTTTGGAAGACTTCCTCCCAAACGATTAATCAAAGCCAAAGAAGCAGCACATGCCCTTCTTCCTTTTATCTATTCTTCCTTTTATTTTATCATCATCGGTTCATTCATATGCATGCATGTTCATACATGTTTATTTTTTTAAACTCAACCACGTTGAGTATCTCCCGTAAGTGCCACTCTTGCACTCTTTCCCTTATTCATATATTTGCATCTCCATACATTCATATATTTCCACACCCTTTTTGCATAGGGGTTTAAGGGCCACCACCCTTAAGGTGTGTTCTTCATCATACTTTCATGCTCATATTTTTATTAAGAATCGATGTTACACTCACCATATTTCTAATTCAATTTCTTTATTGGTGTTTGTTGATTTTGCAAGGGTAATCAAATTGAGAAGAACTCTCTTCATCGGCCGGCCGATCTAGAAGAGAAAGGAGCACTCACATCCCCGCGTTTCAAGGTATTTTTCGCGATCCCTCCATGTGATTATTTTGTTATATTCTTTGAGGCCCTCGCGTCTCTGGCGATCACAAACTCCATTTTAGCACCTCATGCTTATTCGTGTTTCACATGCTTTATTTATTCATTATTTCTATTTGTTTAAGTGGATTTCTTAGAATCTACAAATTGGCGATCACGGTGGGACCCCTTTCATTTTTCTTTTGATTACCCTTTCCCTTGGGCACCCACGTGTGCCATCTCCCCTTTTGCACCCACGGTGCGTCTCCTTTTTGTGCCCCACGGGCACCCTCCATTGTGCATTGCACTCTCCCCATGTGATCTGTCAATTTGATAGGTTTTCTTTTAGAATTTCCACTTGTCTAATTTTTTTTTGATGAGCATGCTAATATCTTAATTCGTATATTTGTGGATTGCCTCTAACTGTGAGTGTTTGATATTTCTGGCCGTGGAGTTTTTCTGGAGATAGAGGAAATTAACGCCTTAGATAGAGGCACGTTTTATTTTAACGCCCTGATCCAGGGCGTCTTCTTTATGTGTAACGCCTTCTGCCAGGGCGTCTTCCATCACATCTCCTGCTTTCTATGAATTCACGCCCTTCCCCAGGGCGTCTTTTTGTTGCTTAGCGCCTCACATCAAGGCGCGTGTTTACATTTGACGCCCTCACCCAGGGGCGTCCTTTTATATATAGCGCCTCACTCCAAGGCGTGCTTTTCACTACTTCTGGGCCCTCACAGCGATTCACGACAGCCACGCTGTCGTCTGTTTCTTGGTAGCGACCCCCGCCAGGGCGTCTCTTTCCTGTGGGTTTACAGAACCCTCCCGTTTGTGATTTTTCATGCTGATTCATGCTTATATTCATTGATTGATCATATTGTTGTGGTTGGCTCGTTTACCCTGCATTCATTCATTTGCATTGGTTTGGGAGACCTCCTCTCTCTACACTAGGATCCCACACACCCTCTTGGTGAAGGAAGGACCCTCCATTGAGCACTCCGTCTCTTTGGATTGGAAATTCCTAAACCAAGCCTCCATAAGTCCCCGCACCAGTGGATTCCCTCACGGACGCCGGGCAGGTTGTACCCTTTGAAGTTCCCCGGGTTTAGTTGGCCTATGCTTGGTGAGAGAGTGTTCCTAGTTGGCATCGAAGTGAAATCATTTGAAACTAGGTTCCTCCCTTGTGTGAATCATAATTTTGTTAAAAATTCTTAATTCACCAAGGTTCAAACATAAGAAGTCAAAGGTAACCATCCCAACTTGTTTGCTATTTCTGTGAATTATTTTGATTGCACATTGAATTATTTGGATTACCTTGATAAGAAAGTCAACATGTTCAACTCAATTAATGTTCATGAGGGTGATCAACCTAGCACATCTTATTCCCCTCAATTTCAACATGTTCATCATTCTCACCATAATTCTTTCAAAGGACCACGTCCTCATTCTTACGGTGTTGCCCGACCCATGGGCAATATCCAACCCCATGGTCCTTCAATCCAATCGCGAGCCACTACTCCTACGGGACCGTCTCGTCCCAATGATGAGAAGGTTTCCCAAATCATTCATGCATTAGATCATCTCACCCCTCAACAAATTCAAGCCCTTAAGGCCGCTGTTGAGGGTGCATCTCATTCATCTCATCCTCCTTCCAATCCTATGCGGGTGGCCCATCACCCACTTCCCTCTTCTATTCATATTCCTCCATCTCATTCATCGCATTATTCTCATTCTCTTTCCAATCCTATGCGGGTGGCCCATCACCCACCTCCCTTGTCTACTCACACTCCTACTCGGGTGGCCCATCATCCACCTCCCTCTTCAATTCACAATCCTATTCGGGTAGTCCATCACCCATATCCTTCTATTCACCCTTCTCCTCGGGTTGTCCGACACCCGCCTCCTTCTATTCCTCCTCCATCACGGCCCCGAGGCCCATTTATTCCTTGCAATCCGGTCCATCCGGGTTCTTCTATGGGTCCTCCCATTAATTCCCCTCCACGGCCTTTTTATACGACCCCTCCTTCAAGGCCCTGCCAACCCTCGGTTGCTCAGGTCACACCCCTCCAGCAAACTCTTCTGGACAAAATTACTCTGATGGAGGAACAATTAAAGAGGATTACGAGCCCGCGGCCCGCTCCTCCTACTCCCGTCAATCCTCTCCACGCCGCTCTGAATGACATTACAAAGATGGAGAGAGAATGGAAGGATAGGAGGGATGACTATGGCATCGGCGTTTCAAGCAAGCAAGAACCGGCAATTGAAGAATTCAAGGCGGCATATGACGAAGCTTTGCAGGCACCCCTTCCGAGTTTCCTTCACTTCCCGCTTCCCCCACTATCATTTGATGAACCCCCTGCTCAGGACGAAGCCACCGTCCCTAATCCAACCCCTATTTCCGAGACCTCTTGGTGTTACGACGATGGGTCGATACTCCAATCACCCACGCCGGCGCATCTTGAGTCTCCTCCTCCTAACACCGCTCGCCCCGTTCGGCATTTTCTCCGCACCAAACCTCCACTAATTACACCTCCACCAACTATACCATTAACCTTCATGACACTAGCCTTCCCTGAGCCTTCCACTAAACCTCCACTCATTAAGCCATTAACCTCCACACCACCGCCCTCCACCGAGTCCACCATCGAACCTTCCCCAATTAGTCTCCCGTTACCGTCACCTCAACCCTCCATTACACCTGTAACCCCAAACCTGGCCACTCCCATTTCACCACTTAACCTATTACCCTTACCCATGGTTAATCCTGAGCAGGATCCACCCCTTTTTGCACTCAAGCCAATCCCGACTGCTTCCGAGCAAAAGGAAAAGCTCGATGTGTTTGGACCTCCACTTCCACTCACCTTTTCTCCAACACCTTCCATTATACCCCTACTACCCATGGAGCCTTCCGCCTCCGCTTCACCTTCCCCTACCACTCGGAATGGGAGGCTTTCTACAAGCACTTGTGCCGAAGGTCATACGGAGCCGGGCAAGAAAGATTTGGCCATGGCTGCACTATTCAAGATGCAAGAGTTTATTTGCCGGATGCCAATCCGGGTCATTGTGCCAAGAACGATTGAAAAGGCCAAGTCGCCGCCATTGCTCAGAGAATGTCAAGCATTGATGCTGTGTAAGGGCCGGGCAGGGCACCCCTTGTCCCAACTTCCGAAGCTTGAACTCATTCTTCCATACAACGGGTAAAAGACCATTTTGTTCAACACGCTTTATATGCTGCAATCCTTGGGCAACATGAGACTTTCTATCCCAACTTTCCAACTCCCTCACACTATTACTTTTCACTTTCCAAGGGAGTTGTCATTTACTATTGAAGCTTCGTCATGGGCTTGTGCTTCATCCATTGGGCCAATTGGCTGTACACTTTCACTGCCATGGAAGGGCGGTTACCTTGGTGCCGAAAGGCCTTCTTCTATTTCATCCACCTTCTTGTCTATCACATCTTCCACATGGGCCACCCCAGGGGTAAGGAGGAGGATCTCATCCCCTCGCCCTTCATATTCGTCATATTCTTTGCATCTCATGCATTCTGTTGCATCCATGCATTCATCACATCTGTTGCATTGCATTCGCATACATTTGCACTTCTTCTTGCCCGGGTTTCCAAACCCGTATCTTCCCCGCCTTCTGGCACCTTCGGATATTCCGCATTTCCCATCCTATTCATCTTCATCCTCATTGCTCGGGCATTGTCCCCTTTCCAATCCCTTCTCAGGGCATCACGCCCCTTTCCAACTCCTACACCCGGACCCTCCGGATTTCTCCTTTATCCTGCTAGGGCATCGCGCCCTTTTTCATCTCATTCTCCCGGAATTTCCGGACTTCCTTCTTGGGCATCGCACCCCTTTTCATCTCATTCCTCCGGAACCTCCGGATCTCGCTCTTTGGGCATCGCGCCCCTGCACACCCTCAAGTCCGGATCTTCTGGGCTTCTTACTGATTCTCCCTGGGCATCGTGCCTCTTTCCGTCTTCTTCCTCCGGAACCTCCGGACTTTCTCCCAGGGCATCGCACCCTTTTCTATCTGCTTCCTCCGGAACCTCCGGATCTTTCACCCCTCTCTTTATCCATTGGGCATCGCGCCCCTTTCCGTCTTCTCCCTCCGGAACCTCTGGATTTTTCTCTTCTCCCCGGGCACCGCGTCCCTCGGCATTCCATCCCTCCGGAACCGCCGGACCCTCCTGATCCTTTTCATCCACTCTTCCCCGGGCACCGCGTCCCTCGGCATCTCATTCCTCCGAAACCTCCAGACCCTCCTAATCCTTTTCATCCATTCTTCCCCGGGCATCGCGCTCCTTTCCATCTCATTCCTCCGGAACCTCCGGATCTTTCTCTTCCCCCAGGGCATCGCGTTCCCCTTTCTGCTATTTCCCTGGCACCTCCAGGTGTTTTACCCCTCCTTTTAGGGCATGACGCCCTTCCTGATTTCATCCCTCCGGAACCTCCGGATTCTCTATCTTATTCTTTCTATCTTTTTCCAGGGCATGACGCCCCTTTCCATTTGCTTCCTCCGGAACCTCCGGACCATCCATCTTTCTTCCGATTCATCTTTCTGCTCTTCCAGGACATCACATCCTTCATTTTCTTCCTCCTCTTCCATCATCTTTTTCCCTATTTTTTCCCAGGGCACCGCGTCCCTCGATATTTTATCCCTCCGGAGCCTCCGGATGATTCCTCCTATCACGATTCTCCTCCTTTACTCCCAGACCCACCGGACCCGCCTCTTTCCATCTATCAATTTCTTCTCCTAAGTCCTCCTGATCATGGGTCCGACCCAACTTCTTCCACATCCGCTGCCTTGGGCATCTGCCCTTTTTCTCACTGCTTTCGAGGCTTTAGTCATCACTCCTCCTTCTAATTCTCTGCTTCTTCTGTAGACCTTTCATGTGATCAGGGTCTCCACACCTTAGTGAGGGAGTTCTAGCCCTCGCCTCTCTTCCTTTTTTTCTTATTCGTCTGAGTCTGGTCTTGGCACCACTCCTTCTTGTTAAGCCACTTTCAAACCCTTTGCTTCCAATCCTTTTGACTGCCAAAGAGGACTATCCCACGATGATCAACCTCGCCTCTGACAGCTGCTTCTACAAAGGTTGCAAGGTAGCATATTGGTGTAAGCACGTATTTTTATGATATCATTATCTCATTGCTTCACGCATGATTTTCAAAGTGAAGTGCTTCTTAACATGATTAAGAGTGATATTTTAAGCCTTTATCCTAGGAATTTATCTTTATTGAATTTCATCTTTAAAAAAAAAATTGAAAAGAATCTGTATGCTTGCTATGCAGCACTTTGGTTATAAGAACCCCGCGCTGGGAATTCGACATTCTCTCCCCGCTTGTTAAGAGCAACCCTTAGCTGGGCACCGCACACACTTCACGGCGTCCTTAGCCGGCTCCTTTGGGTAAACACCCTTGCTACTTTGGCCATGCCATGAGAATATCTGAAAGTCTTTTCTCTTCTTTACTCGGCCGAATGCAGGGGCAAGAGGTTGACGGATGAGATGACCCACCCAGGGTAATCCCCAATACGAGAGAAGTCTCAAATAGGGGCAGTCTTGACCCAAAATCAATATGAGTTTTCATATAAGTTTTCATGATATACATCTCGCCAAAAGGGCTATTCTGAAAATCAAGTCGAAATTTTAATAAATTCAAAATTGTGAATTATGGCATGTCAAGAGTGGCAAAGTCCCCGCAGGGAAAACCCTGGTCGTATGCATGTCAAGGGTCTAAAAATCAAAGGCACAAAGCCCCGGCGCAACAGACTACCTCTTTGAGGGTTAACACCTTGGAAGGAATTCAAGTCCCGACATCTCCCATCCTGCATAAAGCTTATCTCCAATTCTTCTTCTCTTCTCCCTCCAAGACCGAATGTTTCTCGGGTATGGCCTTGGTAGGGGCACCGTTGACCATGGACAGTTGGTTATAGGACGTCGCTTTCAATGCACGCCTGGCTTTGGGCAGTTTTTAGTGAAAGGGGAATGAACGAGGACCCCTAGCCAGTGGTTTAAAACACCCTTTGATGCTGCTTTAGCAATATCTAACCAAAATTCAAACAAAAAATTGAATATTTCTTGTCCAAAATCCATAAAAATTTGAAATATTTTCCAAAAATTCATAAAAATTTGAATATCTTTTCCAAAACTCATAAAAATTTACATATTTCAAAAATAAAATAAATGCATTGTATTTTCTGATGGTGTTTTGCAGGAACAACTTTACAAGGATCAAGAGCGCGGGATAAGTACTCTCTCCACTTATTGCTATCAATCTATTGATTCTTCTCGATATTCTCATGACATGCCACTCTGGGCATTTTAATTATCATTTCCTCATATCTCCTGATTATCATTCATCTCCAAATCATTTAATCAACTCCTGCTGATTTCACTTGATCACTCTGCCGCTAGGCATTGCCTGATTCCGGTTAAATCGTAACCTTACATGCCAAGATTGTCATCCTTATGACAAAACGACAAACAATGATGTTTTGCAATACAATGCTATTCATGCTATACATGTTTGAATGATATTTATACAAAATTTGATTGCTTTGATGCTTAAATGCCTTATTCATTGATTGTTATTTATATCTTGGCTGATGAATCTTTGAGCGCAGGAAGAAGCTCTTGGTCCCACCGACTGGGCATCATCGTCCAAGCCCCACGGTGCTTGCACCTCATTTCTCAGTTCCCCCATGCCTTTTTGTTATCACCATCTCCCTGTATGCATTCTACTATATGTTATTATGCTATTAGATTATATCAAGGACCTTGTGGCTTTGGTAAATCTGGAATTTGAGTTCCCCTTCATCAAAAATAATGATGGTTCCAGAGGAGTCTTAGTCACACGGATAGGCCGTTGAGCCGTCCAAGACTGGGGACGATGGTTCCCTTTTGCGAGTTGGTGCGTGGATAAACGGGCTTCGGCTTAGTATCGGCTCGCAGAATCGGTTTCTTAACCCAGTCTTGGCAGTTTAATAATATTATCCTTGATTATCTTATATTTGCATTTGTTTTAATTTTTCCTTTTAAACCCAACATGCATTCATATAGGACTTTGAATTAACTTTGAAAAATCACTCTGATAAGCTGATTTTGAGGGTCAAATTGATCTTATTTTCCAAGATGTGAGATATTCATTGCTATTGGAATCCTCAGTTCGTTTTGTCACTGTTTTGGGTCATTTTCTCGAAAGCTCCTTATTTGGATTTCTATCATCTTATTTTAATCATTTTCCCTTGATCCACCTTGGCTGCAGCATGTCCATATTGGCTGGTAACCGCTCCCCAATGGTGAAACCTACAGGTTTGTGACCTGAGATACTTCCACCGCGCTGGAAGTTGATCATTCTTTTATCTCCTTCGTGCCCGCGTGCACACTCCCTCTTTTTATCCAAACATCGTTGATTTCATTGAATTTTCCGAGATTGCTTCATCTCGAACTTTTGATTTAATTCTCATCAAGTGATGTTGATTGCGTGTCTCATCACACCTTGGCATCTACTTTTCAGTTTACTCTGCTCCCTTGCAAAGCAGACGCCAAGGCGGGGCAGCTGTAGACACGCCAAAATTGACGTTACTATGAGTACATCTCATATTGCCTTGTAACGCCCCAATTTGACCCTCAAATTAGCTCTGTTTGAGTGGTTTTTCTCACTTTTCTTGGATTTCTCCCTTTTTCCTCTCTTTTCCTATTTTTCCCTATTTTTCTGAATTTTTCTAGATTTTCTAGGCATTTTTCTCTATTTTTATGTATTTTTCAGAAATAACGACTTGATGTGGGGCGTCTTTTAAATAACGGCTTAACCTTGGGCATTTCTAAAAAAATTGACGACTATAGTGGAGGGCGTCCATTCTTTCAAATTTTTATTTTTCTGGATTTTTCTGAGAATTTTTCGGAATTTTTTGGGAACTAACATCTTACAAGAGGACGTTATTTTAAATTTAAAAAGAATAAAAAAAATTAAAAATTGAATTCACGACCTATGCACGGTCGTCTTTTTCAAATTGATTATTTTATTAATATTTTTAACCCCCTTCTAGAGGTGATTTGGTGACCTTCCGGGTGTCAGAAAAATACGCAAAAATAGTCATTGGAATCAGCACAGTGAGATGCACCTCCACCTAAAAAATGGGAAAATAATATTGAGAAATGAAAAATAGCCCTATTTTGATTATTTTTGAATTAACGACCCTTGATAGGGCGCGTTTTTAATTAACGCCTTTGGTTGAGGCGTGTTTCACAATTTTCAGAAAAAAAAAGAAAGATTTATTTCTAAAAATGATCCCTGAATTGACGCCTTGTTCCAAGGCGCGTTTTAAATTAACGCCCCTCTTACAGGTCGTCAATTCTTGAATTGACGCCCTTGTTCAGGTCGTGTTTCACCTTTCGGGTTCTAAACGGATGCAGCCCTTTCTCAGAGAGTCCCTGCTTCGTTTGGGCTCTTGCCCATTCTTATCCTTCCCTCCTTGGGCTCTTGCCCGTTCTCATCCTTCTATCTTTGATTCAATCCTATTAATAGAGCTTCTACAGCTCTGTTAACAGGTTAGATTCGAATTCTTCTTTCGGCTCCCCTCGGTTCTTCTGTGTTTTTCTTTTCTGTTTTCTTCTTCTTTCTGTTTCTTCGTCTTTTCTTTCTTCACAGGAAACTATTGCATTGGCTAAGGAGGGAGGCTCTTTACGGTTAAACTTCATCCTTTGGAAGACTTCCTCCCAAACGATTAATCAAAGCCAAAGAAGCAGCACATGCCCTTCTTCCTTTTATCTATTCTTCCTTTTGTTTTATCATCATCGGTTCATTCATATGCATGCATGTTCATACATGTTTATTTTTTTAAACTCAACCACGTTGAGTATCTCCCGTAAGTGCCACTCTTGCACTCTTTCCCTTATTCATATATTTGCATCTCCATACATTCATATATTTCCACACCCTTTTTGCATAGGGGTTTAAGGGCCACCACCCTTAAGGTGTGTTCTTCATCATACTTTCATGCTCATATTTTTATTAAGAATCGATGCTACACTCACCATATTTCTAATTCAATTTCTTTATTGGTGTTTGATTATTTTGCAAGGGTAATCAAATTGAGAAGAACTCTCTTCATCGGCCGGCCGATCTAGAAGAGAAAGGAGCACTCACATCCCCGCGTTTCAAAGTATTTTTCGCGATCCCTCCATGTGATTATTTTGTTATATTCTTTGAGGCCCTCGCGTCTCTGGCGATCACAAACTCCATTTTAGCACCTCATGCTTATTCGTGTTTCACATGCTTTATTTATTCATTATTTCTATTTGTTTAAGTGGATTTCTTAGAATCTACACATAGTTCGCATCACACACCAGGTGCCAACTACGAAAAGGCAAGAGAAGAATAAGTCAAGAGATAGAGGGAGCGGCGTTGTCCTCTCCTGCAATACCCTATCGGCCTTGCCTAGTGCGAGCCGAGCTGCTGAAGAAGATGACGAAGAAATATGCTACACACCGGTAAGGGCAGGTCAAGTTGCAGCACCTATCTCTCACCGTCAACCTCAGGAAGGGTGGGGGGATCCTCCACCGCCTGCTGAAGAAGCATGCTATTATACCCCTCCTCAACATGAGAGCATGGGGGCAAGAACATCCACTCATAAAGGACCATATGTGTCCCATGCCGATAATGAAATGCTGCTAGTCCCACCTGGAATCAGCACGGGAAACAGCACTCCCATCTCCTACCAAGCTAACTCCGCTCTGATGATGGAGCTCTATCAGAAAATACAAGAAGTGGAGACACTAAGAAAAAGATTGACTGAGATGGGCTTACTCCCTGTCACACTCAGGCAGGCAGGACCTTCATCCGAAGCCCTACAAGGTGACGCTAAATCATTTGAAGCCTCACTGCAACCAGCTATGCCACAGTCAACACAAGGCCACGGTGGGAACACCCTCTCGCGGCAGCTATACCATGCGGCCCACGCGTACCCCTCAGCTCTCCAGGCACGTCAGGGGGCAGCTTCCATACCTCATGCAATGCCGCCTCTATAATCAGCTGGCTTACGCCGGAATCCAATGGCGACAGCCATAACAAACAAGCCAGCAACAGAACAAGCAACTGAGATAAAATCCACTGAGGAAGAAGTCACCAAAGCAGAGTTATATATGATCCAACAAAAAGATGATGAGTCTACTTCGGACTACATTCAACGCTGGAAGAATCTCAGTGCGAGATGCAAACATCCGCCAAGCTACAAGGACGCTGTCCAGCTATGCAAGCACAATCTGAGGAAAGGGATCCTGCAAAGGGTAATTGGCCTCAAAGTCAAATCCTTCGACCAATTAGAAGATGTGGCAATTGAAATTGAAGCCTTTCTGGCCAAATATTGCCCGGATTTTACTCCTCCAATTCAAGAGCACAAGCTAATTAAAGAACAGCCGGCACCAGAAGAAATAGAGGTAGCTGACTTTGTAACCTTCGAGCGTCAGTGGAGGAAAGCACAGGAGGCAACTAGCTCCTCCTCTACCAGGGTTGCTGAACAAAAACCCCCTTCACTAAGGGCAAGAACGAAAAGACCATACTCCTTTCCGCAAGACAAGACCCAGCGTCTATTCGAGTGGGCCCTTGAGTACAACAAGGTCGTCCTCCCGGAGCTCGAGAGACCAAATGACATCGAAAGAAAAGATGACCCTCGGTTTTTCCCCTACCATCGGAAGAGGGGACATCTCATCGAGGACTGCTATATGTTCAAAGACATCATGGAGGATCTGATCCAAAGTGGTGAATTGCAGATTGGAGAATATAGGGTGGATCCACCTCACCCTCACCTGATGCCCATTTTCAAGATGACGGCTAACACAGTTTCCGTACATCAATCGGGACGGTACACCTTCTAAGATGCATCCCGAGGTCCCTCCGTTGTGGCAGGAGGCCGAACAAATGCAATTATTGCACCGTCTCCGGGGCAACTACTGAAGACTAAAACAGAAATAAACCCAAGAATAAAAGAAAAGATGATGCTTTACTGCTCGATGTGTTGCCCTCTTTATTCAAGCCATCAGCTCAAGAGTGGAGTCCACTCATATCACGGCCAACTGTAAAATGATAAAGATGCAAGGAAGAATCTCCTTCCAAATGAAATGACCCGGCACAACGTAGCCGCTGCTCTACATGCTCCAGCACATAATAATGGAGGCTCAACTCTCTCTGAGCAAGGGGGGGCAAGAATGAAAATATGCTCAGTCGCAATCAAGCTCTGAGGTGCCGCTGGGCACAGCAAGACTCTATTCCCCGCTCGAGGGCTGCCAACAAAAGAGAAGAGGGTGGAGTCCAACGGCCGGATTTCCCTGCTATTGTCTGCCTACACAACTGCTCCTGGAGCGAACAAGCTACCCAATGGAAAGACGTTCTTTGAACAACTCGTCTTCAGCTATTGTAATATCCCGGACCTTTCGGATCCTTCTTCATGGGTCCCGGATCTAGTTTTCGGAGTGTCCGGCTCCGTTGTGTCCGAAATTTCGTTTCGGACATCTTTCGTGTTCGGATCGGCGCGATCCGGAGTCGTTTCGGAGGCCCGGAGGCGTTCCGCGGC
Source organism: Amorphophallus konjac (assembly GCA_022559845.1). Lineage (NCBI taxonomy): Eukaryota > Viridiplantae > Streptophyta > Magnoliopsida > Alismatales > Araceae > Amorphophallus > Amorphophallus konjac. The sequence goes on from CM040122.1 coordinate 23,183,147, forward strand.
TTTTTCCGCGTGTGTTTTCCGATTCCCGGTGTGTGTTTCGGCTTTTCTCTTCGGACGCTCGTTGCGGGTGAACCGGGCTGTTCACACGGACACGAGTGGTACCGTTGCGATCGGTGCGTTCCGAGGATCGCGGGGGTGTGATTTCCTAATTTTTGGAATTTTACGGATTTTCCGGGTTTTCTATAAAACCCTTTTTCTTTTCTCTCTCCCCCACCATCTTCTTCTTCCTCTCTTCTTCTTCCTCCTTCCTCCTCCACCGTGTCTCCCTCCCTCTCCCTCTCTTCCTCCCGGTTGGCCACGGCGAGCTCCCCTCCGGCTGCAGACGGCGGCGGGGCGACGGCGCGGTGACGTGGGCGGCGGCGAGGCGGTCGTGGGGGCGTGCGGCGAGCGTGGGAAGCTTAAGGAAGAACGAGGGTTTTCAAGCGTTCTTCGCGATTCGTGGACGATCCGGCGGAGCATTCGCTCCATTGAGGTAGGGTGACGTTCCCTAGCTCTTCGCCGTTCTTTTCCGTGGTTTGTAGGCCGCGGGGAGGCCGAGAGAGGCATGTTTGGGCATTTCTGGGTTTTTCCATGTTTTGGGGGTGAGCCGCCCGATCTATGGTTTTAGCCCATGATTCTATGTTTTGGTGGCTTAGATGCATGCTAGGGGTCCCCAGGGGTCTTCCCCCTTGTTTTCCCCCTCTCCGGTGGAGGTACGGGGGCGTGGTTGGTGTTTTTGGGGTTTTCCCGCCGTAGCGTGCTCTGGGGCAAGCGACGGTCACTCCAGTGACCGTCACATGCTTGTAACGCCCCTAGAGGGGTGCGTTACTTCCCTGGGTGTTGGCCTTTGGGGTCGAGGGCTGTAACGGTCCTGCGACTGGCCGCCGTTTGCTAGTGACGCCCCTGGGCTGGGCCGTCACATGCGTTTCGACCGTTGGTTTTTGACCGTTGGGGGTCAGGCCATGTAACGCACCGAGATAGGCGCGTTACATGCGTGTAACGCACTGGGGCAGGAGCGTTACTTCCCCTTCCCACCCCGAGTGTAAGGGCCATGTGACGCGCTGGGCTAGGCGCGTTACATGTGAGTAACGCACTGAGCCGACGCGTTGCTTGCAAGCGACGCGCCGGGGTAGGCGCGTTACTTTCCCTGTGGTTTTGGAGGGTGTGGGGCGCCGTGTGACGGCCTGTCTCAGGCGCGTTACTTTCAAGCGACGCACTGGAGCAGGCGCGTCACTTCCCCTACCCCTCTGGCCGTGTGACGGTCTGCCTTAGACCGCCATTTGTAAGTGACGGCCCTAGAGTGGACCGCCATTTGGCTGTGACGGTCCAGGGTCGGACCGCCACTTCCTGTGTTGCCCCATGAGGGTGGCAACCTCGCTTTTCTCCGACCGTGGTCTCCGTGCGACGGGACTAGTGCGTGGGGTGATTCCCACACGTTGTCGGGCTTGGGCGTTGTTTTCCGTAACTTGAGAGTCTACTCCTTCAGTGACCCTCCACTAGTCGTAGCCTACTAGTACGCGTGTGCTAGTCGCACCAGGGAGTGGTGTACGGGCTGACCTTTAGAGACGGTTTGTGGACCGGTTACCGTTGGGCCCCACGTCTTGCAGCCAGAGTCCGGCTGAGGGGAAAACCGGTCAGAGGGCCAGACCAGGGACGCGCGGTCTGTGTGTGCACACGTGGTTGGGGGCGGTTGGACCCACGTCGACGGGCGTGACCCCAGCTAGTCACTTGTTGTAGTTACTTGTACGGTGTTTGCGCCTCGGGTAGGACCTACCATGTCAGGCGGTTCACCTGCGGTGCGGTGTAAGACGTCAGGGGACGCTACCGGCTGTGCTTCTAGTGGGTGGTACTCCTGTTGAGTACGGAGTGTCAGACTGTCAGTCGTGTGTTTCCGACCTTCGGGTTTTGACGGTTCGACCGTTGAGTTTCGGTCTTCTCGTACCGTGGCACGTGTGTCGGTTTGCGTGCCGTTAGGGTCTAGTTCTGTAGAGTACAGGGCTTTCCTTTCCGAGGTACCTTCCTACCGTTAGGGTAGTGGTTTCTCGTTTTACGAGGTAGGGTTCGAGTGATCCCTACTGAGTCTTGTTCCGAGACTCATTCCCTGCGTGTTTTCACCGTGTTTCAGGTGAGGCGCCACCTTCGGGGAGCGTGTCAGGAGCGCAGCGGAAGCGTGGTGCGGGTGCCCAGAGGTAGTGCCAGAGGTCAGAGCCGGGGGATGCCCCGTGTAGCTGTACTTTTCTTTCTTGTCACTGTACTAGTCGTGGACTACTGTTGCTGTTGTTGTTATTTTATTGTGGACCATGTAAAATGTTAATTCATTTCCTGCTTAATATCATAACTGTTTAATTTCTGCAATTATTTGTGATGCTTGTGTAGTTTCCACACCATCCTTTTAACCCTTCCGAGTCTTCGGGCTCGTGGGTGGCGGTGCGAGTCTCGGGTTATCGGGCCTTCCCGGTAATCGGATTCTCGGGTCGTTACAGCTGGTATCAGAGCGCGGTTGTGGAATTACATGAGAATCATAGGTAATTGTATTGGTCCACTAGTCCACAACGATGATGTACATGTGACGCTGGCATGGGGCACCGTGTGTTTTATTCTGACCTTCCGTTTCTGAGTTTTCTGTCTTGTGCTTAAGGAGCGAGGATGGCGCCGAGGAGGAGTTCTCGCTCTCAGCAGGGGCAGTCGGCTGGAGGTCAGGAGATCCAGCAGGGGGTCCAGAGGGACCAGGAGGAGCATAGCAGAGTTCCGGGAGCTACCGAGGCCGCGGATGCTGCGAGGGCTCCGGGGGCCGAGGGTTTTCTCCGTGGCATGTACCATCTCATGGCTCAGCAGTTCGGCGGAGAGGCCGGTGAGGGCTCGTCAGTCAGGGGTGGGCCAGGCCGAGCAGTGAGGGATTTCATGCAGTTCCATCCACCTTACTTTAGCGGCCAGGCAGACCCTGATGCGGCTCGTGATTGGCTTGATGAGATGGAGCGGGTGTTCAGTTCTGCAAAGAGTGCTGTCGAGGACAGAGTGGTGTTGGCCTACAACCAGTTGCAGGGTACGGCTCGGAGGTGGTGGTCTTCCGAGTGGAAGACGTCCTTTCAGCTTCGTCCGCTTGAGCAGATCGAGTGGGATGACTTTGTCAGTGCTTTCGAGCGTACGTACTGTCCAGATATTGTTGCTACGCAGCGGATGCGGGAGTTTCTGGAGCTGGTGCAGGGTGACATGTCCGTGTTGCAGTACAGGGCCCGATTTGTCGAGCTGGGTCGGTACGCACCTCATATCATGGAGCATGAGAGGGTGAGGACGACGCAGTTTGTGTAGGGCTTGAGGCTGGAGCTGAGGCACCATCTGATCGCGAATGGGGCCACTGATCTCGAGACGGCGTCTCGTGTTGCGATTTCCTTGGAGATGGATATGCAGAGGACTCGAGGACCGATCAGCCAGGGGCAGTCTGTGTCAGGTCGCAGCCAGCAGTCGGCTACTCAGCAGCAGGGTTTCTTTCAGTCTGCGTCGGGTGGTTCAGGAGTACCGGCATCGGCAGCTTCGGTGACAGGATCTGCGTCCTTTGGCACGAAGGTCAAAAAGTTCTTCAAGAGAGGGTTCGGCAAGAAGAAGTCCAGGGATCAGGGGCAGGCTTCATCGGGCAGTGTGCAGCAGCCGTTTCCTTTGCAGCGACAGGGATCGGTGGGTGGATCGCGAGGATCTTGTCCACGGTGTAGTGGGACCCACCCAGGCAGGCAGTGCACGGCGCCGATCATCTGTTTTCGGTGTGACCAGCCAGGGCATATGGCGCGCGACTGTCCTCAGAGGCCGCCGCAGCAGCAGGTTTCCCAGCAGCAGCAGCAGCAGGGACAGTATCCGCCGCTACCCAGGTCAGCTAGTGTGGGAGGCAGGCAGAGAGCTCGTGGCCAGATCACGCACTTGACCAGGGCAGAGGCAGTAGCGTCGCAGCTCGTGGAAGGTACCGTTCAGATTTTGGGTTGTGCGGCTCGGGTTTTATTTGATTCTGGCGCGTCTCATTCGTTCATTTCGGAGGATTTCGCGTCGAGCGTCGAGGAGCCGGTGACCCAGTTGTCCTGTGATTTGGCTGTGGAGTTGCCTTCGGGTGACTTTATGGTCACTCCGTATTGCTTCGACCAGGTTCCGGTGTGGATCGATGGGCGGAGTATGCCAGGCAGGTTGTATGCGTTGCAGCTTTGGGATTACGACGTGATTCTAGGCATGGATTGGCTCGAGACTCATGGAGCGGTGGTGGATTGTGGGATGAAGAGGGTCTACTTCCAACATCCGAGCAAGAGGACCTTCTATTTCCAAGGTATCCGTTCCGCCTCTTCTCGATTTATTATCTCTGCTATTCGAGCCCGTCGATTGCTTGATTCAGGTTGTCAGGGTTTTCTCGCGTCTGTGGTTGTGTCTGACCGGATGGAGCCGAATGTCGAGGACATTGCGGTGGTGTGCGAGTTTCCCGATGTTTTTCCTGAGGAGTTGCCTGGATTACCTCCCCAGCGGGAGATCGATTTCGTGATCGAGGTTGTACCTGGTACGGGACCTTTGGCGAAGGCTCCCTACCGTATGGCCCCCGCGGAGTTGAGGGAGTTGAGGGCGCAGTTGCAGGAACTGTTGGCCAAGGGGTACATTCGTCCGAGCTTTTCCCCTTGGGGTGCGCCCGTGTTGTTCGTGAAGAAGAAGGACGGTAGTCTGCGGCTGTGCATTGACTATCGACAGCTGAATGAAGTGACCATTAAGAACAAGTATCCGTTGCCGCGGATTGATGATTTGTTCGACCAGCTTCAGTCTGCGCGAGTGTTCTCGCGGATTGATTTGCGGTCCGGTTACTATCAGCTGAGAATTCGCGAGTCCGATGTGGAGAAGACTGCGTTCAGTACGAGGTACGGGCATTATGAGTTTCTGGTGATGCCGTTTGGGCTCACCAATGCCCCAGCAGCCTTCATGGACTTGATGCAGAGGGTGTTTCATCCGTATTTGGACCAGTTCGTGGTCATTTTCGTGGATGACATCCTTGTTTATTCGCGGTCTGCTGAGGAGCATGCGTACCATTTGGGTGTGGTGCTGCAGACGTTGCGAGATCACCAGTTGTTTGCGAAGCTCAGCAAGTGCGAATTTTGGCTCAGTGAGGTGCACTTTCTGGGGCACGTGATTTCTGGTGATGGCATTTCCGTGGATCCCGCCAAGGTCGAGGCTGTGATGCAATGGCCGAGGCCGAGGTCGGTGACGGAGATCCGGAGTTTCTTGGGGCTTGCGGGTTATTATCGCCGGTTTATCCAGGATTTTTCCCGCATTGCGACCCCGATGACGAGGCTCACGCGGAAGGATGTGCCTTTCGTCTGGTCCGAGGAGTGTGAGCAGAGCTTTAGGGAACTGAAGAGATTGCTCACCTCGGCTCCGGTGTTGGTTTTGCCTTCTGGATCGGGAGGTTTTGTGGTGTGTACAGATGCTTCCGGCGTCGGATTGGGTGCTGTTCTGATGCAGCATGGTAGAGTGGTGGCTTATGCATCTCGACAGCTAAAGCCCCATGAGGAGAACTACCCTACCCATGACCTTGAGTTGGCGGCAGTGATCTTCGCGCTGAAGATCTGGAGGCATTATCTGTACGGTGAGAAGTTCGAGGTGTTCACTGACCATCAGAGTTTGAGGTATGTGTTCTCGCAGAGAGATCTGAACCTCAGACAGAGGCGTTGGATGGAGTTCATGAAGGACTATGACTTCACCCTGTCTTATCAGCCGGGCAGGATGAATGTCGTCGCCGATGCCTTGAGTAGGAAGGTTGCGGTCAGTACCTTGATGCTGAGGAAGTGGAGGTTCTGGGAACAGGTGCCCGAAGTATCTTTCAGGCTCAAGATTCCCCAGGAGCCAGGGTTGGCAGTGCTTGCGAGTCTGACTGTCACTCCTGCTATTCGTCGTCAGGTGACAGAGGCTCAGCATGCGGACCCTGAGTTGCCCCGGATTCTTGCGATGGCTGATGTGGAGCTCGGCGAGGACGGTGCTGCGAGGTTTCGTGGCAGGCTGTACGTCCCAGCGGAGGAGCAGGTTCGTCCTGCGGTGTTACACGAGGCTCATGGGAGCAGGTACACTGTGCACCCGGGTGCGACGAAGATGTATCGGAACTTGCGGAGGCAGTTCTGGTGGCCTGGCATGAAGAGAGATGTGGCCGAGTTTGTGGCCAGGTGCCTGATCTGTCAGCAAGTGAAGGCAGAGCATCAGCGACCAGGCGGTACTCTCCAGCCCTTGGATGTTCCTGCTTGGAAGTGGGACCATGTGACCACGGATTTTGTGGTGGGGTTGCCCAGAACCCCGACTGGGCAGGACAGTATTTGGTTGCTGGTGGATCGGCTGACGAAGGTGACGCGGTTGCTACCGGTCAAAGTCAGCTGGAGCGTGCCTAAGTTGGCTCGTCTTTATGTGGAGCGGATCGTGCCGTTGCATGGGGTTCCCATTTCGATCGTGTCGGATCGGGATCCGCGCTTCACTTCTGGATTCTGGAGGAGTTTCCAGCGAGCTCTTGGCACGGAGTTGGCATTTAGCTCGGCGTATCATCCACAGTCAGATGGTCAGTCTGAGAGGACCATTCAGACTTTGGAGGACATGCTGAGATCCTGCTGCCTGGAGTGGCAGGGGAGTTGGATTCATCACCTACCGTTAGTGGAGTTTGCCTATAACAACAGCTTTCATTCGAGCATCGGCATGGCTCCTTATGAGGCATTGTATGGGCGTCCTTGTCGGACTCCACTTGATTGGTTTGAGGTGGGTGAGCGTGTTTTGACGGGACCGGAATTGGTGCAGCAATGTGTGGATGTTGTGCACCTGGTTCGTCAGAACATGTTGGCGGCCCAGAGTCGGCAGAAGAGCTATGCTGACCGTAGGCGGCAGCCCCTCGAGTTCGCCGTGGGCGATCATGTGTTCTTGAGAGTTTCTCCGATGAAGGGGGTGATGCGGTTTGGACGGCGTGGGAAGCTGAGTCCCCGCTATATTGGTCCTTTCGCGATTGTGGAGCGCATCGGTGAGGTTGCTTACCGGTTGCAGTTACCCTCTGAGTTGGCGTCGGTGCATGATGTGTTCCACGTCTCTATGTTGCGGAAGTATATGCCCGATGACTCTCATGTGCTCGAGTTTTCCGTTTGGCCTGAGGTGACTCCAGATCTTTCTCTCCCAGAGTTTCCGATCCGCGTGGAGGATAGGCGAGAGCAGCGCCTGCGGAACAAGGTCATTCCCTTGGTAAAGGTCGTGTGGCAACGACACTCTGGTGGTGAGGCTTCGTGGGAACGTGAGCACGAGATGCGTCAGCAGTTCCCGTACCTGTTTGAGTGAGTCTTCCTCTTCTTTCCCCTTGGGTTGTTCTCAATTTCGAGGACGAAATTCCTTAAGGGGGGAGGGCTGTAATATCCCGGACCTTTCGGATCCTTCTTCATGGGTCCCGGATCTAGTTTTCGGAGTGTCCGGCTCCGTTGTGTCCGAAATTTCGTTTCGGACATCTTTCGTGTTCGGATCGGCGCGATCCGGAGTCGTTTCGGAGGCCCGGAGGCGTTCCGCGGCTTTTTCCGCGTGTGTTTTCCGATTCCCGGTGTGTGTTTCGGCTTTTCTCTTCGGACGCTCGTTGCGGGTGAACCGGGCTGTTCACACGGACACGAGTGGTACCGTTGCGATCGGTGCGTTCCGAGGATCGCGGGGGTGTGATTTCCTAATTTTTGGAATTTTACGGATTTTCCGGGTTTTCTATAAAACCCTTTTTCTTTTCTCTCTCCCCCACCATCTTCTTCTTCCTCTCTTCTTCTTCCTCCTTCCTCCTCCACCGTGTCTCCCTCCCTCTCCCTCTCTTCCTCCCGGTTGGCCACGGCGAGCTCCCCTCCGGCTGCAGACGGCGGCGGGGCGACGGCGCGGTGACGTGGGCGGCGGCGAGGCGGTCGTGGGGGCGTGCGGCGAGCGTGGGAAGCTTAAGGAAGAACGAGGGTTTTCAAGCGTTCTTCGCGATTCGTGGACGATCCGGCGGAGCATTCGCTCCATTGAGGTAGGGTGACGTTCCCTAGCTCTTCGCCGTTCTTTTCCGTGGTTTGTAGGCCGCGGGGAGGCCGAGAGAGGCATGTTTGGGCATTTCTGGGTTTTTCCATGTTTTGGGGGTGAGCCGCCCGATCTATGGTTTTAGCCCATGATTCTATGTTTTGGTGGCTTAGATGCATGCTAGGGGTCCCCAGGGGTCTTCCCCCTTGTTTTCCCCCTCTCCGGTGGAGGTACGGGGGCGTGGTTGGTGTTTTTGGGGTTTTCCCGCCGTAGCGTGCTCTGGGGCAAGCGACGGTCACTCCAGTGACCGTCACATGCTTGTAACGCCCCTAGAGGGGTGCGTTACTTCCCTGGGTGTTGGCCTTTGGGGTCGAGGGCTGTAACGGTCCTGCGACTGGCCGCCGTTTGCTAGTGACGCCCCTGGGCTGGGCCGTCACATGCGTTTCGACCGTTGGTTTTTGACCGTTGGGGGTCAGGCCATGTAACGCACCGAGATAGGCGCGTTACATGCGTGTAACGCACTGGGGCAGGAGCGTTACTTCCCCTTCCCACCCCGAGTGTAAGGGCCATGTGACGCGCTGGGCTAGGCGCGTTACATGTGAGTAACGCACTGAGCCGACGCGTTGCTTGCAAGCGACGCGCCGGGGTAGGCGCGTTACTTTCCCTGTGGTTTTGGAGGGTGTGGGGCGCCGTGTGACGGCCTGTCTCAGGCGCGTTACTTTCAAGCGACGCACTGGAGCAGGCGCGTCACTTCCCCTACCCCTCTGGCCGTGTGACGGTCTGCCTTAGACCGCCATTTGTAAGTGACGGCCCTAGAGTGGACCGCCATTTGGCTGTGACGGTCCAGGGTCGGACCGCCACTTCCTGTGTTGCCCCATGAGGGTGGCAACCTCGCTTTTCTCCGACCGTGGTCTCCGTGCGACGGGACTAGTGCGTGGGGTGATTCCCACACGTTGTCGGGCTTGGGCGTTGTTTTCCGTAACTTGAGAGTCTACTCCTTCAGTGACCCTCCACTAGTCGTAGCCTACTAGTACGCGTGTGCTAGTCGCACCAGGGAGTGGTGTACGGGCTGACCTTTAGAGACGGTTTGTGGACCGGTTACCGTTGGGCCCCACGTCTTGCAGCCAGAGTCCGGCTGAGGGGAAAACCGGTCAGAGGGCCAGACCAGGGACGCGCGGTCTGTGTGTGCACACGTGGTTGGGGGCGGTTGGACCCACGTCGACGGGCGTGACCCCAGCTAGTCACTTGTTGTAGTTACTTGTACGGTGTTTGCGCCTCGGGTAGGACCTACCATGTCAGGCGGTTCACCTGCGGTGCGGTGTAAGACGTCAGGGGACGCTACCGGCTGTGCTTCTAGTGGGTGGTACTCCTGTTGAGTACGGAGTGTCAGACTGTCAGTCGTGTGTTTCCGACCTTCGGGTTTTGACGGTTCGACCGTTGAGTTTCGGTCTTCTCGTACCGTGGCACGTGTGTCGGTTTGCGTGCCGTTAGGGTCTAGTTCTGTAGAGTACAGGGCTTTCCTTTCCGAGGTACCTTCCTACCGTTAGGGTAGTGGTTTCTCGTTTTACGAGGTAGGGTTCGAGTGATCCCTACTGAGTCTTGTTCCGAGACTCATTCCCTGCGTGTTTTCACCGTGTTTCAGGTGAGGCGCCACCTTCGGGGAGCGTGTCAGGAGCGCAGCGGAAGCGTGGTGCGGGTGCCCAGAGGTAGTGCCAGAGGTCAGAGCCGGGGGATGCCCCGTGTAGCTGTACTTTTCTTTCTTGTCACTGTACTAGTCGTGGACTACTGTTGCTGTTGTTGTTATTTTATTGTGGACCATGTAAAATGTTAATTCATTTCCTGCTTAATATCATAACTGTTTAATTTCTGCAATTATTTGTGATGCTTGTGTAGTTTCCACACCATCCTTTTAACCCTTCCGAGTCTTCGGGCTCGTGGGTGGCGGTGCGAGTCTCGGGTTATCGGGCCTTCCCGGTAATCGGATTCTCGGGTCGTTACAGCTATCCACCCTAGCTTGGGGGCATTAAAAGGAGAATGAACTCTCCGACTATCCACCCCAGCATGGGTGCATCCAAAGCTAAAAGAAGAGAGAACGGGATTATTCAGGACACACCAACATCCCACTGTGAACTGAACAACCCGCTGCAGATGCTAACTATTCGACAAGCTCGACTGCTAAAGATTTCGAGCTCCTCACTTAAAGGACCCATCTGCTGCATTTCATTCAATGTTGGAACGGGATTCCTCCTTATCCTGCGAAATACTTCCCATTAGTCCCACCGGGATTGACTCTCTACCCCCAGTGTGGAACCCACATTCATAACTAATACATCCTTGCCATCCTTCGGCTTTCCACCGCAAACAGCTACACAAACACGCTAAGAGATACCAAACTTGTCCCACTGGGCTCATAAAACCTGTCCCTAGGCCTGTGGCACTCCACCCTCGCCAAGCTCTAGACGTTGCCCATCAGTCCCATTGGACCGGGCCCATAAAACCTCTCCCTTGGCTTGTGGTATTTCGCCCTCGTTGAGCTCTCATCGCCCATCAGTTCCATTGGATCAGGCCCATTAAATCTTTCCCTTGGTCTAGTGGCATTCCGCCCTGACCGAGCTCTACCTACCTTAGTCTAGTGGCACTCTGCCCTAGCTAAGTTTTATCTGCCTTAGTCTAGTGGCACTCTGCCTTAGCTAAGTTCTACCTACCTTAATCTAGTGGCACTCTGCCCTAGCTAAGTTCTACCCACCTTGGTCTAGTGGCATTCCGCCCTGACCGAGCTCTATATGCCTTAGTCTAGTGGCACTCTGCCCTAGCTAAGTTTTACCCACCTTGGCCTAGTGGCATTCCGCCCTGGCCGAGCTATACATACCCTTAGTCTAGTGGCACTCCGCCCTAGCTAAGTTCTACATACCTTGGTCTAGTGGCATTCCGCCCTGGCCGAGCTATACATACCCTTAGTCTAGTGGCACTCCGCCCTAGCTAAGTTCTACATACCTTGGTCTAGTGGCATTCCGCTCTGGCCGAGATCTACCTTGCCTTAGTCTGGTGGCACTCTGCCCTAACTAAGTTTTACCTGTCTTAGTCTAGTGGCACTCCGCCCTAGCTAAGTTCCACCTACCTTAGTCTAGTGGCACACTGCCCTAGCTAAGTTTTATCTGCCTTAGTCTCGTGGCACTCTGCCCTAGCTAAGTTTTACCTACCTTGGTCTGGTGGCATTCCGCCCTAGCCTAGCTCTACCCACCTTGGTTTAGTAGCATTCCGCCCTAACCGAGCTCTATCTACCTTAGTCTAGTGGCACTCCGCCCTAACTAAGTTTTACCTGTCTTAGTCTAGTGGCACTCCGCCCTAGCTAAGTTCCACCTACCTTAGTCTAGTGGCACGCTGCCCTAGCTATGTTTTATCTGCCTTAGTCTAGTGGCACTCCGCCCTAGCTAAGTTCTGCCTATCTTGGTTTAGTGACATTCCGCCCTGATCGAGCTCTATCTGCCTTAGTCTAGTGGCACTCTGCCCTAGCTAAGTTCCACCCACCTTAGTCTAGTGGCACTCTGCCCTAGCTAAGTTTTATCTGCCTTAGTCTAGTGGCACTCTGCCCTAGCTAAGTTCTACCTGCCTTAGCCTAGTGGCACTCTGCCCTAGCTAAGTTTTACCCATCTTGGTCTAGTGGCATTCCGCCCTGACCGAGCTCTATCCGCCTTAGTCTAGTGGCACTTCACCCTAGCTAAGTTCTACCTACCCTTGGTCCAGCGGCATTCCGCCCTGGCCGAGCTATACATACCCTTAGTCTAGTGGCACTCCGTCCTAGCTAAGTTCTACATACCTTGGTCTAGTGGCATTCCACTCTGTCCGAGCTCTACCCTGCCTTAGTCTAGTGGCACTCTGCCCTAGCTAGGTTTTACCTGTCTTAGTCTAGTGGCACTCCGCCCTAGCTAAGTTCTATTTACCTTAGTCTAGTGGCACTCCGTCCTAGCTAAGTTCCATCCGCCTTAGTCTAGTGGCACTTCGTCCTAGCTAAGTTCTACCTACCCTTGGTCCAGCGGCATTCCACATTGACTGGGCTCTATACCTACCCTTATTCTAGTGGCACTCCGCCCTGGCTGAGCTCTATCCACCTTGGTCTAGTGGCACTCTGTCCTGACCGAGCTACCTTTACCTTGGTATAGTGGCACCCCGCCCTGACCGAGCTACCCCTTACCTTGGTCTAGTGACACTCTGCCCGGATCGAGCTATCTCCACCTTGGTCTAGTGGCACTCCGCCCTGATCGAGCTACCCCTTATCTTGATCTAGTGGCACTCTGCCCGGATCGAGCTATCTCCACCTTGGTCTAGTGGCACTCCGCCCTGATCGAGCTATCCCTTATCTTGGTCTAGTGGCACTCCGTCCGGATCGAGCTATCTCCACCTTGGTCTAGTGACACTCTGCCATGATCGAGCTACCCCTTACCTTAGTCTAGTGGCACTTCACCCAGATCGGGCTACCTTTACCTTGGTTTAGTGACACTATGCCCGGTTCGAGCTACCTCCACCCTGATCTAGTGGCACTCCGCCCTGATCAAGCTACCTCCACCTTGGTCTAGTGGCACTCCGCCCTGATTGAGCTACCCCTTACCTTGGCCTGAGGCACTCCGCCCTCGTCGAGCTCTTAGACTCTGCCCATCAAGTCCCACCGAGCTGAGTCCATAAGCTTTTTCCTCAGTGCAAGGCACTCCGTCTGCGTCGAGCTCTTAAATATTGCCACCGAGCTAGGCCCATAAACCTTTCCCCTCTAGCTCAAGGCACCCCGCCTTGGCCGAGCTCTCAGATGTTAATCCCTAGCCCCACCGGCGCTATAACAACATAGTCAAAGCCATCAATAGTCCCACCGGACAACACAACCTGCACTATGGGCTGGTCTGTACCAGGAGTACTTTTGGAAGGTACCATTCTTAGCCCTAGTCAGCCGGCTAGGTTTTACCCTTGGCCTAGACCCCACGTCTTCGCTGAGTTGTTTGATTTCGACGTTCTGTCAAGTCAATGCCCATTTATATACCCTGCCCTTGTTTCAGACCTCCCGTATGAGCAAGGTTTGTTGATTCCGACATCTCGTCGGGTCGAGGTCTATATTCTGCCCTTGCCCCAGACACGCCGTCCGAGCAAGGTTTGTTGATTCCGATATCTCGTCAGGTCGACGTCTACATTCTACCCTTGTCCCGGACCTACAGTCTGAGCAAGGTTTGTCAGCTCCGACATATTGTCAAGTTGGCATCTAGATTCTACCTTTGACACAGATCTCCCGTCTGGGTCAGATGCATGGGTTGTCTCCGACAGTCCGTCAAGGCAACATCAAATCTAGATTGCTTCCAAGTCCGACATCCTACCAGGATCCGCTATCCTATCTTATGGCCTTTGACATCCAGTCGAAGCCAGCTATCCTTATTGGCGAGCCCAACACCCTATCATGTATTTCAAGTATCTCATTTTTCGGCTCGTCCACCTCGACTGAAGCCCACTACCATATATCTCACAACTTCCAGCTATCTTATTCCCCGACTCAGCCATGACAGTCGAAGTCGCTATTATACATTTTCAGCCATTCCATCATCCGGCTAAAGCCGCTATCACAATTTGTTAATTGTCTCGTCCTCCGGCTCAGCCATCCCGGTCAAAGCCGCTATTGCAATTCTTCAGCTATCTCCTCTTTCGGTTTAGCCATCTTGGCTAAAGCCGCTATCACAATTTGTTAATTGTCCCGTCCTCCGGCTCAGCCATCCCGGCCAAAGCCACTATTGCAATGCTTCGGCTATCTCCTCTTTCAGTTTAGCCATTCTGGCCAAAGCCGTTATCACAATTCGTCAGTTATTCTATCTTTCGGCTTAGCCATTCTAGCCAAAGCTGCTATCATAATTTTCAGCTATTCTAGCTTTCGGCTTAGCCATTCAAGCCAAAGCTGCTATCATGATTTTCAACTACTCTATCTGTCAGCTTAGCCATTCCGGCCAAAGCTGCTATCATAATTTTCAGCTATTCTAGCTTTCGGCTTAGCCATCCAAGCCAAAGCTGCTATCATGATTTTCAACTACTCTATCTGTCGGCTTAGCCATTCCGGCCAAAGCTGCTATCATAATTTTCAGCTATTCTAGCTTTCGACTTAGTCATTCCGGCCAAAGCTGCTATCATGATTTTCAAACTACTCTATCTATCGGCTTAGCCATTCTGGCCGAAGCTACTATCATAATTTTTGACCATTCTATCTTTCGGCTTAGCCATTCCGGCCAAAGCTGCTATTACAATTTCCAACTACTTCATCCATCGGCTTAGCCATTTCAGGCCAAAGCTTGCTATCAGAGCTCATCTACCTGTCCCATTGCGATAATCAATGCAATGAAACGGCCTAGACCTGTCGTCGAAGCCCGCTTCCCTTGATTGTGACTATTCAGTCCCTCTCTCCTCAATTTTAACTCACATTCCATCCTCCTAGATGTCGGCTTGGAAGCCAGCTTCCCTACAGCATGTGGCCACTATCCTATCTTTCGGCTTAGCCATTCCGGCCAAACCTGCTACCTTACACCTCAGCTATCTTATCTCTCGGCTTAGCCAAAGCTTGCTATCATGACTTTCAGCTATCTTGGCTAAAGCTCGCTATCCCACGTTTCAACTATCTTACATTTCTGGCTTAGCCACTTCGGCTAAGGCCTGCTACCATATAATTTGGCTAAACTACCTTTCGGCTTTCACAAGGCTGATTCCTTACTGCTCTCTGGCTTTCGCAGCCTGCTGTCTCTGGCTCTTATAGCCTGCTATTCCTGGCTTCTGTAGCATGCTATTCTATCTCTTGTAGCCTGCTGTCTCTGGCTCTCGTAGCCTGCCATTCCTGGCTTCTACGGCCTGCTATCTTGGCTCTTATAGCTTGCTGTCTCTGGCTCTCGTAGCCTGTTATTCCTGCCTTCTACGGCCTACTATTCTGGCTATTAAAGCCTGCTGTCTCTGGCTCTCGTAGCCTGCTATTCCTGGCTTCTACGGCCTGCTATTCTGGCTCTTAAAGCCTGATGTTATTGGCTCATATATCCTCTCTCGTAGCCTGCTATTCCTGGCTTCTACGGCCTGCTATTCTGGCTCTTAAAGCCTGATGTTATTGGCTCCTATATCCTGCTATCTTTGGCTCATATAGTTTTATGTTTCTAGACCTTATAGTCTACTGATCCTGGCTTTACAACTTGCTACCTCTGGCTCTTTTAACCTGCTACCCTGGCCCCCACGGCCTGCTATCATCACTCTCCGATCCTTGTCACCATCGGCAAGATCGTCTACCATTTTCGGTCCTTGTCACCATCGGCAAGACCGTCTGCCTTTTCGACCCTTGTCACCATCGGCAAGATCGGTCGCTACCCTTTCCGGTCCTTGTCACCATCGGTAAGACCGTCTACCCTTTTCGGTCCTTGTCACCATCGACAAGACCGTCTGCCTTTTCGACCCTTGTCACCATCGGCAAGATCGGTCGCTACCCTTTCCGGTCCTTGTCACCATCGGCAAGACCGTCTACCTTTTCGACCATTGTCACCATCGGCAAGATCGGTCGCTACCCTTTCCGGTCCTTGTCACCATCGGCAAGACCGTCTACCTTTTCGATCCTTGTCGCCATCGGCAAGATCGGTCGCTACCCTTTTCGGTCCTTGTCACCATCGACAAGACCGTCTGCCTTTTCGACCCTTGTCGCCATCGACAAGATCGGTCGCTACCCTTTTCGGTCCTTGTCACCATCGGCAAGACCGTCTACCTTTTCGACCCTTGTCACCATCGGCAAGATCGGTCGCTACCCTTTCCGGTCCTTGTCACCATCGGCAAGACCGTCTACCTTTTCGACCTTTGTCACCATCGACAAGATCGGTCGCTACCCTTTCCAATCCTTATCACCATCGGCAAGACCGTCTACCCTTTTCGGTCCTTGTCACCATCGGCAAGACCGTCTACCTTTTCGACCCTTGTCACCATCGGCAAGATCGGTCGCTACCCTTTCTGGTCCTTGTCACCATCGACAAGACTGTCTACCCTTTCCGGTCCTTGACACCATCGGCAAGACCGTCTACCTACTCCTGACCCTTGTCACCATCGGCGAGATCGGTCAACCTACTCATGGCCCTTGTCATCATCGGCAAGGTCGGCCAGCATCTCCTCAAGCCCATTGTCTCGCTACCCTTGTGGCTTAAGCCTACTTTAGCAATGACCATCATGTCCCACCGTGATGATTGCTACAACTCAATGACTTGGGCTCCCCTTAAAGCATGCTTCCCTGCTATCGCTAGGTCTGCATATCATATTCTCCCATTATCTCCTGGCTTTTACAGCCTGCTTGCCATGTTACCTTTCGGCTGTCATAGCCCGCTTCCCTTGCCAACTGTTGACTTCTATAGTCCACTTTCTATATTCAGGTTAGACTCCCTGTCAAACCCGCTGCCCGTCCTTGGCCAAGGCACCCTGTTGAGGCCTACCACTCCACTTTAATCCAGGTCCATCATCTGAATAAAACGGCTCTCGTTGGCTAGTACCAATCCTCTTCGTCCCGCCAGGACTTGCTGCATAAAGTCCTTTTCCATTATTTTGTTATCAATTCTGCTGGCTTTTGGATAACTAACCTGCAGGTATTCGCATCAGGCGCTTGAACAAATAAATGGATATATAGTGACATATACATATATGCATACATATAAAATAATATAGAAAAAAGGAGAAAGAAAAAGAAAGGAAAAATTGCTTGCTTTCAAAATTTTGGGTGTTTGTTGGCCATGCTTGCATGCTTGCTTATACTATAAGATAATACACCTCCTTCAATTTTCTTGGACCACATCTCCTTGCTAAATAAAACTGTCTGATTCTAAGCATGTGTGCGCCACGGCATACACTAAGGGATGAAAAATCAATATTGGCTGAGTGCATGCGTCTAGTGGAAAAGTCATAGCCGTGTCGCTAACGCAACTCGTGAGATACACCCAAAGCAAAACTCTCACACTTTGCACCACAATGTGTTCAGCGGTCTCTTATCATAGGGATGCTAGAAGGTTCTTCCTAACACTGTATGTGTGCTCGAACTTCTGCACCCACATGAGGGGTAATCGTGAGGAAAAAGCTGCCTTCCTCTAGTTAAAAAAAAGAAAAAAAAGAAGAAGACTGTTAGATATGATGAATCCTAGTAGCCGAGACTCCCCATTGAGACACGTGAGGAGACTCGCGCCGAACGGTGAAGTCCGTAATAAAATGCTATAAAGGATGAATCCTAGTAGCTGGGAATCCCTATTGAGACACATGAGGAGACTCACGCCGAACGGTGAAGTCCGTAATAAATTACTGTAAAAGATGAATCCTAGTAGCCGGGAATCCCCATTGAGACACATGAAGAGACTCGCACCGAACGGTGACGTCCGGAATAAAATTGCTATAAAGGATGAATCCTAGTAGCCGGGAATCCCCATTGAGACACATGAAGAGACTCGTGCCGAACGGTGAAGTCCGGAGCTAGAAATAAGTTAAGGGGGTTGTGTGAAGCTACCGAAAATCGAGAACCCCGGCTGCGTGTGTAGACGCTAGAGCAATACTCTAGTGTTATTTTGAACGTTTGCGTATCCCTACGTCGGAGATTCGCTGCTCGCATACTTGCACTATCACACAATAGAGAAGTAGCCTCGGGTGTACATCGTGGCTTACGCTGTGCACATATTCTATGCGATGTCCTCTTTGTGCATGCACATCTCCCTTAGTTGTGCCTTGTGAGCCGCACTCTGTCTATGAATCATAGGCGCTGTCCTTGTCCTATCCTCGATACAGGGGAGCTATTCCATATATTCAGCTTATGCTTACTGTTGAATGCCTGCATGCTCGCATGAATATAAAGACACGCTTTCAAATGGGTCTCACCCGTAGGCCCCGCTCATCCGTCCCTCATTCGCGCCACCTACGGGTGGGGGGCATTTGTTGACACATAAAAAATGATAAAATAATAACAATATATACATATATATAAATAATGTCAACATATTTTTCCTACTAAATCATCTTACATTCCTTATTTTCTAGGGATAGAGGAAGAGGCGGAGAGGCTACAAGGGCCCATTAAGCCCACAAAGGCGCCCAGACCATATCAAAGCTTAAAAGGACGTCGAAGCCCATACTGAAGAGGGGGCGCGCCGAGAGCACCAGACAAGAGGAGCGCGCCGATGCTTCAAGGGTTCTGTAACCCACTATAAAAGCTGAGGTTCGACGAAGAAACAAAGGGGGGGGAAAAACAACAAGAGAAGAAAGCCAGCGGCAGACGGGTGATAAGAAAAAAAAACATAGAAGAAAGGAGAGAGCCACCAACTCGTCGAGGGAGAAGGAGGGAGGATCGTCCAAGGAAGAAAAGAGAGGAGTGGGTTTCCCCTTGCAAGAAAGGTGGGTCTCCCACCATGTAAGGCCCTTCGAGGCCACAATCTCCCCCTCCCCCTACTTCCTTTCTCTTCTGTTTATACGTTCCTCTGCCGCTGTATTTCTGCTGGCGAGCTCTGTAATGCAATGGCCTCTTGAGGCTCCCTTCTGTAGTTCGGTGATGTGTTATTTCATATGAATGGAAGATATGTTAGTCCATCTATTTATGATGTGCAATTTCTTTCCATTTGTGTCACTGTAAGAGAATTTTCTTTCGGTTCGCCCGTGTGCTCCCACCATTCTACCTAGAATTTCTATAGTTCCGGTTTACGTTTCTTTCGTTCAACACGGGGCGATGGTCTTATGGCCGCTACGACTTCGTAGAGATAGTGGGAGTATTATCACGTCTATCAATGACGTTTGCGAAGGCATTACTACGCTCCAGGGGACACTGAGTCCTGCCACTTACTCCCTGAGTTCTACCGTGAGTACTCTAGGTTATATACCTCTGATATAAGACGGGAGCCTGAGACAGCCCATCTCGTGGCTTTCCTATCCCCCAGATCATGAGGAAAAGTAATTTTACCTGGCCATGTTCTGATGTTTGTGTTTTCCTGATGATTTTTCGTTCACCCGGCAGCTCTTATGAAATCTTAAATATCAAAACCCCCCCCCTTTTTCAACTAGTCTCGGCGCCATCAGCTCTCGGTGCCAAATCCGCGCCGATTACCTCCCGTGCCGAAGCCAAGTTTCCTCATTTCCGCGCCGATTCTTCTACCGTGCCGAGAAGCTACTGCGCTGAGACTTCTCCCTTTTGATTTCTGTGCCGATAGCATATATCCGCGCCGAGATCCCTCTCAACTCCCGCGTCAAGCACGAGTGTCTCGTGCTGACTATCGAGGGTGATGTCAGCTTGACGTTTTCAACTTTTCCCTTCCCCATCTTTCATGCATAATATGCACGTATGTGTCAGACATGTTAGGGACCAGTCATCTTTACGAATGGCTTAATTGAACTAATGGAAATCCATGAATGCATGGCTCCCACTAACCACGTCATTTGCACTTGGGTCATTAACCCATTTATTAGCCCCATGCACCTCCCTGTTTGCACTCTCTTTCTGAATACCCATCTCATATGTGAGAATAGGCATTGACCCATTTATTAATCCTATATACACACCTTTGCTCATACTATTCTAAAATCAGCCCCACTGCCACATACTCATATATACAAGAGCCATTACGTGAGAGTGTGCACCAATCTATTTCTAAATGCTCCCTTGATCATATTTAGCCATTGGTCTGATTATTCTTCCGTATATATATCAGTCCATGTGCATATGTACATATGTATGTAGATGGATATATATATATATATGTGTGTATATATACGAACGTAAGAGTAAATACATGCATGTTTATTTTCATGAATCAATTTCTGTCGGGCCATTCATGCCCGATTCCGTGAGAGTAGGAGGAGCTATATCAACAGGGTTTTTGCCCCTACATTTGTTTCACTTCCTCGGTTTCTTTTTGATCACCCCGCCGGGCTACGGAGTTCTGCCACTGCATGTTCTCCGCTAGCCCCTTTAGGGGAATATTAATGAGATCCCACGACCAGTGGACACAGTCTCGCTGAATTCCGATCCTCTCGGATCTCGGGCTACGCCCATCTTTCATTTGGCTTCCATCTCGGCACTCCGTGGATGGATGTCCTATACTCCCCCTTTGGCATAGTCCAAAATAAGGGGAGATGCTGTCGAAATTCATTCACGATCCTTGCTTTATTGTATCGTGTGATGTTTTTCGTTAAGCATGATGAATTAACCCCCTACTGTTTGGCAGAGGCCTGAGACAGACTATCTCATGGCCCTTTGCCCACCATAAGGGGAATATAATCATTATTGATCATCATATGGTCTCCCTAGGCCTTCTATGGATGAATTTATCCTCCCCTTTCAGCTTACCTAAACATCATCGCCAGAGCCCATGAAGCCCTGATTAAACACAAGAGACCTCCTCAATAGAACCCCCCTCAAAACCCACAATCTCACAAAGCCCTCAAAGTCCCTAAAGCAGCCGCTCCTACCGGCGCCAGATAGCCTCTCGGCGCGGCCCCCTCTCGGCGCCAGTTCCGCGCCGAGTGATGGGCGCACCGAGTGCCAGCCAGCACTAGGCGCGCCGACCATCTCACCATGCCGATTCCCTCCCCCGGCGCGGGTTCCGCGCCGGATGAAGGGTGCGTCGAGACGCAGGTCGCGCCGGGCATATACCGCGCCGATAACCCCCGTGTTCATCGTCGCGCCGGGACCCCATTGCGCCGGTTCATCTTTGCGTCGGCTCCCCTCCATGCCAGTTCATCTCAATACCATCTACTATTCAAACACTCAACTTCCCAGCAACCTTTATGAGCCCTAAACTCAGTCTAAACCCAATGTCCTAACCTCATTAGCCTTCATGCCAACCTTCATCATATCATGGGGAATCATAGTTCTTCATCTAAGTCTAAGGGAGATATATTAATGGGGTTTTACCCCCACATTATACGTTTGACCGCGATGTTCTCTTCTGACCCTACTGACTCTTGGAGTTCTGCCAATGCATGTCCTCCAATGATTTCTTAAGGGGATATCAATAAATACCATGATAATGGACACTGTCCCGTCGCATCTAGATCCTCTTGGATCTCGGGCTACACCCATCTTTCTTTTGGCGTCCATCTCGGCACTCCGTGGATGGATGTCCTATATTCCCACTTGACATAGTCTAAGATAAGGGGATATGCTGCCGGATTTATTCCGTATATTAATATGTCATATCTCGTTTTGCATAATCGCATGCATCTTCTATCCTACAAATGAATGAGCATACCTATCACATTGGTTTTGCCCCTGGGATCCTTCTACTTTGGCGATTAATCAAGGGTTGTCCTTCTTTGAAAGGGCGTAATTAACGTCATAGCCTTTATGGTATGACGGACTTCCGGTCCCGACACGGACTTCACAATCGACTGACTAAGTCAGACTGAGCGCACAATAAAATCGTCACTCCGGTGACTGGCACGCCTAATAAACCAACCAATAAATCAATAAATAAATAAATAAAATAAATAAATAAAATCCATTTCCCACAACATACTTTCCCAAGGATATGAACACAAACTAAAAGGACATAAATGCAAATGAAAATGTACATGCTCGGCGTCGATTCCCATCATACCTAAACCAAGGGCATTATATTCCCTGCACTTATATTCCATTGATGCCTCTACATCTTCCACTGCATCTCCCCTCATTACACAAAACTATCCTACTGATTTAGCTGCTATCCTACATAAGTATGAGGCAGTTTTCTCTGAACCCCAATCATTGCCTCCTAGTAGACTGCATGACCATCGGATACCGTTGATAGATGAGTCGAAAGCAATTGCATTACCTTCTTATAGGCATTCCCCACTTCAAAAAGATATTATTGAGAAAGAGACAGAAGCTCTTCTTTCAAAAACCCATGTCAGATCCAGCAACAGTCCTTTCTCAGCTCCGGTTCTATTGGTTCAGAAAAGAGATGGAAGTTGGAGGATGTGTATTGACTACAGAACCTTAAATCAGAATACAATCAAAGATAAGTTTCCCATTCCTTTGGTGGATGACTTGCTGGATGAATTGTATGGAGCAAAATTTTTTACAAAGTTGGATTTGAGATCTGGATATCACCAAATCCGTATGCACCCTGCAGACATTTCAAAAACTGCTTTCAAAACTCATGAGGGGCACTATGAGTTTCTAGTGATGCCTTTTGGGCTTTCTAATGCTCTTTCCACATTTCAAAACCTGATGAATGATATTTTCAGAAAATATTTGAGGAAATTTGTTTTGGTGTTCTTTGATGACATTTTAATATATAACTCTTCTTGGGAGCTACATTTAGCTTTGTAAATATCCAAAAAATTCGTTTTGTGATTTAAAACTTTGTGGATTTTAATTGCATGTAAATATATTTTTAAATCTGATTTTAATAGAAATTTGATGTTAATTTGACTCAAAAATGTAGATTGTTTAGCTTCGATGTTCTTCATTTGAAAAATTTTGTAATTTGGGTGTTATTTAATTTGATATGTGCATAATGATAATTGCGTTGTTATTTAATTTTATGTTATATAAATGCATAGGGTATTCCCTGTGAGCTGAGGTGCGTGGGTGCGGCCTAACATTACACGCACCTCAGGAGAGCGCGTTAAAACCGTGTCAATGTGCCTTCCCGTTCAAGACTTTGGGATTGATGTGTATGTTCTCATTTGTTTATGAGAATGTATATATCTACCTCAAAGTCTTGAATTGTCCCGTTTGGACAGTCTGTGAATGTTTGATCGCACTTAGGCAGTCATTTACTATATGTGTTTGTATGGTTTGTTGAGAATTTCGGTTGCATCTCCTCACTCTTCTCTGATATACCATTATTGATTTTGAGTGTTTTCTTAACCACTTACTTGTAAGTGTTTAAGAAAATTATAAAATCAATAAATTTTTTTGGTATATCGAAGAAGTGTGAGGAGATGATGCCGAAATTTTCAACAAATCGTGCAGCACATATAGTAAGTGATTGTGCGATCAAACCTTCATGGATGGGTTAAAAAGTGATAATCTAATTAATATTCCTCTTCCAACTGTAAATGGTCTATGATGAACGATGTGAGGAAAGGGTCGGGTGTAATATCATGAGTAATGATTTGAAAGTTAGGATGTGTATTGTCATTTATTGGGTGCAGGTAAAATGTCGGCAGATCGTTCATGGATGTATCGTAGAATAGT
Source organism: Amorphophallus konjac (assembly GCA_022559845.1). Classification (NCBI taxonomy): domain Eukaryota; kingdom Viridiplantae; phylum Streptophyta; class Magnoliopsida; order Alismatales; family Araceae; genus Amorphophallus; species Amorphophallus konjac. The sequence continues at coordinate 23,206,305 of CM040122.1, forward strand.
TGACCGGGTGGTGTCAGATGACTTTAAGCATGGGGTTGAGAGTTTCATTAAATTTACATTGGGGAATCCAAATGCAGTAATAGATCGCGACGGTCACATTCGATGCCCTTGTTCAAGTTGTAGAAACTTGAGGTGGTGTTCAACATGGGATGTGCAACATCATTTGTACACGAAAGGGTTCGTGGATGGTTATACGAATTGGACGTGTCATGGTGAGCAATTCTTGAGGTATGAGCCCGACAATATTGCAGGCACAAGTGGGTACGTGGATATGGTTGTACATGCTACTGGTCCTAGTTTTAATGTTCATGAGGAAGCGCCGAATAAGTCAGCCGGAAGATTTTATGAACTACTTAGGGATGCTGATGAGCCGCTGTGGGATGGTTGTGAAAAGCACACTCGATTGTCTGTAGTGTCGCAGTTGTTGAACTTGAAATATGAATTTCACATCAGTGAGACTTATTTTGACCGTCTCCTCATCTTGATCAAGAGTATGTTGCCTCGAGACGAGAAGTTGCCAGAAATATTTTACCGTGCAAAAAAGATGGTCAATGACTTAGGACTTGGATATGTGAAAATAGATGCATGTCCAAATCATTGTATGTTATATTACAAAGATGATGCAGATAAGATATCATGTTCCATTTGTGGCCATGACAGATTCAAACCTAAGGGGGGGTCAATTCAAAGGCAAAAGATGTACCTTACAAGGCGTTGCGATACTTCCCTCTTGTGCCTAGGCTGCAGCGGCTGTATATGTCCTCAAAGACGGCTCGACATATGACATGGCACACCGAAAGAGTACGTCGTGCCGATGATATAATCAGTCATCCTGCCGATGGTGAAGCTTGGACTCAGTTTAGTCGTACTCATCTTGCCTTTTCAAGGGAGTCACGTAATGTTCGATTGGGTTTATGCACAGATGGTTTTAATCCATTCGGTGGTTCAATGGCATCTTATTCTTATTGGCCAGTGTTCATGACACCGTACAACCTTCCGTCGCACATGTGCATAAAGCGAGAAAATCTATTTTTGTCCTTAGTAATTCCTGGTCCAAAAAGTCTCAGAAAAAATTTGGACATATATCCCAGGCCGTTGATTGATGAGCTCAAATTTTTATGGACTGATGGAGTTGTTACTTATGATGTATATAGAAAGCATAATTTTATTATGAAGGTTGCACTGATCTGGACAATAAGTGACTTCTCTGCATATGGAATGCTATCTGGTTGGAGCACACATGGGAGGTTAGCATGTCCTTACTGTATGGAAGATACCAAATCATTTGTATTGAAACATGGTGGGAAAGCATGCTGGTTTGATTGCCATCGACGGTTGTTACCAAGTGACCATCCTTTTCGAAGGCAAAAAGACTCGTTTAAAAAAAATACTGTTGAAATGGATGAAGCTGACTTGCAACGGGTGTCGGGTCTACATATGGCGTCACGGGTGCACAATTTACCAGATATAGTACAATTATCTAGTAGCACACGGCAACTCCCTAGTTTTAGAAAAGATCACAACTGGAACAAGAAAAATATTTTTTGGGAATTGCCTTATTGGTCAACTCTTCTTGTACGATTCAATCTGGATGTCATGCATACCGAGAAGAATTTTTTTGATAATGTGTTCAATACGATCATGGATGTTAAAGGGAAAATAAAGGACAACGCCAAAGCACGTATAGATTTAAAGATGCTTTGTAAACGTCCGGAACTGGAACTACAGAACGTAAATGGCAAAACTGTGCAGCCTAAAGCAACTTACGTGCTGCATGATACACAGATCAAGGAAGTGTGCCGGTGGTTGAAACAGTTGAGATTCCTAGATGGATATGCATCCAACATAGCCTGTTGTGTGAATGTTAATGAGGGGAAAATATATGGTATGAAAAGTCACAACTATCATGTGTTCATGGAGAGGCTACTGCCCATTGCATTTCGTGATTTGTTGCCAAAGCAGATATGGAGAGCACTAGCTGAGATGAGTCAATTTTTCAAGATTTTATGTGCATCAGAACTCAGACTTCGGGATGTACAAACTATCGAAGAAAAAGTTGTCACAACCGTTTGCAAGCTAGAGAAGATATTTCCTCTGGCATTTTTTGATTCGATGGAGCACCTGGTCGTTCATTTGCCATATGAGGCTATCGTCGGAGGGCCAGTACAATTTCGATGGATGTATCCATTTGAGAGGTATGTGACAATTTCTGTTAACTTACAAGTCATCCTTGGCGGGTACATATCGTTGCCATCTGACTTGTTGTTGTAGGTGCATGCATGAATTAAAAATGAAAGTTCGCAACAAGGCACAAGTGGAGGGTTCGATTGCTGAGGCATACATTCTTGAAGAAATTTCGAACTTCTGTTCTATGTACTTTGAGCCAGATATTCAAACTCGTCGTACTCGACCTCCACGTAATGATGATGGGAGAGTGGATGAATCGTCCGATCGACTCTCCATATTTAAACATCCTGGACGTGCGTTCGGACGTTGCTTGACTCGCACGCTCGAAGATAGAGAGTTGCACGCCGCTGAGATATATATTCTTCTGAATTGTCTCGAGATTGAACCTTATGTTGAGTAAGTTCTTAACTCACATTTTCACCAAGTCCATAAGTTGTTCATCCTTCTTCTGCAGTTCATTTAAAGTAGTAGTGCATTTATATTGCAGGTAATTTGATTCAGAATTAGCTGAAAAATGCCCAAATATCCAGGACGTGGAGATTGAAAAAGAACGCGAGAATTTTTTTGCCAAATGGCTGAGAAACCGAGTTAGTGTCATCGTTGAATATATATGTTTGTATTTACGTATGTTGAGGTAATTGTTATTATTTTAACTACTCTAATTTGAATATAGGCTGAACAAAGTCTCATTACTGATCAAAGAGTACAACAGATAAGTTATGGCCCCTCGAAGTAGACACGTGCCTATCCAGGATATATTGTGAATGGATACAAATTTCATACAATGGATTATGGGCGAAGTAAGTCTACGATGAACAGTGGCGTATCTGTGAAGGGAAGTATATACAATGAAGTGGAATTGGACTACTATGGTATTCTTGAAGAAGTCTTAGAACTTCAGTATTTGGGACAAGACAATCATGTATACATATTTAAGTGTCAATAGTTTGATCCTAGTTTTGTTCGACATGACACAAATTATGGGATTGTCGATGTCAAGCATAGGTCTAAACCTAAGACCTATGAACCATTCATTTTAGCCGCACAAGCCCAGCAAGTGTACTATTCAAGCTATCCATCATCCAAGAATAGAGATTGGTGGGCAGTTTGCAGGGTTAATTCAAAACTCTTTCCACTTATGAGTTAACTATGAGTGGAGATCTCTCAGAGGTTGCTAGTGCTGAATATTATCAATCAGACGAAGTTGGCGTTGTCGGTTCCTCTAGGTTTAATCTGGACGAATTTGATGAGCCACTGTCATTACGTACGCGAGATGAAGTGGAAGAAGTCGATCCGATGGAGCTAAATGTTGATGTTAGAGGGGAGGAAGAATCAGATGAAGATGAAAAGTTTGAATCTGATGAGGCTACTATGGATGATGAAGATGATGATGAGTTAGATATATCATCAACATGAGGGAGGCACGTTTTCATAATTTAGTGAGATATCCTTACCTTTTTGCATATTTTGTAATAACAGAGATTTTAGTCTAGTGCAATTGAGGATTAATTAATATGTATTAATTGTTTTGTTAGTAATGAAGAAATGGTTCGAGGAGGTCGTACTGGGAGTGGGAGGAGACAGGGTAGTGACAAGGGCTCTACTCCCTCCTGTTTGGCGTCTTCTTCGGGCACATGTATATCTATTAAAAAATTTAGCTATATAAATGTTTACATCATTTACTAGCCTAAAAGAATTTTTTTAGGTTCAAGTGTCGGCTCGTTGCCTGTTGTGCAGACGCCATCCCCACCACCTTCCGCTGTAGGTATGTATATTTTAATTTAAATTCTCCAATATTTGTTTTACTTATGAAAATTAAATCTTGCAGGTGCCAGTGGCCTCCCACCTATTGTGCAGATGTCACCCCGACCACCTCCCGCTGCAGGTATATATATTTTAATTATAAGTTCGCAATATTTGTATCACTCCACCTGAAAATTAATTCTTGCAAGTCTCAGTGGCCTCCCACCTGTTGTGCAGACGCCACCCCCACCACCTCCCGCTGCAGGTATGTATATTTTAATTTAAAGTTCCCAATATTTGTTTTACTTATGAAAATTAATTCTTGCAGGTGCTAGTGGCCTCCCACCTATTGTGCAGATGTCACCCCGACCACCTCCCGCTGCAGGTATGTATATTTTAATTATAAGTTCGTAATATTTGTATCACTCCACCTGAAAATTAATTCTTGCAGGTCTCAGTGGCCTCCCACATGTTGTGCAGACGCCACCCCCACCACCTCCCGCTGCAGGTATGTATATTTTAATTTACAGTTCCCAATATTTGTTTTACTTATGAAAATTAATTCTTGCAGGTGCTAGTGGCCTCCCACCTCCCGCTGCAGGTATGTATATTTTAATTATAAGTTCGTAATATTTGTATCACTCCAGCAGAAAATTAATTCTTGCAGGTTTCAGTGGCCTCCCACCTGTTGTGCAGACGCCACCCCCACCACCTCCCGCTGTAGGTATGTATATTTTAATTTAAAGTTCTCAATATTTGTTTTACTTATGAAAATTAATTCTTGCAGGTCTCAGTGGCCTCCCACCTGTTGTGCACTTATGAAAATTAATTATGTTATTTCAAAGATCTGTAATACACTTAGTTTTACTTGTGAAGATCTATTCTTACAGATCTGAGTGCCCTCCCACCACCTCCCACTTGTACTGGGCACATCCCCACCAGTCAGCCACTTGACGATGCCGGCAGTCGTCACGAGGGAGGCACGGCCCATGATAGACGTCGCCCGTGTTGGATCTCCGGGTAAATCTATAAGGTTATATTACATTAATTAGCCTTCAACTGTCTAATATGAATATTTTGACATTTGCAATTGCAGTAAAAAATTTGAACCCCACAATGCTGTCCATCATTCCACCGAACTCATGTTGGCACATGTGCCCGGGGCAGTATCCACTTTCAGAGAATTTCCGATGGCCGTCCGCGATTCATTGTACAACATGTTCTTAGTAAGTAATTACATCATTTAATTCAAGTATTTCCCAAATATACTAAGTGTGAAAAGTAATTGATTTACAGCGGTCTTTTCAATTCACGTGTGGACATGACGCGGCGAGATGTCGTCGTGCCTGGGAGTCTACTATGCAGTCAAGTTACAAGAGGAAAATACATGAGGCCCGAGCACACGCTAAAAAATTGAGTGGGGGGAGTGAAGATCGACAATTGTGGAAGGCGCACCGCCCTCTATGGATGAGGCAGGAGGATTGGGAGATATCTTGTGACCATTTTGCCGACCCCAAGTGGATAGAAAAGTCCTAAAAAGTCAAAGCAAATAGGGCGTCAAAACCAGGTTCAAATTTGCATACGAGTGGGTACATCTCTTATGCGACTCATAAACAAAAATTGGTAAGTAATATAACAATTTATCTTCTTACAATTTATCCCATTATTTGACTTTTTTTTACTATGAATTGTATAACATGCTGTGAAGCTTAATCGACCGCCGTCGTTCCTCGAGGTGTTCGACAAAACACACAAAAAGAAGGGGACTAATCAATTTGTGAGTGAGACAGCTAGGTCAGTAGCGGTAAGTTTATCTACATATGTAACTTGTACCGTTCATTTAAATCGGCATATAATTCATATGAAATTGACTAGTTATTTTATTCAATTTGTAGGAAACATATAGCAAAGCAGTGACAGAGAAGTACGGGGAGGGAGACACGCAGCAGCCGGAGTTCGATCCGGTGGAGTGGGTGGCAGCAGCTGGCGTACCGAAGAAAGGCCGACTATATGGTTTTTGGGAGAGCCTAGACGCTAGCGCGGTGATATCATCATGTGCGAGTTCTAGCTCTGCCCAAACCAGTAGCAGTGCCTTCACTATACCTTTCGTTGCCCCCAGCGCTTATGCCAGCGACATGATGGACATGGTCCGATCGCAGATTTCTGATTTGCAGCGGCAGCAGCAGCAGTTCCAACAGGAGATCTCTAGCCGGGAGGCAATCATTTTACAGGCAATCAGTGGCCTCCTCTCCCAGGGGGGTCTTGTCCCTCAGCGATCCACCACCACCACAACACAGGCCGCACAGGTGAGTGTTTACTATGTTTTTATGTTGATGGAATTACTCAATTATGTTCATTTGAAAATTTTAAACTCCCTAGTTTTCAAAACTCACTTAGTTTAGAAGAATTGAGAAAATCCGGGGTTCGGGGTTCGGATGGCCGTGCCGATCGTTCCAACATGACCTGGGAGATGAAAGTGACTTGTCAGAACTGACGGGATCCAAATCGGATGCCCGGTTTGAGCTCGGCGCTCAAAGTTCGTTTTTAAAGTACACTTAGTTTAAATGAACTGCCAGGTCGGGTCTGGGGGTCTAAAACCTGAAATACCGGTCGGATGGCCGTGCCGATCATTCCAACACGACCTGAGAGATGAAAGTGACTTGTCAGAACTGACGGAATCCATATCGGATGCCCGGTTTGAGCTCGACGCTCAAAGTTCATTTTCAAAGTACACTTAGTTTAAATGAACTGCCAGGTCGGGTCCGGGGGTCTAAAACCTGAAATACATAAATCTCAGGCCGTGCCGATCCCTCCAACACGACCTGGGAGATGAAAGTGACTTATCAGAACTGACGGGATCCAGATCGGATGCCCGGTTTGAGCTCGGCGCTCAAAGTTCATTTTCAAATTACACTTAGTTTAAATGAACTGCCAGGTCGGGTCCGGGGGTCTAAAACCTGAAATACCGGTCGGATGGCCGTGTCGATCATTCCAAAACGACTTGGGAGATGAAAGTGACTTGTCAGAACTGACGGAATCCAGATCGGATGCCCGATTTGAGCTCGGCGCTCAAAGTTCATTTTCAAAGTACACTTAGTTTAAATGAACTGCCAGGTCGGGTCCGGGGGTCTAAAACTTGAAATACCGGTCGGATGGCCATGCCGATCACTCCAACACAACCTGGGAGATGAAAGTGACTTGTCAGAATTGACGGAATCCAGATCGGATGCCCGGTTTGAGCTCGGCGCTCAAAGTTCATTTTCAAAGTACACTTAGTTTAAATGAACTGCCAGGTCGGGTCCGGGGGTCTAAAACATGAAATACCGGTCGGATGGCCGTGCCAATTGTTCCAACACGACCTGGGAGATGAAAGTGACTTATCAGAACTGACGGAATCCAGATCGGATGCCCGGTTTGAACTCGGAGCTCAAAGTTCATTTTCAAAGTACACTTAGTTTAAATAAACTGCCAGGTCGGGTCCGGGGGTCTAAAACCTGAAATACAAGTCGGATGGCCGTGCCGATCACTCCAACACGACTTGGGAGATGAAAGTGACTTGTCAGAATTGACGAGATCCAGATCGGATGTCCAGTTTGAGCTCGGCGCTCAAAGTTCATTTTCAAATTACACTTAGTTTAAATGAACTGCCAGGTCGGGTCCGGGGGTCTAAAACCTGAAATACCGGTCAGATGGCCATGCCGATCGTTCCAACACGACCTGGGAGATGAAAGTGACTTGTCAAAACTGACGGAATCTAGATCGGATGCCCGGTTTGAGCTCGGCGCTCAAAGTTCATTTTCAAAGTACACTTAGTTTAAATGAACTGCCAGGTCGGGTCTGGGGGTCTAAAACCTGAAATACCAGTCGGATGGCCATGCCGATCATTCCAACACGACCTAGGAGATGAAAGTGACTTGTCAGAACTAATGGAATCGAGATCGGATGCCCGGTTTGAGCTCGGCACTCAAAGTTCATTTTCAAAGTACACTTAGTTTAAATGAACTGCCAGGTCGGGTTCGGGGGTCTAAAACCTGGAATACTAGTCGGATGGCCATGCCGATCATTCCAACACAACCTGGGAGATGAAAGTGACTTGTCAGAACTGACGGAATCCAGATCGGATGCCCGGTTTGAGCTCGGCTCTCAAAGTTCATTTTCAAAGTACACTTAGTTTCAATGAACTGCCAGGTCGGGTCCCGGGGTCTAAAACCTGAAATACCAGTCGGATGGCCATGCCGATCGTTCCAACACGACCTGGGAGATGAAAGTGACTTTTCAGAACTGACAGAATCTAGATCGGATGTCCGGTTTGAGCTCGGCGCTCAAAAGTTCATTTTTTAAGTACACTTAGTTTAAATGAACTGCCAAGTCGGGTCCGGGGGTCTAAAACCTTAAACACCAGTCGGATGGCTATGTCGATCATTCCAACACGACCTGGAAAATGAAAGTGACTTGTCAGAACTGACGAAATCTAGATCGGATGCCCGTTTTGAGTTCGGCGCTCAAAAGTTCATTTTTTAAGTACACTTAGTTTAAATGAACTGCCAGGTCGGGTCCGGGGGTCTAAAACCTGAAATACCGATCGGATGGCCGTGCCGATCGTTCCGACACGACATGGGAGATGAAAGTGACTTGTCAGAACTGACGGAATACAGATCGGATGCCCGGTTTGAGCTCGGCGCTCAAAGTTCATTTTCAAAGTACACTTAGTTTAAATGAACTGTCAGGTCGGGTCCGGGGGTCTAAAACTTGAAATACCGGCCGGATGGCCATGCCGATTACTCCAACACGACCTGGGAGATGAAAGTGACTTGTCAGAACTGACGGGATCCAGATCGGATGCCCGGTTTGAGCTCGGCGCTCAAAGTTCATTTTCAAAGTACTCTTAGTTTAAATGAACTGCCAGGTCGGGTCCGGGGGTCTAAAACCTGAAATACCGGTCGGATGGCCGTGTCGATCATTCCAACACGACCTGGGAGATGAAAGTGACTTGTCAGAATTGACGGAATCCAGATCGGATGCCCGGTTTGAGCTCGGCGCTTAAAGTTCATTTTCAAAGTACACTTAGTTTAAATGAACGGCTAGGTCGGGTCCGGGGGTCTAAAACCTGAAATACCAGTCGGATGGCCGTGCTGATCATTCCAACACGACCTGGGAGATGAAAGTGACTTGTCAGAACTGACGGAATCCAAATCGGATGCCCGATTTGAGCTCGGCGCTCAAAGTTCATTTTCAAAGTACACTTAGTTTAAATGAACTGTCAGGTCGGGTCCGGGGGTCTAAAACTTGAAATACCGATTGGATGGCCGTGCCGATCATTCCAACACGACTTGGGAGATGAAAGTGACTTGTCAGAACTGACGGAATCCAGATCGGATGCCCGGTTTGAGCTCGACGCTCAAAGTTCATTTTCAAAGTACACTTAGTTTAAATGAACTGTCAGGTCAGGTCTGAGGGTCTAAAACTTGAAATACCAGTCGGATGGCCGTGCCAATCACTCCAACACAACCTGGGAGATGAAAGTGACTTGTCAGAACTGACGGGATCCAGATCGGATGCCCGGTTTGAGCTCGGCGCTCAAAGTTCATTTTCAAAGTACACTTAGTTTAAATGAACTACCAGGTCGGGTCCGGGGGTCTAAAACCTGAAATACCGATCGGATGGCCGTGCCGATCATTCCAACTCGACCTGGGAGATGAAAGTGACTTGTCAGAACTGACGGAATCCAGATTGGATGCCCAGTTTGAGCTCGGCGCTCAAAGTTCATTTTCAAAGTACACTTAGTTTAAATGAACTGACAGGTCGGGTCCGGGGGTCTAAAACCTGAAATATCGGTCGGATGGCCGTGTCGATTATTCCAACACGACCTGGGAGATGAAAGTGACTTGTCAGAACTGATAGAATCCAAATCGGATGTCCGGTTTGAGCTCAGCGCTCAAAAGTGCATTCTCCAAATGTAATTAATTTAAATACTGTTTCAAGCTAGTAATTGATCTATAAAATCTGCAGTTATCAATTTCATGTCTGATTTCAATTTATGTTAATTTCTTCGCACTAATTAATTTTTTTATCTATGAATGAATGTTATTATTTTTTTAATGTAGGGGGATCCTTCTGCGTGCGGCGACAGAAGAGATGAGCAGGGCAGGGAGGATATGGACGATGTACCGGATATTTCTTGATGTTTGATGATATTCAGACGGATCAGCAGGGTTGATGTGTTTTTTTTGTGGTATTTATTTGATCAGCATGGTGTTGAGTTTTTTTTTTCGGTGGTGTTTATTTGATCAACATGGTGTTGGTGTTGAGTTTTTTTTTCGGTGGTGTTTATTTGATCAGCAGGTTTCCAATATTTTTTTCAGCAGGATATTTCTTGATGTTTATTTGTGATCCAACATATTTTTTTAGAATAATTTAAGATTTTTTTAAAAAATAAATTTTTATATTTCAGACGGATTTTCAGACGGTATTGGAGACAAAGATTGTCCGTCTGAAGTTTCAGACGAACGGTTGTCTTAACCGTCGTATAATCCGTCTGAAATTCAGACGGAATTTGAGACGAAATTTATCCATCTGTAATTATCCGTCTGAATTTCAGACGGAATTCTCACCAATTTTCGGACAGCTTGAGACCGTTTGAAATTCAGACGGAATAATGGGCAGACGGTATTTCAGACGGAAAAAATCTCGTATGATTTTCAGACGGAATTTGTGACTGAATTTAATCTGTCTGAAATTTTATTTTCAGACGGAATATAAAACTGTCACAAATTTGTGACTAAGAATATCAGACGGTCTATTTTCGTCTGAATTGCATCGAAAATCCGTCGCAAACGTGTTTTGTGACGGATTTTCAGACGGATCTGAGACGGATCCGGCCGTCTGAAATCCCGCCTTTTCTGGTAGTGGCACGAGTGTGCCGAACAGGGCGAAGGCGGAGTGTTCCGGGCGAGGAGGCACGAGTGTGCTGGGCAAGGAGGCACAAGTGTGCCGGTGAAGGAGCAGGGTCTGCCAAGGTCTATGCACATAAGGGATGTGTGGAGGGCAAGGTTTGCCAAGGTCAATGCAGCTAAGGCTGGGTTCGGGAAGTTCCCTCTGTTCATGAGGTGCATGTGAGGAGTTTTGACTTGATTTTCTTTTATTCATGAAATGCATGTGGGGGGGGGGTTGAGTTGGATTTCTTTTATTCATGAAATGCATGTGAGGAATTTCTTTTATTCATAGGATGCATGGGAGGAATTTCTTTTATTCGTGGCTTTCTTTTATTCATGAAATGCATGACTTATGTTTAATTTGCTTAGGCTAAATGTAGAGGTTGCACACACGAATTCAGGCATGCAAGCGGCTTAGTTGGGTTTATAGGTTAATTCGCGGTACGTAAGCACAAATCAGATACACGAGGGGGTTTTCTTTTATTTGTTTGTTGCTTCCTTTTGTCCTTTAATGGGTTCATTAGTTCTGACGAAAATTCAGCAGCATCTCCCATTGACCCGGATGGTAAGGGAAGTAAAGGGAACGCGCCCACATGGAGTGGTGAAACCCGACAATTTGAGGTGGGTGCCAGAGGTAGCCACACCTTTGATGAAACTTTGGAAAACCCGGAGGAAACGACGAGTGGAAGGGGCCTCTAGGACTGGCTGGGGGTGCACCGGATAAGGAGGGGGGCTGGTGTGCAGGCCAGAGGGGCTCAAGAAGGTGTACCGGGTTGAGGGTTAATAGAGGGCTGTGCCGCTGGGAGGGGCACAGGATGAAGGCTGTGCCAGGCTTGGCTCGACTAGGGGTGACTGGGGAGGCTGCACCGGGCTGGTTGGTGCCAAGGAGCGTACCGGCCAGAAAGGCTGTACCGAGCTGAGGGTGTGCCGAGGGGAGTTGGCCAAGGCGAGGGTCAAGTGTACCGGCCAGAAGGGCCAAGGGTGCGCCGGTTGCGGTCTTCCAGGGGACATAGACAGAGGGAGAAGTGGGCTAGAGGTGTTGGGTTGGCCAAGCCCAAGGAAATCTTGACAGTGGGGGACGATGACTCAGGGGAGCATCAGGATGGAGGCACTGGCCCCGGGTGTCCACGGAGAGAGAGAGGGGTGTCTTGGCAAACCAATTTCATGAGAAGGAAACCGTCGTTGTGAAGGACCCGAGGCGCCAGGGGAAGGGGAAGGAGATAAACAATAAAGCACATAATGACCCAAACCAACGAAAACAACAAGAAACCCAAGACGGGCGATTTTTATTCGTAAAGGGGATGACCGTGGCCGGCCATATACATTGCAAAGCACATTCGTGCTGAAACCACGGACAGGGGAGGGAAGAAGATCCTAAAAAAAGAATGAAAGTAGAAGGAGGCGGAGGGAGTGTTGAGGTCGAGCAGGGGTGACTACTCCCTGCCCTTCCCCCACTCTCTCCTCTACATCAAGGCTCACTTTCCCTCTCTCACTCTCTCCCTTACTCTCTCTTTCCCGGTGGTTGCCGGAGGACCTCACGCCGGAGCCCTCCTCTTCCTCTTTTTTCTTCTTCTTCCTCTCTTCTCTTTCTTCTTCTATTCTGTGGCAGCGTCGTTGTAGCTCTCCGTATCTCCCTGTGGTTGTGTGTCTCTCTGTCTTTCGCCGGAGGAGAAGGGTTTTTATACCCCAGACGGCGGGAACGCCCGAGCACGAACGGCGGTAGCGGGAAGTGATGGGCATTGAATGGGGATTTGACTTTCCCCATCCTCGGTGGTAGGAGGTAGCCTGCGTGCCTTCGTCTCCGGCCGACACCTCAGCTAGCTCGCTGCGCACCAAAGATCCGTAGGGGATGGGAGTTGGATTTGATCTGTCGGTCGCGCCGGGTAAGGAAGAACCACGGTGTGCCGCTGAGTGGGCAGGCGACTGTGCCGCTGGAAGACTGCAAAAGCGTGCCGCTGAAGGGGCTGGCAAGCGTGCCGTTAAGGGGCTAAAAACTCGTGCCGCTGAAGGGCCTTGCCATATGTGCCGCTGGAGGCTTTGCAGCTAGTGTGCCGCTGGAGCTTTAGCAGGTGTGCCGCTGGAGGGGCTTGCAAGCGTGCCGCTGAAGGGCCTTGACAGGTGTGCCGCTGGAGGCTTCACAATGAGTGTGCCGCTGAGGGCACTTGGTAGTGTGCCATTGAGAGGCCACCTCGGGTGTGCCACTGGGAGGCACTAGGATGGTGTGCCGCCGAAGGGCTGGCCTGGGTGTGCTGCTGAAAGGCAACTGGCAATGTGCCGCTAAGGGGCTTTAAGGAGTGTGCCACTGGGGGCACAAAAGGGTGTGTCGCTGAAGGCCACTCAAGGTGTGCCGCTGACGGGCTAGCAAGGGCATGACGCTGAAGGCCTTGGGAGAGTGTGCCGCTGGAGAGGGCATGTAGGGGTGTGCCGCCGAGAGGGCAACTAGAGTGTGCCGCTGGAGGGCACCAACGAGTGTGTCGTTGAAAGGCTTTTAAGGAGTGTGCCGCTGGGGCACTTCTGGGCAGTGTGCCACTGAGGGCTTCTGAGGGGTGTGACGTTGGGGCACTTCAGGAGCTTCCTTTTCTTCTTCTCATTTTCTCTTCTCCTCTTCTTTATTCTCCTGCACGTAAACATGGGGTGAGAATTTTTTAGTGTCCACAGTTGAAAAACAAACCGGAAAAAGTATTAAAACTCTTCGATCAGATCGAGGAGGTGAATACTTGAGTACGGAGTTCACACAGTATTTAAGGGATCCTTTGTGGGTCTTTGGGCTATGTAAATGTTGGGCCGCAAATCTCCCCCTCTCTAAGTGTTAATAAAAAATTTGTTCCCAAAACCCTATAAACTTTCCTAAATAAAAGTCTGCTCCTAAAACCCTATAAACTTTCCAAAATAAAAAATTAACTCTTCATTTATTTTTTTAAAAAGAGTGATTTTCTCTCCCATAACCGCCTCTCTCCCCCCCCTAGCCGCCTCCGAAATGAGCAGTTATTTTTTAGTTTTCCTCTCTTAAAAATTATTTGGATCTATAGATGGTCAAAAGTTGAATACTGTAAATTTAAAATAGTAAAAAATATATTTTCAAGAGAGAAATAGTGTTGAAAAAAGAGAAAATTATTTTTATACTCTTAGAATATTTTAAAATTATCTATATACCTCCGTCCTTATTATATTTATTGTAATACACCTAAAATATTAAAATATTGACGAAGGTCGCGACTCAAAGTGAGTTAACAGTTGAGAAGTGACTAAATTACTCTTTAATCAAGTCTCCAATTCTCTCTCTCTCTCTCTCTCTCTCTCTCTCTCTCTTTCTTCGTGGGTATGCACACGGGGAGCCGGGTCTGGCGACGACAGAGGGGGAGATCTGGATGAGGGGGAGTCGGGTCCGGTGATGCACCAGGTACTTCTGTCGGCGGACCCGAAGTGGATGCCAATTAAGGCTTTGCTTTCTACTGCTTCAGACTTGTGTGATATCAGAATCTGGAAAGAAGCGCATGCTTATCTCATCAAGCATGGGATCCGATGTGAAGGGATGAACAGTTATCTAATTAATAGACTTGTATGCAAAGTCGATCGGGATCTGGGTAAACCGCCAACTACGTGTTTAATTAATGCAGATCAATGCTGCGTGAGAGATCAAGTCAGATGTGGAATGCCATGATTGCAGGGTATGCACAGAGCGGGCAGATTGAATCAGCTATCACTTTTTTTAGGCAGATGCTGGAAGAAAACCAGGTTCCAAGTTCAGTTACTTTGTCGTCTATCCTCCCAGCTTGCATTATTGCAATTGGAGGTGTCCGATCTGGCAAGGAAATGCATGCGTTTGCCGTTCGAAACTCCTTAGATACAAACATCTTTGTTGGTACTGCTTGGGCTGATATGTATTCAAAATGCGTTGGCACTAATTATGCAGAAAAAGTATCTAACGGGATGCAAGAGAAAATTCGGTAAGAGAGCCCACTTTTTTATTTTGGAAGATGCAAGAGTTAGGCATGCAGTTACCTTTGTTGCTGTGTAATGGCAGCATGCAAATACTCTGGGTTTAAGCCCTATAAGGCCGGTGAAGACGCGCCGGGCACTGCAGGCGGAGCAAAAAAAGTGCCCAACAGCACAGTAGGTGGTGTTGAGAATATATGTTGAAAATAACAAAAAACTAACAATACATTAATTTGATCTAAAACATAAATTAAGAAGTTTAAGAAAACGTAGCCTTTTGGTCGAAGCGCGGTGTCGCTGAACTAAGAGAACTTATTGCCGGCTAACGTGCGGTCCTCGTGGCAACGGTCTCCTAGAGATACGACGACCCCGGGTAGGCGACACCCTCTCTCTCGTTGGCACGTCCTCGAAGAGAGCATTAACGAATCTCAACCCGACTTTCAAGAACTCAGCACAAAGAAAATAGAAATTGTGGAGGAAGCAAAAGGAGAAGAAATATAAGAGAGCTTTCAAGTTGTTGCTCTTGTGGTTGTACTGTGTTTTAGGTTGGCCAAGTCTATTTATAGGCCTCAAAGAGAGAGACCTCCAATGGTCCTCTATTGATAGCCCATGTTAAATTATTGAAGACATTATTGTTATAATGTGTGTGCCATGTGTGATGTTTCCAATTATTGGAAACATTAATGTTGCAACGTTCACATGAACGTTGCAATGATAACGTTAACAAACGTTTTTATATTACATTTATCAATCTCCCACATGATTTAAAAACTTTAAGAATTATTAAAGAAGACCAAAAAAAAATTGCTGAGTCCTTTATACTATGCATTGGGTGAAAATACCTTTCGGCTTGAATTTTCACTTAGTGATATTTGAGATTACCTGTGGGAACGCTTGGTGGACTATGCCTTGAACCAGGTCCCATAGTTCAGACTTTCCCAAATTCACACATAATATAGCTGAATCGAGATTCTATACGGGTTGCGCTATTAATGGCCTTGCGCAGGTATCTCATATGTGTTTTAGAAAATAACCCACATTTTCACAGTCGCGGCCTCACGACTCCACATATGTCGGTGAATCCTACAAAGGGTGGAAGCAAGGTAACCATCCTGCCACTTGAGTCTCGGATTCATTAAGAGTATATCACTCACCCTTACCTCTTGCTTTTAAGTGAGCACTAGCGCCATAGGGATGAGAACATAATTCATTAGTGCTCTCTCAAGTTACCTATCGAGCTTGTTTCTACCCATTGAACCTCCGTGAGGTTGGGTTGCTGCCGTGGTAACTTCTTTCTTTTATGGGCTCAATCCCATCCCCTTTGACGCTTCTAGAATCACGATTCTAGACAAGCCTTTGGTAATGACATTTGCCAAGTTCCTTTCTGATTTCATAAAGTTTAAAGCAATTAGTTGTTGCTTTATTTTATCTCTTATTGATTTATGTTAAGTGTATATTCATCTTTACATCTGCATTAGATTGCATGCATTTATCGATGGCAGATTTACAATCACATAGTATAAATATGGGAGGTAGTAGATTAGTCATTTAGCTCCGCTTTGCTACAGACTTAACACATGAATAAACTCAATTTTGATGTAACTTAACCCTATTTCCTTTGGCAGGAGCAGAATTTGATAATCTACTTAAAAGTGTGATAAGTTGTCTTAAGTCGATTTAACCTATCCCACCTCAACAGGTGGGATATTTTAACCCAAGACCCTACCAAAGTAAAAGGGCATAACCTAAGAATATATAAACCCACTTATATTTAATCGGGACATCTATAATTCCCTACCAAAGCGGAGCTAAGGGAATATTATCTAAAAGGTCTCTCAACCATTCTTTCTCCGTACAAGTGGTGTCTAGTGCAATCATTTCATTTTCCATAGTGCTTCTAACTCAGTTTATTTAGTTGATTTCCAAGATATTACACCTCCTCCGAGGATAAAAAATAAATCATGATGTGAATTTTACATCTAAAGAATCACTAATCCAATTTGTATCACTATATCCCTATGAGACAGAAGGATAACCAATGTAGTGTAATCCGAAGGTTATAGTCCCCTTAAATACCTAAGTACTCTTTCTAAAGCTTTCCAATGACTCTCGTCAGGGTTTGTGGTGTATTTACTAAGCTTGTTGACTGCATATGCAATATCAGGCCTGGTGTATTTTGCTAAAAATTCAAGTGACCCTATAATTTTTTTTCTTTAAATGAATACTAGGGTCATAAGTAGATACAAGTTGGCAATCTAAGTAATATAACTTTTTAAGAATTTTCTTTATGTAGTGAGATTGTGATAAAGTTATCCGAGATGAATCTTTTATTTTCTGGTATTTTTACTTTAGTAAAATACCCCCACACTTTGAGATAATTTAAATTATGTCTTTTAAGTTTTCAAATTTTAAATAAAATAGAGTCATTTTATTTTATTAAAAAATTCTATTTTAAGATATAACATGCAATTAAAATAACCTCCCCCCACAAGTTCTAAGGTGCTATCACTAATTGTTGATATTAAGTTTCGGATATATAGTTGGCCAAGATCTCATTTGGCTTTGCCCTCTTCTAAAATTTTCACTATCAAATTTATCTAGTTTGGCACTAAGTGTTTTTTTTTGTAATTAAACTAGCCATTGATAAAATATTTGATGGTCTACACAATATGTTAATATGATGTGTTATCTTTTTGTCAAAACACTTGAGTATACAAATTCAACAAATAATCACTTTAAATTTATATTATCACAGAGTAACTAACAAAAGCACAAATATAATAGAAGCAGGAAATAATAAAGATATATTTTTCAGCAAGTAGAAATGATTTTAACTATTTTCTGATTTTCTGAAGATAGAAATAATTTATTTAAATAGTAACATGATTTTTCAGAAAAATCATAAATACTTTATTTTTCTGTAAACAGAGATATATTTTTTTGAAAAAATTCTGTAAACAAAAATTATTTTCAGAACAACAACAAATGATTTTATGTAAACAGAAAATATTTAAAGTAGAATTAATACTTTTAGAATTGTATTTTTTTCTACAAAACAGAAATTACAGAAATTATAGAAACCATTTTCTGCAAAATGAAATTACATAAAGTATTTTCGACAAAACAGAAAGTTTTGATTATAATCAGTTATCTTTAAAAATTAAAAATATAATTTCAGACATATAATAATAGGAGCAATTATATTTCAAAAATATAAAAGTTTTTGAATGTCCGGTCATACTTGCACCATGTTGTGGATTTTCTTTTCGCTCAAACATGTACAAATAAAAAAAAATGAATCCCTGGCCTGGGTCTTTATCTTGCAAGTAATACCAAGGTACTCTTGTATCCAACGTAGGTCTTCAAAGAAGGCACATTTTTCTTCCATGTGACAAGACTATCATTTCACTGCACGTTGCTTACCTTATTCAAGGGTTTAAGCAACTGCACTTCTGGCCTTTGCATTTTCCTGGATAGAGATGCAAAATTTAAGATCTATTTTTGAGTTTCTTAGTGAAGGAGACGGGAACGATCTGCAGCTAGTGAGTGATTCCATCTTCACAGAGAGAAAAATGAAATCTACGAGATAGATTAGATGGATATGTTATCAGTTGATTTCTTTCTTTGGTGAATTATTTCATCCCACTTGGAGTTAGCCTTCGACAAATTTATGTGCAGGTGCAGAGCCATTTGTTGATAAACCATGAAACAACATAAAACATAAGGATGTTATTGGTCTACATTGACAGAGAAAACAGTTGAAATCAAATTACTTAGAATTGGGAAGTATATTGAGCAACCTGTCTAAAACTGGAAGCAAAAATAGTTTTGACAGTTAGGAAAATGAAAAGAGTGCCAGAGTAAATCTAATGTGCATGCCTGGACGCTCGATGACTTTCCAATATGCTGCTATTTTGATTTTTTTTTTTGAGTGACAAACAGAAAAATTATCAATGTAATTTGGCAAAACACTACATAGGTAAGGACATATGACAAGATAATAATTTTTAAAACCAGACATAAAATCAGCTTCAATTTTGCATTTGGCATTGGATATTAAAGGACAAGAAAGAGATATGAAACTGAAAATAAGAAACACCAAATTGATGCATACCCGAGAGCACTGGAATGTTGTAAAAAACCAAAAGGTGTAGTACTCTCTCCCAGAATCAGCAAATGTCAATTATCGACTTATTCTCTAAACCATAAAAAAAAAAAGATTTGGCACCAGCTTGTTCTTCAACAAGGTTCTTAGAAGAGCCGTCTTTATATTATGACCAGACAATTAGCTACTTGTTGGTACGTACGTACGTACGTAGAAGATATATCATATGAAGATAATATATTAATATACGTACAATTGGCAAAATAGATACACCTTGATGAGCCAGCAATAAGGCCCCATTCATACGGCAATAAGGCCCCATTCATATCGCGGGCATGATCCCCTCCGAGATTACCTCTGTGCGTACGTAGGGTTGATCCAGCTGGCAACTGTATATATTATAATTGCGTCTAGCCAGGGGTGCCCAGAGTCCAGACCTCTCCTTCCCTCTATTGTACGTACGTAGATAATTTTAATTATATGTTCCATGTATATCTCTTGGGGGGTCTCCTATATATATATATATATATATATATATATATATATATATATATATATATATATATATATATAATTCACCGATTGAGTTCCCCATATATATATATTATGTGTCTCTTCATGGTATCAAATTCTGTCATTATAATCCACGTTGTACACCGCATGTTCGTAAAGATTCACGTGACAAAATTTAAACCGACTTACACATGGAGCGCCATAACATATAGTCTCGTATTAAAAAGGAATAAAGTTATAATATATCTTTACAGACGTATTTTATAATTAAAATTATAATATTATTTTCAATAATATAACAAAAGAATAAGTTCTCTTAGATTGTTGGAAATATATGCTGAAAATAACAAAAAATTAACAATGCATTAATTAGATCTAAAACATAAATTAAGAGGTTTAAGAAAACGTAATCTTTTGGTCGAAGCGCGGTGTCGCTGAACTAAGAGAACTTATTGCCGGTCGACGTGCGGTCCTCGTGGCAACGGTCTCCTAGAGATACGACGACCCCGAGTAGGCGACACCATCTCTCTCGTTGGCACGTCCTCGAAGAGAGCATTAACGAATCTCAACCCGACTTTCAAGAACTCAGCACAAAGAAAATAGAAATTGTGGAGGAAGCAAAAGGAGAAGAAATATAAGAGAGCTTTCAAGTTGTTGCTCTTGTGGTTGTGCTGTGTTTTATGTTGGCCAAGTCTATTTATAGGCCTCAAAGAGAGAGACCTCCAACGGTCCTCTATTGATGACCCATGTTAAATTATTGAAGACATTATTGTTATAATGTGTGTGTCATGTGTGATGTTTCCAATTATTAGAAACATTAATGTTACAACGTTACATTGCAACGTTCACATGAACGTTGCAATGACAACGTTAACAGAAGTTTTTATATTACATTTATCAGGTGGACCCCTTGTAGCTGGAGAGAGAAGGGCTAGCTGCCGGCACTACTACAGTCGGGGAAACCGCAGGGCCGGGAAGGTGACCCCGGCCTGGCTGGTGCGTAGCGAGCGGTGTCTGCTAGCTGTGTTGCAGAACCAGCAGAAACATGGGAGGATGTCCTCCGATCTGCATGGACTGGCTATGGAAATCCGGTAGGGGAAACAAGAACACCATATCTGCACATCGGCTGGGGGAAACAGGCCGGGGGAGAGGGAGAGAGATGAGGAGAGGTTTCCGGACCAACGTTCAATTTGTGTAGGATGGCTTGGAGGCAGGTGGAGACGACTTCTCTGAAGAGTCTCATCTTCCTTCCCCTCTCAATTTACTTCAATGAACCCACCACAAGTACCGGAGCTAATCAGAAGAACTCTCTCTCTCTCTCTCTCTGTTCAGTGGGAACCCTCTCAACTCCCCCTTTTGCCGTACGACGGTGGGGGTTACACCGAGGGAGTTGAGAGGGTACGACGGTGAGGGCTACGTACAAGGGAGTTGAGAGGGTACCCTTTTGCCGTACTCTCAACACCTTTTGCCGTACGACGGCGAGGGCCAAGTACAAGGGAGTTGAGAGGGTTCTCTTTTGCCGTACGACGGTGAGGGCTATTTCCCACTGAACACCCAGAGAGGGGGGATAAAATGATAATCTCGTGATAGTGAATTATCAGGGTTATAGATATTACGGTAAATAGGATTAAAATAAGATATAAAAGTAATCTTAAAAAATTTAAAAATATAAGAACAATTTTCTTAAAAAAACTGTTCTGAAGCACCATAATTAAAAACATCGATCGAGGCGTCTTCTTTAAATGGGGCGCCTCTGCCTCTTCCAAGGCATCCCCAAGTTCTGTGAACGGTTGCAGCAGCCGTGCAGGAACTCCATGGGGCATCAAGGGTGCCTTCGCTTCTTCTTCTTCTTCTTCTCCGTCCTCTCCTTCGTCGCCAGGGTTGCAACGACGGAGGTGGCCCGCATGCCGCTCGATGTCCCGCTCGGCAGGAGCTCCTTCCCACCTGGCTTCCTCTTCGGCACGGCCTCCTCGGCCTATCAGGTTCTCTCTCTCTCTCGACCCTTCTTCTCTTCCTTGGTTCCCCTGCCGGCCCAAGTTTCGTAACTGCTGACGGCGGCAGTTCTGATCTCTTAGTACGAAGGAGCCGCGGCAGAAGGCGGCAGGGGGGCGAGCATTTGGGATACCTTCACCGAGCAACACCCAGGTTTCTGATCGGCAGACAGAAAGCTCATGAAGCATTACTATATATAATAAAAGTCGGCCAGAAGAGATGGCCATAACGTCTGCTTTATTCACGTCAAAGCGCGAGTTCACCGCATAATATCGTCACATGATCATTCTCCCTGCTCTATAGTGATTTCTCTTGATAACATACTTACATGTTTAGAGATACATAGCCATTCTTTGCTGCATGCTTAATCAAGAGATTGATACGCGTTTAGAGAGACTTCCTTCTTGCATGCGTATCCTATCTCTTAGTCATGTGTTTTCTCTCAAAACATGCATGTTCGTGGTTCAGAACAGGAAATTGTCGGTGAGATTTTCTTGGGACTAGTTATACTTTAAATCACTATGCTTCAATTCATGAGTATAGAAGCCACTTTTGTATTTTCTAATTCCTTCCATATATACCAGAAGGAACACATTTCATGAGTATGGAGTGCACGGCTCGGTGCGCACAACGGTTGTGTACCGTGAAAGTGAGGGAGAGAGAGAGCCCAGAAGATAGGACATATGGTTTGATTGGGTAGCAGTCGATGGACTGCATCTCGACAATGAGATGGGGCATCATTTTTGTTCTGTAGCACACAATGATAAGAATGAAAGCAATAGGTTGGCAGCGGAAACAGTATCCGGGAGGTGAGGCCGGCGATTAGCCCGAGCCTTCTCTGACATAGATAAAAAAAAAATAATCGCCTCCTCTCACGTGGTGTGTCTACCACGTGGTGTGTCTACCATGATGAGACCGTGAGACATGCTTGGGAACAGTAGTTACAGGGAGGTGACGACTGAACAGTAGTTACCGGCAGGCAATTGAGATTCGAACCCAGACGGGAAATTTCGGCGTCAACTTGGAAACAATGGTGCAGTTGATTTTAATAATTGAAATTTGTTTACTATTTTTTTACTGAAAGATAATATTTGAAAGGTGGAAAATAAGAGAGTCTGTACATCCCTTCATTGTGGAAGGGATATGACGTGCCACCCTGGTCACCAGGCAAGTGATTTTTCATTAATGAAAGCAGTAAGAACATAGAGAAGTACATGGGTAGGGACGACACCCAAGCAAGAGGTGGAGAACAACAAATAGCCCGAGGGCCCCAAAACCAAAAGATGTCAAAGAGGCCAAAAACTAAACAAAGTCTCGATAACGAGTAGAGCTTGTAGAGTTGGATCTACGCAGAGAACTCTTGGAGTTGACACGATCGGGTCTGGAAGGAGGACGGGAACGGTCCTGTTCTTGCACGCCGACCCAGTTGGTATGAACAGTAGTGAAGTCGACGGGGCCGGACGGCTGGAGGCCAGGGATAGTAAGAGGCTGAAGGAGAATAGGGAGCTTGACAAAACCATCAGTCGGAGGGGACAGCGAGGCAGCACATGGAGATCCAGCCAAGGGGGCAGCAGCCAAGGCCGGGGCACGGACCGAAGGCGGAGGGGCAGAAGGCCCAGGGGGCTCGCGGTTAACGGCTCGCTTCAGAGCTTGCGCGAAGGAGAGTCTGGGGGCAGCAAGCGAGGCAACCCGGGAGGACTGCGTAGGCGAGGCGACCGGGGATCCCACAGCCTGGGAAGGGGAGGCGTGAGTAGCCCAGGCAGCAGGAGGAGACCATGCCACAGCAGCAGCGTATAGCCCCGTGGCGAGGACAGGAGCTGGTGGCCCTGCGGAGGAGATGACGTGGGGGAAGCCCACGCCAGAGTCTGGAGCTGCAAGAGGCGGAGCTGGCGATGTGGATGAAGAATCCATGCCAATAGGAGGGGCAACAACAACCTACAATGCGGGCAGGGCCGCTCCAGAGGGAGTCTTCAGACGAGCGAGAAGCCAGGCCCAAAGGCGACAAGGTAGAAGCAGAGGGCACCACAAAGGGGCCAGCAAGAGAAGGGGCCCCCACGGTAGGAGCATGGCGGTCCGAGCCGCCAGAAGAACCAATAGTAAGACCCAAAGGCGGAGCTAGCGGGGCGAGGACCACAGGTAAAGCCGAGACAATCACCGATGAAGCCTCCACTGCTAGCTGGGGAGGCGCAGCAGCCCCAGGCAGGGGGAGGCCGATAGCCACCGGTGGTGATGAAGAGACGACAGCGGCCCCAGACACCAAGCACCCAGGTTCCACCGCAAAAACAATGCCACCAGCATGCGAACCAATCCCAGACGAAGAGGCTACTGCAGAGAGGAGGCCACCCCCAAAGGGGCCAAGAGTTAGACCAACATTGGATGCTAGGGTCGACGAGGTTGCGATGGATGCGAGCGTAGAAAAGCGATAAGGAGATTCTAGTTCTCAAATAACTCAAAATCACCTTGATTTCTGAACCTTATCACTATGACGAGAGGAGATGGATATACACAGACGAGGAGGCACAGTGAAAATCTCCAAAAGTAAGTTAAAGAGAGATTTTCTATGATTAAAGTAGATTCTACTTTAAGTCCCCTTTGAAATCCTAATAAGGTCACGTTTGGTTCGAGAATAAGTTTTAAGGAGAATAGGTGTACGTCATTTCGAATTAATTTACCCTTATACTTATTTTCATGTATGTTTGGTATGCAAGGGATAAATATGGTGATATTCTTATTACTCGTTTGGTAAAAAATAGAGATACAAATGAGAATAAACATTGAAGAAAGACTATTATGCCATTATTATTGATTATGACTAATGCTAATATTTCTCTTTAATGATCATAATTAACACTAATATTGTTAATTCTATTTAATATATTTATTCTTAATGGTCATAATTAGCACTAATATTGTTAATTCTAGCATGATTAATTCTTTATTAGTAACAAGGAAGTGGTTATAATTAATTATTTAATGATAATTATATAATATATTTATTAATTGACATAAATAAGATTAATTTGCATGATTAAGTATCACTAATAACATTATTTAGCATAATTAATCAGCAATAATAATGTTAATTAGCATAATAAGTGTAAGTGGCACTGTAATAATTAACTATTTAATCATAATTAAATAATATATTTATTAATTAGCACTAATTATCATAATTAGCATGATTAGTTAGCACTAATAATATCAATTCGCACTAATAAAATTAATTAATACTATTAATTAGCATAATTAATTAGCAGTAATAATGCTAATTAGCATAATAAGTTTAAGCAACACTATAATAATTAATTATTTAATACTAATTAAATAATATATTTATTAATTAACACTAATAAGATTAATTAGCATGATTAGTTAGTACTAATAAGATTAATTCATACAGATAATTAGCAGTAATAAGATTAAGTAGCAGCATTATAATTAGTTATTTAATGATAATTAAATAATATATTTATTGATTAGCACTAATAATATTAATTAACATAATTAATTAACACTAATAATATTAATTAACACTAATAATATTAATTAACACTAATATGAATAATTATCACTAATAATAGAGAGAAAAAATGGGGATAAGAAGGTGGGAATAAGTCATTCCACCTAAAGGGTGGAATTCCACCTAAAGGGTGGAATGACTTATCCCCAGTTTTAATCCCGTTTTTGAGGATAACCCCATTCTCCTTAACCCCCTTATTCTCGTCAATTTTAACCTTACCAAACAAAGAACGGTGTTGAGGCAGGGATATCCCTGTCTTATTCCCAAACCAAACGGGTAATGATTGAAATGTTTACTTTTTTTGGTGAATGGACTATGACAAGTATGAAATTTGAAAATTAAATTCAAAAGGTAAGGTTTTTTATATAAACGAGACTGAAGATTACTCTTGGGGGGAGCACAATTTGTGCTATCTCCACCAATCGTAACCGGCCCTAATTTTATTGGTAGCAAATGGATCATGTACAAAAATACCACGGGGCATACCCCCGAAGAAATGTCAAAGAAACATACAAATGAAAAAAGGAAAAACCTAATTCCTCCAACTTGGAAGGCCAGCATCATCCACGGTTGCACATCCACGCGCCCGACTTGGAAGCTCATTCCAACATTTGAAATCTTGATTAGTCCGGGTGGTGCATGCTAAAGATGCAAGAGCATCTGCAACAGTGTTACCTTCCCTATAGATGTGCTGCATATTCCACTTGTTTCTTGACAACATTTGATTGATTTTGTCCCACCATTTATAAATTTTCCATGGAGGAGGTTCGCCAGACTGAATCATAGTAATGAGAGACTTAGAATCTGAATATATGATTGCAATGGGAAGCCCACTTTTCTCCACCATTCGCAGCCCATCTACAAGTGCTCTCGCCTCGGCCACAAGGTTGGTCCCCACTCCATAGTAGTATGAGAAGCCATAAATAAACTCACCTTTGCAACTTCTTATACATCCACCACCACCAAAGGGACCTGGATTGCCTTTAGATGCCCCATCAACATTTAAAGCATAGCCTGTCGCCGGGCAATATCATTTGATTATTTTTGGAAGCTTGGCAGTGAAACTATATGAGAACCCATATTGCTCCAAAGCTATTTTCTCGTTTGCAGCAGGAGCCTTGGTGAATTTAACCTGTTTCATAGAATATGCCACCTGCCCCATAATCTGTTTCTGTATAGTTGTAGCAGAGATTCCTTTGTCTTCATATTTCCTTTTGCAGGGATCCTTCCAAATTTCCCATACAATATGTACCATGGAGAGTAACCCTGCATAACCATATGGATTTCTTATGTCTGCTGAACATATAATATCCCAACACTTAACAGTGATAGAATCTGAATCCTACACCGAGAATCAAAAAGAGGTCTGAAATAATTCCACAATGATCTAGCAGTCTGACTTTCCATGAAGAGGTGATTAATGCTTTCTTCATGATTGTTATCATTACAACACACACATTTAGATGAGAGGTTGATACCATATTCTCTTATTTTGATGTCCACTGGAACAGCCAAATGAAGGACCAAATGAAGGAGGCGCCAGTAGAACAGGGAAGCTCTTGGGGAAATGTTGCTGCCCCATATCTTCTTGAGAGCAAGCCGTATATTACCACAAGGTCGGACCGCATTGTAAGCAGTTTTACTGGAGAATTTTCCATCAACACTTGCTTCCCAAACACATCTATCAGGTCTTTGCTCAAGCTGGATAGACTTCATTGTGTCAGATATATGATTTGGAATAACCGACCACACTACATGGCTAGGATTTAGCACCGCTTCCTTTAGGGAAATTTGGTGGCTGTTATCTTAAGGCTCCAACACAGAGCCACACCAATTGTCCTTCAGGAAATCAATAGACTGCCCATCCATAGGGATCCACCTGGTATTGGAAAGAACTAAATGCCTAGCTTTGCAATAAATTTCTTTCCGAACACCAGCAGGAAAGGGCTTGTCAATAGAACTAAGATGGCCCTTAATGAACTTTGATGTTGCATATTTGGACAGGAGTGAAGAGCCATGAAGAATTCTCCAAATCTGTTTAGCCACCATTGCTATTTGAAAGTGACGTAGACTCCTAATTCCAAGGCCACCCTCCTCAATCGATTTTGTGATATTTGTCCATGACACCCAGTGGTGCCTGTGACCATCCTTTTGGCTCCAAAAGAAATTGGCACACATTCTGGTAATAATGTCAATGATGGTTGAAGGCAGGCAGGAAGCACTGGCTATATATAATGGAATGGATTGAAGAACAGAGTTGATTAAACATCTTCTGCCAGCTTGCGACAGATATTTAGATTGCCAACTTTCTAACCTTGAGCAAATTTTATCCAACAGATACTTATAATGGGAAACCCTTTTCCTGCCTTCAAAGATCGGGACACCCAGATATGAATTGAGCCCCGTTTTGTGCTGGAAGTCAGTTATCTCAGTTAGTCTTCTGGCAGTCGCAGGAGTTGCCTTTAGAGATATAATGAAGCTGCTTTTATTTGTATTTAATGTAAATTGTATATAAAAGCTATTCACACCTGATCACCTTCTTAAATGAGATTGGTTAATCATCATTTTTAAATTAAAAATTAATAATATTTTGAATAATGTGTCAAAATTATTTTCTCCAAGATCTGGTCAACTCAATATTACAAAAAGTTGAGAAGATATTGCCCCTATCTATCAGAGTCGTGACAGGTGGTCTCCAAAGTACATAACTATTGTTTCTGAATATCTGTTATGAAAGGAAATTTTAAAATATTTAAATACTTGCCATCTGTTGTTTTAATTTATATTTAAGTTAAAACCTTCCAAACATATTTAAAAGTTGCTACTAAAGTTAGTACATGTATTTTCTCAAACTTAGTGGTCCACTTTTCATTTTTTGGGTCAAAGAAAGGTAAGATTACATTTCACCCACATAAAACGTGTACATATAAGAGGAAGTCTAAAAACCACCCTCAAAGAGAAAAGCAGAACGATGCTCACATTGGCAAACACCCAAAACACTGAGCTCTGATATAAACGACCAGTCAGACCAGAGAAGACATTGATGTCACTGTGGAGGGCGGACTTCATCCATAAGCAGATTGTGTCATTTAACAACTGAGAGAAGGGAGAGAGAGTCTCGGAAGATAGGCCATTTCATAGATGGGAAGAAGCACGGGAGCACGAGACACCTCAACGACTGACGACGAATACCCAATCGACCACATCAGCAGCACTACCATTTTATCAATCTCTTAAAAGATACGGCTAGGCCATTGTAAGCGACCGATCACCTGAGGAGAGAAATACTGTGAAAGCCCTAAGAAAGATGATTGGAGAAGAGGACCAAAATGGACAAAGCATGCAGTGGAAATGGGAGAGCTTGAGAAATGTAGGGTCTGTGGCGAAGAGAGGTAGGGTTATTTGTGCCTAGCAAAAGAAGGGAGAAATGAAAGGAAAGGAAGGGGAAGGAAAGAAAGGGCCGAAACTTAAGATGTCGCATTAAATTATTGATAGGGCGGCAGCAAAGGTGGGGATGGTGGGGAAGGTAAGGAGAGAGAGGCAATGGCGGTGGAGGTGGGGATGGTGGGGAAGATAAGGGGAGGAGGGGATGGTGGGGAAGGTAAGGGTAGGTAGGGGAGGTAAAGGTAGTGGAGAAGGAGGGAGGAGGCAGGGACGACGGGCAAGGTACCGGGTAGGCTGTGGAGGCGGGGATGATAGGGAAGGTAAGGGGGAAGATGATCGGAGGAGTGGGGAGGTAAGGATGGCGGGGAAGGTAAATGGAGGGGGTAGAGGGGAGAGCATGATAGGGGGGTGGGGGAGGGGAGACGGTGGAAGAAGAGCGTGACAACCAAAATGGATTGCTCACCTTCCAAAGTTTGCATTTGGTTTGGAGGATCTCCTTGGTCCCAAAGTTGAACTGCCTTCTTCCTGTTTCTCCCCTCTCCACTCCATCCTCGCATGTTTGTCCGTGGTGTAGTTGGTCCACAAAATGGATGTGGTTCCAAAATGTGCTTGTTATATATATATATATGTTGATTAAGGTAATGGCCGCCCTTTCTAGACAAAGTTTGGTACCGTGAAATATGGATTATATATCTTACTTGGCAAGGAGAGCTAATCTATGCAACATCCCCCCCCCCCAAATATTGATTACGACTTCAACAACTTCATGCTTGAGACATGGCAAGAATGTGGTGATTGACAGTTTTCTAGCTCTTCGTTGGGTTCTCTAACTCCACCCCTACATGAAGATGGACATAGCTGATGCCCATGCCTTATCCTTAACTTCTACACAATCAAGGTTCGTCAGTACCGGCTATTCATATCAACTCGGGTCTGTTCAGATACAGTGCAATACTATTTGACTCGATCTTATAAACTCACGTCTCACTCGGAAAATAGACTCGAACAGTCTCAGACCGGGTTGATCATCTCAATCTAACTTAGATACGATATGATATGTCCGACTCGGTGCAATTCACACTGAGAAGAAGGCAAACCATGCTTCAACCTCCTTTAGTCTCATCCTTACTCTTCAAAGCATGGCAGACATCAGTTGCTACGAGATATCAATTTCTAATGAGGGAATCTTTTATTTGCCTCATGCAGAGAAGATTATAGACAGGAGCAGCGGGAAAGTCGCCGTAGACGCGTATCATCGATACAAGGTATATATATAAGCCTGCTCATATCTTTCGCGACCATTGGTTTTTATTACGTTACATTGCAAATAAATGGTTGTGCGTCATTGAGAGACCAAGTGTGTGATTTGCAGGAAGATGTAAACATCATGAAGGAAATGGGTATGGATGCGTACAGGTTCTCAATCTCCTGGTCAAGAATACTACCAAGTAAGCAGCATTCGCGAACAATTTACTGCCGAAAACATGATTTCACAGACTGCGATGTGCTGATGAGAAACCTCCCCACTTTCCCTGACCACCCAAGGGGTCCTGTACGTCTAGGAGCTATAACTCATTCATTTCACCTGTTTTAATTTGTCCCAATTCTTCATATTAATATAGTGCCTGCTGTTCGATCTATATATAATTAAAGATTACAAATTTACATATAAAATAGTAAACGGGCTGTATAAAATGGTAGAATGGCTATGCTTCTTTATGGTTAATTGTTTGTATGGGGAAAGCACTGTAATTGAGTTTGAGTTCCGGGGCTGGTTGTTTTAACATAAAATACGGTAAAGTGCCGGAAGACACCTTTTATTTACATGACGACATTGGAGAGTGTTAATTTTGGGATGTTTTACAACTCTCCTGTCCTAAAACCCCTAATCTCTCATACCATCATACGGCGATCATAGCTATATATATTAACTAACGCTTATTCATGTTGGAGGAATGCAGATGGAAGGTTGAGTGGAGGAATCAACAAAGAAGGCGTCGCATATTACAACCACCTGATCGACGAGCTCCTCTCCAAAGGTAATGCCTTCCATGCATGCATGCATGCCCAAGTCTCTGTAGCCACTCGTCACTTGACACCCTAATTAACACAATCATATATACTCCCACCCTAATTAATCAATTATTGCTTCTTATAAATGCGTCACTTGCACCACACAGGATTGAAACCCTTCGTGACTCTCTTCCACTGGGACTCTCCTCAAGGCCTGGAAGATCTGTACGGAGGTTTCCGGAGCTCCAACATTGTGTTAAGTACTGTGGCCTTCCATTAATTCCTCCTGATCCCTTCACATCAAGTACACTGTGTCCCAAAACCCGAACCCTTGAAGATAAAGATAATACAGATAACTAGATAGATAGAAAGATATACATAACCTCTGGCTTGTTATATATATATATATATATATATATATCCACCGTCTCTAATAGAAATGGTAGGGAAATCTCGTTCTTGCAGCAAAGATTTCGTCGACTACGCAGAGGTTTGCTTTAGGGAGTTCGGTGACAGGGTGAAGCATTGGATCACCTTCAACGAGCCGTGGACCTTCTGCAACCGAGGCTACGCGGAAGGGTTCCTCGCGCCGGGGAGGTGCTCGCCTTGGGAAGTTGGGAATTGCAGCGCCGGCGATTCAGGCAGGGAGCCGTACACCGTCTGCCACCACCAGCTGCTCGCTCATGCCGCCGCTGTGGAGCTCTACAGAGACAAATACCAGGTAGTCACTGGATCAAACCTTGCCTTCTTCTCAACCCAACACTCGGGAGTTGAGAACGGTGTGAACTTAAAAGTAAGAAGAGGAAGGAAATTTCATATCTAGGTGATCACATTGATAATTTGATATTTTTATGTATATAAAATATTTTTTAAAATCATAATGTCTATAATGTACAAGATAAAGACATAGATATCAAATATCGACACATGTACACGTGTTGGACATGAGAAAATTGTAAAAAGTAAGAGACTAGCTAGGGCATGGAGTCGAGTTACGACAGAGGAATGATAACACAGGAAGAAGAACAGAGCAAAGGTGGATGAGAGAAATGGCTTGCGTTCATTCTGTCCGCAGCCATGTAAAGAATGTCTTATATATAGATATTTCTGAGTACAGGAGGAATTCTCTGGAATATACAGAAGTTGTCTACGTGTCAACAGCAGGGCAGGCGCTACGTGTCAACAGCAGAGCAGAGGTTATGTTGTTGCGCGCCAGGCGGTTGTTGCTGGTGGTGGAATATCCTTGATGCTGTTACATGCCCCCTCAAGCTGAGCGGGGGAGTGACGTTCAGCTTGAGACGAAATTGTTCAAACAGAGTAAGTGGTAGAGCCTTTGTAAAAATGTCGGCAACTTGATCAGCTGAAGCAATGTGACGTACACGAAGTTGTTGCTGGAGAATCATTTGGCGAAGGAAATGAAAATCCACCTCAATGTGTTTGGTCCGAGCCTTAAAGACTGGATTGATTGCCAAATAAAGTGTACTGATGTTGTCGCACCAGGCAATTGGAATGGAAGAGATGGGAAGACGAAGTTCTTTGAGTAAGCGCGTTGTCCAAATGATTTCTGTGGCAGCAGATGCAAGGCCCGGAGTTCTGCCTCTGTGCTGGACCGGGCAATGGTCTGCTGCTTCTTTGCTGACCAAGTAATGAGATTGTTGCCGAGAAAAACACCAAGCCCACTTGTAGAACGTCTGTCATCAGGACAACCTGCCCAGTCGGCGTCTGAAAAAACTTGTAGCTGAAGCGATGTAGCGCTGAGAAGCAGCCCATGATACATTGTTGCTTTTAGATATCTGAGGATTCTTTTGACAAGAACCATATGAGCAGTAGTTGGGTTAGACAAAAACTGACAGGCTTTGTTTACTGCAAAGGCTACATCCGGCCTAGTCATGGTGACATATTATAAGGAGCCCACAAGCATACGATATGTAGAAGGATCATCGAGTGGTTCACCATCATGTATAGAGAGAGTGGACCTTGGAGCTATAGGAGTATTAATGGGCTTGGCATCAAGAAGCTGAGCTTTCTGAAGGAGATCATAGATGTATTGGCTTTGACTCAGGTGTAGTGCATCTTTGGAGCGATGAACCTGCATGCCAAGAAAAAAATGCAAATCTCCAAGATCTTTGAGCGAGAATGTGGCTGACAGGTTAGTAATTAAAGTGTTGACTGCCGCTGGGTTGTTGCCGGTGATGATAATATCATCGACATATACCAGAATATAGATGGTAAGCTGTGAACTGTGAAGAAGATACAGAGATGGATCACACTGTGAGTCAGAAAAGCCCATGGATAATAAATGAGAGTAGAGCCGATAAAACCAAGCACGAGGTGCTTGCTTGAGGCCATAGAGGGCTTTGTGAAGTTTGCATACATGATGTGGAAAATTCCGATCCACAAAACCCGGAGGTTGAGCCATATAGATATCTTCTTGAAGAACACCATGAAGGAATGCATTATTAACGTCAAGCTGCTTGATAACCCACTGGCTGGAAATAGCAACAGAAAGGACAGCGCGAATTGTTGTGGGTTTGACAGCCGGACTAAAAGTCTCATTGTAAGCCAACCCTGGCTGCTGCATGAATCCTTTGGCAACGAGGCGTGCTTTATATCTAGCAACATTCCCATCAGCATCACGTTTAAGTTTGTAAACCCATTTACATCCCACAAGATTAACATTAGATGGCATTGGTACCAAGGACCAAGTTCCATTGCTCTGGAGTGCAGTAAACTCTTCAGACATGGCAGTGCGCCAAAGTAGATGCTTGTTGGCAACAGAAAAACATGTCGGCACAATCTCATCAGGATTGTGAAGTGAAGCAGATAGAGCATGTTTGGACCGAATGGGTTTAGAGGCGACCGGGGCAGTTTGAGCCATAATGTCAGCAAGAGAACGAAGCTTGGGTGGTGGAGATGTCATCTCGGGAGTGGAGGAACGTGTATGTGGTGTAGTAGTGGGGGAAGAAGTAGAGGAAGTGGAGGAGTCAGTCGGGGAGGGACTTGGTGACCCAGGAATGGAATTGCCATCATGTGCAGCAGCTAATGATGATGGAGAGGTGGTTGGGGATGTGGGTGGAGTGCTGAAAAGGGAAGGCATAATAAGTGTAACAGGGGAAGCTGTAGAAGTTGCATTGTTTGGAGAGGTAAGAAGGCGATAAGGAAAGGAAGACTCATCAAAAACCACATTGCGAGCAACATATGTGCGGCCAGTACGAGGAAGAAAACATCAATAACCCTTATGTGAAGCACTATAGCCCAAGAAGATACAACATTCAGAGTGAAAACTGAGCTTGTGAGTATTGTAAGGCCTGAGATGTGGATAACAAGCACAACCAAAAGAGCGCAAAAGAGAGTAATCAGGTGGGCGAGAAAAGAGGACTTCAAAGGGAGACTTATCATTGAGAACGGGAGTAGGTAATCTATTGATGAGATAAGCAGCACAGGAGACAGCATCGTCCCAAAAGGTGAATGGCATATCGGCATGACTGAGAAGAGCCAAAGCGGTTTCTATAAGATGACGATGTTTTCTTTCGGCCAAACCATTTTGTTGATGCGTGTGCGGACAAGCGAGGCGATGAACAATACCACATTCAGAAAGAAATTTAGAGAGATTTCTATATTCGCCACCCCAATCACTTTGAAAGTATTTTATTGCGATAGAAAGAAGATTTTCGACATGTCTTTTAAAATGAAGGAAAGCAGAGAAAACATCACTTTTGGCAGCAATAGGATAGAGCCAACAAAATCGGCTATAGTGATCGACAAAGATGACATAATATCGGAAGCCATTGTTGCTTACATGTGGTGATGGTCCCCATACATCAGACAAAATAAGTTGTAAAGGGGATGTAGACTTAGACTCAGATAAAGCAAAAGATAATTGGTGACTCTTAGCACGCTGACAATGGGAACAAAAAGTATTATTGGATGTGAAGGGAGCTCCAAGTGACCGCAAGACTCGACGTACAACCCGCAAGGCAGGATGTCCAAGTCGAGCATGCCATGATGTTATTGAAGCATGAGTACTGGAAAAGGCTTGAGGTGCTGTGTGAGTGGATGAAGCATCAGCTGCTGCAGAGAGGCAATAAAGCCCATTAACGTTGGGTCCGCGGAGTACTTGAGATCCTTAATAAGAAAGTGAGATGGAAAGAATTCAAAGGAAACATTATTTTCTTTAGTAAAAGGAGGTGGTGGAACTAGAGGTGGAAGAATTTTCAGATGGTTTGGGAGAGGTCTCCATCGTCCCCGCTCTGATACCAAGTTACGACAGAGGAATGATAACACAGGAAGAAGAACAGAGCAAAGGTGGATGAGAGAAATGGCTTGCGTTCATTCTGTCCGCAGCCATGTAAAGAATGTCTTATATATAGATATTTCTGAGTACAGGTGGAATTCTCTGGAATATACAGAAGTTGTTACATGGAACCATCTAGAGGCGCTACGTGTCAACAGCAGGGCAGGCGCTACGTGTCAACAGCAGAGCAGAGGTTATGTTGTTGCGCGCCAGGCGGTTGTTGCTGGTGGTGGAATATCCTGGATGCTGTTACAAGTCGTATGGATGTATACATATCCATATACATTTATACATGGATGTTTTAAGTATTATTATTGAATTATGCTTAAAACATAAAAGCTATAAATAAAGTTTTCTTCGAATTACTGAATGCTAAAATTTAAGTTTGATGATGAAATATATATTAAACCGTTCTGTTTTCAGATCTAAAAATGAACTGTCACACACTGGTGTCTGATCAGTAGTGTTTTATCCAAGTGTTCGACTAGAGTATCTAATACAAATAAAAGTGACCACCAAATTATAACACATTATATGTATTCTTCTTAGAGTTAATATCATAAATTAACACACTTCTTCTAGCAGCATAATTTGTACATATGCTTTAATAATGTCGAATAATGTAACTATATATATATATATATATATGTATATATACACACATATTACAATTTTACTAGATGGTCATTATCTGTGAACTTTGACTTCAGGATTTGCAGAAGGGGATAATAGGGATAACAATAGTCTCACATTGGTTTGTACCCTTCCGCAACTCCAAGGCTGACGATGATGCAGCTGAGAGAGCTCTTGATTTTATGTATGGATGGTGAGTCTTCCATAATTAATAAGCATGATGGTTGAGATACAAGAGCAATTTTAAAGAAGTATATTAAGATATATGGTACAAGTACCAAACTTTTATTAAGAAAAGATATTCTGAGTCATTAGTGTTTTGTACCTACTCTCTCTCTCTCTCTCTCTCTCTCTCTCTGAGCTAACCGATCAGCTTATGTGTCCTGTCCAGGTTCATGGACCCCTTAACACAAGGGGACTACCCATTCACTATGAGAGTTATCCTGGGAGACCGGCTGCCCAAATTCACAAAGCTGCAGTCTAGGATGATCAAAGGGTCCTTTGATTTCATTGGACTGAATTACTACACCTCCTACTATGCACTGGCATCCCCCTTAGCCTACAATCCTAAAAAGAGTTATACTACTGACTCTTTTGCCACTCTTAGAGGTAGAGACTTGCATAAACATCGATGCGCACAATTTATTCATTTGATCAATAATATGCATCACTCAATCACATGTAAACTCCTCCCTTTTATTTTTCTTTTTGAGACAGGGGCTTACAAGGGGAAAGCCATTGGACCTAGGGTAAGAAGTCCTGTTTAATTAGTCTTTTAACTAGTCTGAACATGGTAATGACCAAAAAACCATTCTGCTTCTCATCTCTATTAATTAGAAAGTGGGGGTTTTGCCTTGCTGCAGGCTGCTTCTGATTGGCTCTACATATACCCACCAGGGATAAGAGAACTCTTGCGCTACACGCGGGAGAAGTACAACAATCCAGTGATCTATATCACAGAGAATGGTAACATCGATCTCACCTTGGCTTAAACGGATGAAATTATTTTCACATATGCCTTACATAACTTTGTACACCTTGAAATTTCATACTGTACAAATTACAATTTATTGGCATAAACCAACGGCTACATGTGTATTGTTATGTGGTTCTCTGTTAGTTAAAGGCCCATCCAATTTGGTAGGTCATATTCTACCGTTAGCATGAGATGTACATTTGTTAATTACATTTCGATTCTTTAAAAGCTTTTTTTATGATGAATTACAAGCCTTGCATACAGCTCCTATACAGTCGATCGTATATATTGGAGCAAATGTTCTTGAATTTTCGTATGTGAAAGCAATGTGACAGGGTGTATACGGTATTATCTTCTTGTTATTCTTAACTACATACTTCTGCGCTATAAGGGTATTTTTCCATAAGGGGTTGTTTGCTTGTTGTACATCAAATACTATATATCATCGGTAGCAAATTTAACACTAATACTAATAAAAATCAATAGTTTATGTTTGGTTATGTTCGATCAACTCTGGTGTTTGTGTATTAAAAATATCTACCATTACAATAAATTATCTAAACATTGTTCTTCGAACTCCGTTTCCCCCATTCCCCTCTCCGTATCCCCCCCCCCGGTCCCAGATCAGTTGACCATAAAACAAAAAGCATAAAAAAAAATCTACACACTGTGATCTATTGTATGTACAGAGAGTCTCGATCAAGACTCCCTCTTTCCCCTTCTCTTCCACCTCACCTGTCTCCAGCAACCCCCTCTTCTTCCTGCCACTCTCTGACTTCCATGAATGTCACTGCAGGCTGTAAAAATATTAGTATCAAAAGTATTTCTATGTCCACTCCGACTGAATATATCATACATCATCAGAAAGTTTCTCACATACACTTGCTTCTTTCCCTCCTATTTTTACAATAATATGGCAAGATTTTGAGATGCCATCCATAAATTTGCATGTGCAGGAGTTGATGAGTTCAACAATGCGTCCTCAACCTTGGCAGAAGCCTTAAAGGATGATGTCAGAATAGCCTACTATCAGCAACATCTCCACCAAGTTCGGCAAGCTATCAGGTCCGTGATCAATATCCATGACATATCCCTCTGCCCGGGCAATACTGCCATCTTTGCATCACTTGTCATAGCCATATGAAAACTAGCTACACTGCTTTATGAACCCGTTAGGCATGCATACATATATATATATATATATATATATATAGGTCTTGCTCGTTCTGGATCTTGTAGCAATTTTGGAGGGTTATGTAGGGCAGCCAAGTTCTTTCATGGGTAATTAATGGTTTTGCTTCATTAACAGGGAAGGAGTGGACGTGAGGGGGTACTTCGCCTGGTCCCTATTAGATAACTTCGAATGGTCAGATGGTTTCACCGTTCGTTTCGGCATCTACTACGTGGATTACGAAGATGGCTTGAAGAGGTACCCCAAGAGCTCTGCCCTTTGGTTCAAGAAGTTCCTTAATAAAGGAGGATAAGAGGGGCAGGCATTGCAAGTCAGGCTGCTGCTCCAGCTAGCCGCTAGATCTTTTTGCTCTTTCTGGCCAGTGGCCACCATCAATCTCCTCTGTTAGTCATGATCGAGAGCTCCTAATTAAAACAACCACGAGGGCTTGCTAGATCTGAATAAACTTCCTCCTTATAATAAACTACTACTTGCGTGGACTCTTAACCGTGTGTTGATCACACCACACTGTCTCTCCTGTACGTGTTTTGATATGGTGAAACTCTCAAGGTGTGATCGAGCAAGTCCATCTCGAAACCTCACTTTAATACGGAGTTATCCCTCACTCATTCCAGAGATAACATTTTTTTATTTCGATAGAGGGATAAAATAATCGGATTAAAATGAGAATTATATCTCATCTAACCTGACTGAGTTGAGGTGGAACAATTTAACACATTTAGACATATGACTATTTTGGCCTTTCTCTCTCTCTCTCTCGGTTCTCTCTCTCACTCTCTTTCTCTCTATGCACTCTCTCTCTATATTTTCTCTCTCACTCTAATTTATTTATTAAAATAAATAAAATAATACTTATTGTATTAAAATAACTATTATAATAATAACTCAATAGCTATTTCTCTCTCTCTACATTCTTTATCTCTCTTTCTCTCTCTATATATTCTCTCTCTCTCACTTTCTCTTTCTCTCTCTACATTCTCTCTTACTCTCATTTACTTATTAAAATAAATGAAAATAATAAATATTTTATTAATATTATTTATTATATTAATAATTTGATATCTATTTCTTTCTTTCTCTCTCTCTCTCTCTATGTTCTCTATCTCACTCTCTCTCACTCGCATTTATTTATTAAAATAAATAATAATAATTATTATTTTATTATTATTATTATATAATATATATTTCTCTCTCTATGTTCTCTCTCTCACTCTACGTTCTCTCTCTCACTCGCATTTATTTATTAAACTAAATAAAATAATAGTTATTTTATTAACATAATAATTATCATAATAAATATAATAATTATTATTATATTAATAGTTTAAGACTGATCATCTGATTAAATAGTAAAAGGATAGCATATTATTATGTTAGAATGCAGAGTGAGAGTGGTCTAATATTACCATTAGATCAGTCTTGAAACATTAATTGTAAAAAAGATCTAATGGTTATGTTAGAATTGTCTTAAACAAAAAAAACATTTGATCAAATGACCGAATATTTTAACATGAATATAACAAAAAGAGTATTGTGAAATTGTGAGATTGTGCAGGGTAAAAAGATAGCATTTTTTCTGATAAGGGTTTTTTGCATGTCTATCCCTGTTAAAAGTGACTTTGTGTAAAACTCCATCCTACATTTATATTTCCATATATACCCCCTCCTTACAAGAATTTGATATCATGTGTGCCCCTTTGGTAAATTATGTCAAATATTTATAGAATTTTTGTCTCTTTCTTCATCCCTCTTTAAGAGATTAAGAAGGGTGACAAATGACAATAAGGATATACATGCTATTTAATTCATGTAAGTAGAGTATACATAGACAAGCATAATAATTTTGGATAAACTTTCACGTAATTTATTAACAGAGAGATATTAAAAAAACTTCCAATGAACTTTTTAAAATATAAATCGTGATATTTAGGGCCTCTTTTTTGATATCTAGTTACGGTAACCTAATCGATGAAAGAGAGCATGTGGGCCCGTACTCATCTCTCACACATGAAAATATATACTAACTGGGATGAGGTGACTTATTCGAGTCAAATAAGTCGAATAAGTTAATTCCACCCCGATATTAAAGAGACCCTTAGCTCCACTTTATTTGCCATTTATTCCAAGATTAATCTCATTTTAGTCCAAATTTAAGTCATTTTGATTTGACGGGAGCAAATTTACATAATCCACTTAAAAGTGACTTAACATGACTTAAGTCGGATTAACCTATCTCATCTCTATAGGTGGGATAATTTAATCCGATGTTATATCGAAGTAAAAAAATAAAAATGGATAAAATAAATTCACTTAAATTTAATCCGATTATCTTTAATCTCATAATAAAGCGGGACTTAGTGTACTCATTGATCCAAAATTAACACCCCACAATGAAGTGTCATACTTTCGTCATCTCTATCTCTCTAGATAAAAATAGTCTGTGAATGTCCTTTGCAGCCATGGGCGAAGGTAACCCTTTTTCCCTTTGGGACAGGGTGCGTTATTCAGTACTGACTCCTTATGTGCCCGAGGGGACGAGCACTGAGGAGGACCAAATGAGAACCCAGGACTCGTATATATGGGTCTCCCACTAATCGACACTTAAATGATGGTGCTGGTGGTACGAGTGGTACACTCTATACCTACGGCCTTTAAGCGCCAGCACACTTGAAGAAACATCTTGATGGCCATCTTAATTTGTCTTGGAAGCATATCTTCTCAATAGTACTTATAACAGTATATTTCAAGTATAATCATCTCTAAGTATCATGATAAAACGATTGGAGTCAAATCATCTCTGATTAGTTTGATAAAAGATTCAAAGCCTAATCATATCTGCTGATCACCTTGATTGATCACTCGTTCGTCTACGATGATGCATTAATTATGTGCTGGTAATCCAACCCAATGAGAACATCATTGCAGAGGAAAAAAGAGAGATTATATCTCAATATATGATTTAATGGAGAAGTTGCAACTCGATCGTACGTGAAATCGCTGATGGAGTATCATAATTTAACACGTGTATTTATCAGTAATTTGCTTATCATATATATACACGTACGATTTTTATTCTGCATAATTAAACATGATTGAGTTTATGATAGTTCTTCCAAGGAAAAGTGTCTCTTCAGCTTCGAACAAGTTTAGGAAGAATATATCTGTATATGGAGAACATTTTGAGGTTCTCATAAACTCAAATAAATTTTGGATAAAACTCACTTTTAAGTATATGTAAGTCAAAACTATATATGATTCGACCCAAAGAGAGATTAAGAGTCCATATCCTCTCAATTTAAGAGAGGATAGGACTCTTTACTCTTAACCCCTTTTACCAGCTTCAAATATAATCTTGCACAACTAAACATAATATTAAAATAACAGTATAGTTATTTAATTGCCCACCGGTGTCGTATATATGTTGAACAAGTTGATACTTCAGACACTAAACACACACATATATATACAACAATGAGTAGATAAATATAACGTCATTTTAACGTTGTATTTATTTGCTCAAGATTGTATGGATGGAATTGGCTTGAAAAGCTACATGGACAAGTGGCACTCTCTTATACATTGAAAGATAAGTAGATTAATTAGTTCTCGTGCATTAAGAGTGCTTTTGGAAAGGATTGCATGGGATGGATTTTCCAAATTAAATCCTCTAGAGAGAGAAGAAATATTTTTTGATTAATTTTTGATGATTCTAAGTTCTCATCTTTTTTATCCCCCATCTCTCATCGCCCGTTAAAATCTCTCTTCTCAAAATTTGATGGGACACGAGTTGCATTTGGGAGGGATTATAGGCTATGGAGAGATTTCAATAATTGAAATCCCCCGGCCCCCCACAAGCATTACCAAATGTAACCTAAAGATGAGGATGCTGGCTTAAAAAGGAAACCTACTTAATTGCCTAATGACTTGGGGGCGCATTTGGTAGAACGTCTATTTCTAAATTCTAATGATTAGAAAAGAGAAATTGAGAGACAAGAGCACTAAATATTCCAAATGAGTGTCTCTTTTTTAAAATTTATTTTTTAAATCTAGAGAAAAATACTCATGAAATGAAACGGCATATTTTGTCTTTTCATTGGAAACTCATTTTAACATATTTTAAAAAAATAAATAAATTCTCAATCATGATTAATAAGTGGAGATGAAAACAAAAGGTCGCGAGTGCCGCTGGCTATTTAACTTCATCTGCCACCAAGGCGTCTTCTTTTACATCAAGGAAGTGCACCTTAATTTGTCTCCTTTCCTTCAGCAGCACTTCTACGTACGTTCTCCACGCGGCTGCAGGAACACTCAGACCAGAGCCGCCTTTGCTTCAACTGCCAATGGTGCTTGGAAGAAGCTGCTGCTTCTTCCTGCTGTCGGTTATCGCGACTACTGTCGCGGCCGCCGGGGGGGCCGGGCGCGATCCCCCGTTGCACAGGAGCTCGTTCCCTCCAGGTTTCATCTTCGGCACGGCCTCCTCGGCCTACCAGGTTCTTTGTGCACCCTTCAGTTATATTCTCTCTCCCTTAACTTGTTGCATGCCCTGCCCAAGCTTCGTAACTGCTGACGAAGGCAGCTCTCTGTCTCTGGGGCTGTGCAGTACGAAGGAGCCGCCGCGGAAGGCGGAAGGGGGCTGAGCATCTGGGACACTTTCACCGGCCAACACCCAGGTTCGTTTGCAAACAGAAAGCTTGTGAACGTATCCACCAGAGAGAAGTTCCAGTTTACGTAATGAGCATGGGTTCTCTGCACATGACATGCATTCTTCTCTCCGTCTCATCTATTAATTTCTGCCGGAAAACTCGTATTTAGGGAGTTCATTAAAAGGCATTTTTCCCTTCTTTTGAATATTTATATATCTTCACTAAAAGTGTGGTCGTCTTTCGGAAGAAGAAGATTATCGCTATGTTTTTTTTATACGGACATAGATATTTACTTGCCATGTCTAGGTTAATTTCCTTCCTCTTCGTCTTCCCTTTGAGCTCCGAAGAGAAACACTAGTCGTGTTGCCCTTCTGACTCAATACAAGGGAGGGAAATCTTACTTGTTACCTTCCTAAGTAGAGTATCCTTCTCTGTTAAGAGGGTTTCAAAGTTGTGCGGCGTGATCTTGTCGTTGTTCAAGAACTCTTGGATATATGTCTCATAAACTTTAATTAAGTTGAAATTTATCCATTTACATAAGTTTTAGCTTTCAACCCCTATATATAGTCTAATCATATCTAAGAATTAGTCCCTCCAATTATATATAATTCTCCGCTGTCTCATAGTGAGCACGCCAGAAATTGAACGACCATTTATTATGACGTTTAAGAAAACGCAAAATATTATATAACACTGTTTAAGTAACACACGAAGTAAGATATTTTATGACGTTTTACAGTATTTTATAATAAATCAAATTACTCTTTAGTCTATTATTTAGTGGAAAATTTATGCATGAGAAATGGTCATATATATTCCTTCTCATGATATTTTTTATGTTTACTGTTAGAGAATAGTCTCGTATTAAAAATTGACTAAAAATATAGTGTGATTGTAACTGCGGTGTTCTCTACACTCAACCCCTTAAAGTTTTGAATTGAATTATTCAATCCAATAAACTTTAACATGGTATCAGAGTCTTTGATTATGATCTAGACTGCGTATCTCGTATTTATCATGGTCTACGTGACAGAGTCTAAAATCACTTTGCACATTAAAGAGATGAGAGAGAGAGAGAAAGAGGAGAAGAAGAAGAAGAGAAAGAAAGAAGCAGCAGCATCAACCTACTATCTAGTCAAACATTGAGAAGATATGAGAGAGAGAGAAATGAAGAAGAAGAAGAAGTCTAAATAACTCGGTTGATGGCATAAATTAAGTTGATAACAAGTTTTTTCTTCTTTTTTGTGTTGAAACGATGCAATGTTTGATTAATTGGCCTAAAGCTGAACATGTAGCATGATTGGCTTGTACGTAGTTGATGCACTAACTACGGAGATTACTCGTCGTACGTAGACCACGAGATGAGACACAGAAGACATCAGTATTGCGACGCCTTCATAGTAGTCCTATTCTTAATAAATTAAGACCCAAATGAGTCTTGCTTGATGGTCACAAAACTGTTACAAGGCACACAGGCCCTGTATCTAATTAAACCCGATCGATCTGTGGATGAGTTCATCCCCGATACGGAGTGCTCACCTTAATTATGTCAGGTTAATTTAGACACAGCCAGCATATGAATATATATTTGCACGTATCGTGGACACGGTCCTTTAGTGGCATGCAGTCCTTATCGTTGGTGAGCAGTGAGGCACGTCTGAAATGCGCAACAAAGCTGATCCAGCTGGCATTGCAGCATCACATCAAACATCATGACGACGGTCGTTTCATGATAGGTCTGCTGAACAGAGTTCTCTGGGGTTGCGTCAGGTCTGCTATATATAGCCAAGCGTAGTGGTGGGACAACTGTTGATGAGTGAGTGCAGTGCATGGTGAAACGGCCGGGGTGCAACTATTAATGAGTACGCCCACATCATCTTGTGTATTTTGTTATAAACGGACGATTTCATCATCATGGACGTGTATGTCACTGACCAATGTATATATATCTGGATCGATGAGAGTAGACTTTAAGTCGGGAATTTTACGTATGTGAAAGGTACTTAAGTCCTCTTTGAAACCCATTAACAGGATAGGTGATGAGAATAGCTCAATGATGAGAGAGGAAATATGAGCTCCACTTACTCTCCTCACCCACAAAACACTCAACTCTGGGTCGGGCAGTGTATTCGTTCACAGGAGCACGAATATGTTACCCTAACTTATTTTTAAATAGGCAATATATATATATATATATATATCACAGGAACACAAAGGAAAACTACAAACTTTTTTAACATTGTCATTGAATCTTGTTCGGAGGTGTGCTCACTCATGATTACAGAAAATCCTACAAAAACAGACAGTTGGACAATTATCGTTAGCACGACGCTAATTATAAGAGCTAGAGCCATGCAAGTAGACTTCGCATGAAGATCATCCAAGTTTCCTGATGGATATTAATTTGTATATTATCTGCTATATATGGTACGGTAGCATTTTCATATACTTACAGCACACGTTCTTCCTGTGGCATGAGGGGCCACAAAGAACAGAA
The DNA here is from genome assembly GCA_022559845.1 of Amorphophallus konjac. Lineage (NCBI taxonomy): Eukaryota > Viridiplantae > Streptophyta > Magnoliopsida > Alismatales > Araceae > Amorphophallus > Amorphophallus konjac. The sequence continues at coordinate 23,250,865 of CM040122.1, forward strand.
GTATTCTGTGACCTTGCAGAACGATGGGGTGGTGCAAGATGATAAGCTTTGCGAGGACCAGCTGCTGCAGCGGTCATTTTACTGAAATTAATCATTAACCTAACCCTTGCTACTCTCCAAGGACTCATCATTCATCCCTCGGCACCACAAAAACCGCATCTGCTTTTTGGATGTGATCTGTCGGCCAAAAGCGAAACCCGGGTGAGTGACCTCTCCAACGAGGAGATTCTGGCTGCCACAAGTGACTGCTCACCTCCCAGTGTTCAGTTGATGCCTAAGATCTCCTTGTTCACATTTCCTGAGAATAAAGACCAGACTATCTCTTGTACGCGTCTTGGAGAACAAAGCCACTTAGGCCGCATATGGAGTAGAGATGGGCGGGGATTTAAATCATTGGATAATGAATCCCCGACAAATTTTAAGTATTGTAATACCAAAAAATGTTTTTTGTTTTTGGTAACGATGGCAGAGTAGCAGGTAGAGACAGAGGATTTAAATCATTGGATAATGAATCCCCAACAAATTTTAACTATCGTAATATCAAAAAATGTTTTTTGTTTTTGGTAACGCTGGCAGAGTAGCAAGTCGAGACAGAGCTGAATGACCTGAGTTGGATTATCAAAAAAATGTATTGCTCTTAAATTCTTTTTTAATTATTATTTAACTAATAAATTTTGAGTTCAAGACTTACTTCTCTCGAGGGTTAAATGTAAAATTTGATACTTCCCCCACTTAAGTGAATCGAATTCATTACCTCCTACCTAAAGGACAAGGGTCTTGAACGTTCAACCCACTTGAGATCTTCAAACAATTTTCTTCTCCACCTATATATTTTGTCTTGTCTTCCTTTGCTTTTCCATCTTCTCTTCACCTCTTCGCACGCATGCAGCAACTAGCTCGCTGTGAGTTTTCGTTTAGAAAAAACTGTTATATCCGCATGCAGAGAAGATCAAAGACAGGAGCACTGGGAGTATCGCCGTAGATTCTTATCATCGATACAAGGTATACACGTGCCTGTCCATGTCTTAATTCATAACCATTGAGTATTTAACAGTTGCGAATAAATAATTTGTGGGATATATATAAACAGAGTGAGTATTTGCAGGAAGATGTAAACATCACGAAGGAAATGGGCATGGATGCGTACAGGTTCTCTATCTCTTGGACAAGGATACTACCAAGTAAGCAGTGATCGAAGAAATGTGGCAAGTTACAAGTTCCTGAGGAAATCATTTCACAGAAACACACTTTATCTGTCTATGATAAACCACTTAATACTATATCCTCAACATCATTATCCTTATTCGGACAATAAGGAGAAGGTATCATAAATATAATGATTATCTCAAAAAAAATCATCTTTCTATAAGATGCTAGTTTTATTTATTTCAGATATCCGGACCTCATCGTTGCTATACCCTTAATTATGATCCATCATAGTTTATTATACTCTCATGTTCCTTATGTTGTTGTATGTACAGTTCTCATACAGTCAATGTAGATGTATCACCAATGCCTTCATACTCTATGCCTCAAATATGTTTGATTTTTTTGTAAATAAATCATTGTTAAAGTTAAAATAGGAAAAAAAATCATGCCTAGACATACATTAGCAGGGATATCATAATTATTGTCAAAATAGTGTAAAAATATCACAGTGGTTAACTTCCGTCGACGAGAAGAGGAATATTCTAAAAAGATTCAAATATTCTCATTACTTTGTTGTTGAATGACTAAAATATCCATCTCAAATCTCATATTCCTAGAGAGATGAGAAAGAAATTAAGAGACCTATCGAGATAGGATAAAGAAAAAGGGAGGGAGGTGCCAGAGAGGACTTCCTTCTATGACGTCTGCAACTCACCCATCCAATTGGAGGTGAGTTGTGCAGGGAGAGAGAGAGAAAGGAGATATATATATATATATATGTCTCTCTCACACGCACACACACACATATATATATAGAGAGAGAGAGTAGGGGAGGGGGAGCCCAACGAGGAGCGACGACGTCTGGGAGGTTGTTGTCACGAAGGTCTCCGGTGCTGCCACGGTCTCCTTCAACTTGGCAGACACCTCCTCCTTGAGCTCCTCTAACTTCTGCACCAACAACTCGGCGAACTCACAGTCCTTGTACACCTCGAACTAGGACCCGTCGGAGGTGTAGTGGATGGCCTTGGGGTACGTCTCTAGGTCACCCTCAACCACTTTTTTGTGCCAGCAGTTGTAGAGCAACATGGATGACCAGTTCTTGCAGAGGTTCACCATCTGGATCACACCGCGCGTCCATCTTCCCAGTCTACTTGGGCACAAACTCGTGGTTGCCAGGGAGGTAGGGGTAAGGAAGCGGGTGAAGGAGAACTCAGTGGACTCAGTGGGGTCGCGTTCCCGCTAGAAGAGCCCCATGGCCTGGAGCTCCGACTACTTGATTGGGATCACCTCGATGGGGATGGAGGCGTGTTTCTGGATGGACCACTAGCAGACATCATACACGACGTCCTCTGCAACGGCCACCTTCCTCTGTGCCTCCATCCCCACTCTTGCCAACAACCCCTCTCCCCACTTCCACCGGAAGCCCCCTCCCCCACCCCTACAAGTCCTACTCCACCCCCCACCCTACAACCCCCCCTCCTCACTCCCACCAGAAGCCCCCTCCCCCACCCGTACAACTCCCCCCCTACAATCGCCCTACTCGCTCCGCCAGATGCCTCCCCTTGTTACCCCTGTCACCATGACCGACCCGAATCTTCACCTTCCTTCTTCTTCTCACCTTCCTCCACACTGTCCGAAACCCTAGCCCCCCTTCGATCATCAACACAGCCCCACCCTCCTTGTGCACAGCCACCTCCCCTCCAGTCCCCCGTTCCCCCTTGCACCGCCCTACCCCAGCCACTTGTGACCATCTTTAAGAAAGTTCCTCCGGTATGTACCCCTCCTCCCGGCGATGGTGTTGTAGAAGTCCTTCCAGTTAGGGGTGAGGGGGGCAAAGTTGGAAGAGAGATGTGTCTTTTTTTTACCATGGGTATTATCATCTTTTCTCACGTCAAGTTAAAGTTAACTAGAGTTAGATTCACGACGGGTAACAGAGGGATAATGACAATGGCATTTATACACTATTTAGATAAAAGTAAGGATATCATTATTAATGTATTTTCGGGTATGATTTTTTTTACCATTTCAACTTTATTAGTGATTTATTTGCAAAATATATATATTATTTTTTACTGAAATACTCATTTAATTCTAATAGTACTAGAATCAAATTAAGGGATATAACCAAATTAAGTAATATAATAATTTTTTTTACGATAATATCCTCGGTAGAGGTCGAGAAGTGGTCTCTCAAACCACGTGGTACACCTCCGAGATTAATTAATATACGTGCTCATCGTTCTTGAATTTTCTCTTTACGTACACATCTAGACGCACTGCATATCATACGGCAACCACAGTCAGTAACCAACGCTTATTCATGTTGGAGGAATGCAGATGGAAGCTTAAGCGGGGGAGTCAACAAAGAAGGCATCGCATATTACAACCACCTGATCGACGAGCTCGTCTCCAAAGGCAATGCCATGCATGCAATGCTCGACCGATCTAGCTAGTCTCTCTTTCTTTCACTTGTACCTATATATATATATATATATATATCCGTACGGCACCCATTCACACCATTCTACCACTACGTATATACCCCGCCCTAATCAAAGCATTGCTCATGACTACTCTTTTTTTTTAATGACGGGGATTCTAACAGAGAACTGAACGATTATTGGATCACTCGAGTTCGAGTCTTATCTTACGCATCAAACATTGCTTATGATTACTTGCACTCGCAGGCGTGCGACCCTTGGTGACTCTCTTCCACTGGGACTCTCCACAAGGCCTGGAAGATCTATATGGAGGTTTCCTGAGCTCCAACATTGTGTTAAGTGTGGTCTTCAGTTCTTCCTCCTTAAAATTCTACATCAGACACGCACTCAAAACCTCGGCCAATATATATGATGCAATTACGTATACAGGCTGATCGATATAGATATAACCTCTGGCTAACTGGCTTGTTTCACATACATGTATCGCGCGCCTCTCTAATAGAAATGGCAGGGAATCTCGTCCTTGCAGCAAAGATTTCGTCAACTACGCGGGGGTTTGCTTCAGGGAGTTTGGTGACAGAGTGAAGCAGTGGATCACCTTCAACGAGCCGTGGAGTTTCTGCAACGGAGGCTACGTGCAAGGGTTCCTCGCGCCGGGGAGGTGCTCGCCGTGGAAAGGCAGCGGATGCAGCGCCGGCGATTCAGGCAGGGAGCCGTACACTGTCGGCCACCACCAGTTGCTCGCCCATGCCGCCGCTGTGAAGCTGTACAGACACAAATATCAGGTACGTACATAGTAATTCACTAGATCCAGACATCCTTTGTACCCTTACCCGCCTGCGCGCACTCGATATTTTTCTAGCTTAACCACGCGGTAAGACTATAAATAATAAGATATTATTACTGTGAGAGTATACAAGACATTTTAAAATATATGAGGCTCTATAGCAGAATACAAATATACAATATATAACTGATCCTGGCGTATCTCTATTGTGATTATCCCTAACAACAATATCCTTATTGTGTAGTTCTTGGATTTTTATAGGCAGAGCCCTGTTAGAAATTAAACTGCAAAATTACCCATCCTACTGATCATGCAGAAATTGAACTGCAAAAACTACCTCTAGTACTACTAATCCATTTGCTTATAGACCGACCCTACCTACGCAAATTAATCTAGCCCCAGATGTACCTTTGAGTTATAAATGCCATTAGTCTCTATCGGAATATATAGTTTAATTTATGTATATGGTGTATTTATGTACTTATTATCCTTTTAATTTACCGAGGTAGCCATCTTAATTAAGAAAGAGAAAAGAGGAGGGGATAGAAAACTGACCCCCCCAAAAAAAAAAACAATCGGTTTTGAAAGTGTTCTGTCTTGGCAAGGGCAAATTCAAACGTACGTATTTTCACACAGAATGGGTAAAATTAAGAGGTAACTCTGGATTAAACTTTTAATAGGAGTATATACTTGTGAAAATTAAGTCTTTTAATCGAAAAGCTACCAAAAAGACGTTTCTAGCTGCCATTAAATTTCGGAAATAATGTTACTGATCATACATTTCAATCACCAGATCTGAATGCATGCCCTTTTCTATTGATTAACTTGGGAGTTGTGAACTTCTCCGCAGGGCTCGCAGGGGGGGGAAATAGGCATAGCGGTAGTCTCAAACTGGTTTGTACCTTTCCAGTACAAATCTAAGTCCGATGTGGATGCGGCTCAGCGAGCTCTTGATTTCATGTATGGATGGTGAGTCCTCCAATATATATATATATATATATTGACACCCACGCATATATATATATATATAATGGCATTAATTATGGAACATAAGAAAAAGTACAGTAATGCTTCTTACGCTCTTAAGCTACGTACGTTTTCAATTAACATATATATACTCCTCATCACATATGGCATGGCCATCATCAGTTCCATATATAATAGCACAGCCAAGATGAAATCACCATATATAACAGCCACTGATGCTTATATATTGAGATGTGAGAGCATCTGAAGGGATCGTATATATCTTTAGAAATAAGCTCAAGGAGCATATATCTTCCTTAAGGAAGATCGTAATATATAGTTCAAGCACCATTAGGATTTAATGGTTTGGCGTCTCACTGTCACTCCCTTTCTCTATATAAGCTAAAACCCTAAAATCGTGCGTATGCTTCTTTGGAGAACTCCCCCAGGTTCATGGAACCCTTAACACACGGGGACTACCCATTCAGCATGAAGGTTCTCGTGGGAGACCGGCTGCCCAAATTCACGAAGCAGCAGTCTAAGATGATCAAAGGGTCATTTGATTTCATCGGACTCAATTACTACACCACCTACTATGCAGTGGCGCTTCCCTTCACCAGCAAGTACTCCAGCATCAACATGAGTTACAGTACTGACGTTTTTGCCAACCTTACAGGTAAAAAGATTGCGTATGTATAGGTATCTAGTTAATGAGCTGACTTCCAGAGAATTTTTTATTACGTGATAACCGCATCTTTTGTGAGACAGGGATGTACAAGGGGAAAGCCATAGGTCCTACGGTGAGAATTCCTCTGTGCAAGCCCTTTGCATGTACATGGCAAATGAGCAAAAGCCCTCCTTCCCAATTATATATATAATGATCTCTAACAATTATAAACTGGGGGATCTTTGGCTTTGGCTTGCTGCAGGCTGCTTCTAGTTGGCTCTACATACACCCACCAGGAATCAGAGAACTCTTACTCTATACTAAGAAGATGTACAGCAATCCAATCATCTATATTACAGAGAATGGTAATTAGATTGTTGATCAATGATTAACAATGAGCTACGGCGTCCTGTGTCTCACACATTCCCCGCCTTAAGCTAGCAAACTAGTTTGTTTATCTGGAAAAAGACTAATTAAACATCTTACACCCACAATATTCCTGAGATGCCATCATTAATGAACTGTGCAGGAGTTGATGAGATCAACAATGCGTCCCTAACCCTGGAAGAGGCCTTGAGGGATGACTACCGAATAGCCTTTTATGGACAACACCTCTATCAAGTTCAGCACGCTATAAGGTGTATCAACATCTTCACTTGTTATACTCACCATGCACTCCATGCACATGTTAGGCATAGCCTTGACTATTCAGTATCCTGAAGCAATTCTAGAGAAACCCCAGGACAGCCCCAGTTAATTATTTCGTGGCTAAGCAGCTAATAGTTTCTGATTGTGCTTCAACAGGCAAGGAGTGGATGTGAGGGGGTTCTTCGCATGGTCCCTGATGGATAACTTCGAGTGGATGGACGGCTACACTGTTCGGTTCGGCCTTTACTATGTGGATTACAAAGATGGCTTGAAGAGGTACCCCAAGAGCTCTGCCCTTTGGTTCCAGAAGCTCCTGAAATGATATGGAGAGGCTGCCAGTGGTACAGCTGCTCATTGGGTCCACCTAAATAAGGAACCTGCATGCAGGACTTTCTAGACCCAATAAATTTCCTCGTTTCAACAAATAGATGTGGGCATGTAGCGGAAGATTGCATTTACTATTTCAAATCTTGTGCTAATGATGATCTCGGGAGAGTCGGCTGCTTGTGGGGACAGCTCCAGCAGGCACTGAGCATAGGCCCGGCGCATCAACCAGGTCGAGTAGTCCTCGGCCTCCAAGACTCTCGCGAAGGACCGCCTAGGAGAAACCATCACCTTCTCGGACGCGGACCTGACTGGCGTGACCACCCCCCACACCGACACATTAGTCATCTCCACCACCATCAATCAAAGTACCGTGCGTCGTATCTTAGTTGATAATGGGAGTGGCCCCGATGTTGTTTCATACGGTTGTCTCCTTCTTATGGGTGTAGATCCTTCTCGCATCTCTCCCCTTCACACCCCCTATTCGGGTTCTCCAAATCAACCATTTACCTTGAGGGTCGGTTCTCCCTACTGATCTCCCTTGGCACCGCCCCACGCTAGGTCACCTTCATGGCCAACTTCACAGTCGTCAAAGAGATGACTGGGTATAACGCCATAATCGGTCCGGGAATCCTGAGAATTATCAAGGGAGTACCCTCCTCGTATCACAAGAATCTAAAGTTCCCCACTTCTTAGGGAGTAGGAGAGGTCAAAGGAGACCAGGGGGAGTCCTGGCGATGTTACTTGATCTCTACTCGGGAGAGATAGGCCGAGCAAGGCTCGCCGGAGAAGAAGCCACGTGAGAATGAGCTCGAACCCAGTGGGGGGGACCTATTCTTTATTCAAATTGGCTGAGTACCTCAACCGTGTGCTCTGTATTGACTCCTGCCTATCTGAAGAGGAGCGAGAAGCATACCAGCGCTTCCTAGAAGCCAGCCAAGATGAATTTGTCTGGTCCGAGGACAAGCTCCCCGGCATCCCCCCTGAGATGGTGACGCACCAGCTCAAGTTGGACCCAAAGTGCCGTCCGGTATAGTAGTGGAGGCGTCGCTGTAATCTCGAGCGACAAGACATCATCCGAAAACGAATGAGAAGCTGTGCTCTGAACTATTACGGCCCACTCAATTCCCAAAGTGGATCGCCAACATCATCTCCATTCCCAAGAGTAATGGAAAGTGGCGGCGTAAAGCTACCCCTAAGGACAGCTTCCCCATGTCACATATTGACCAGCTGGTTGACGTCACGACCAGGCGCGAGATGTTGAGCTTCCTGGACGCGTATTCAAAATATCACTAGATCATTATGTGCGAGCCCATTCAGGACAAAACCATGTTCATCACCGACCATGGGCTTTATTGCTACACAAGGATGCCCTTTTCTTTGAAAAATGTGGGAGCCTCGTATCAGTGTTTGGTCAATTACATGTTCGACTTCCAGATCGGCGACAACATGGAAGTCTACATCAATGACATACTCGTCAAGAGCCTCCGCACAGCCGACCACCTAGAAGACATCGCGGAGACGTTCGCCACTCTACGAAGAGATAACATGAAGCTGAACTCGAGCAAGTGCGCATTCGAGGTTCGTTCCGGTAAGTTCCTCAGCTTCCTCGTGACCAATCAAGGAATAGAGGCCAACCCAGAGGAGATCAAGGCCATCCTGAAGATGAAGCAACCCGAGCGAATACGTGACATATAGTGCCTCACTGGTCGCGTCGCCGCCCTCAGCCTCTTTCTCTCCAGGCCCGCCGAACAGTGCCTATCATTCTCTAAGCTCATCAAACAGGCACACGACTCGCCAGATAAGAGGGGACATATCGATTGGAGCCCGGAGTGTGAGGAGGCCTTTGAAGAACTCAAGAGGTACTTAGCCTCCCCCCCCCCCCCGTCCTCTCCAATCTCCTTTCCGACGAGAAGCTTCTACTCTACTTGTCCATAAGTAAGTAATCAAATACTCAATACCTCAAGTAAGACATCTTTAGTGACTCAAATCTAAGATTCGATTGTGCTACTGAGATAATAGAGTACCATGATTGGCAGTTAGTATGATTACCATTCAGGGATTCTATGTCGAGTCAGTTCATTATACTCATTCCGCCAATAAGTACTCGCACCCGTACTTCAGTGTGACCACACTAATGACTATGAGAACAATCACACTCATCATATATATAAGTATTAGGTAGGCCAGTCTATCCGGATCTTCAATGTCCCTTCTTAAAGATCTTATTACTGTGAATATTTAGAACATGTGCATCTGAATGACTGATCTCATTATCATAATCTCTTATGACACATCTTTAGAGACTTCATCGCATTCAGGTCGTAAGTACACATTCAAATGCAATGAAAAAATGTCAGTATTATTATAAATAAGAATGAGATATTACAAGGAATGATATGATCACAAATCATATGATTGACTTGTAGAGCATACATCTCTATCACTACCCCCTCCGCCCCCCTACTACCCCCCTTCCCGCTGGACCTTGCAACCCCCATCTTGTCAGAACCCCTCTTGGACCACACCTCCCCTCTCGTACTCCCCAACCCCAGCCCATCTAGGATGAGCAGATCAGACAAGGGGCAGATCAACTGGGCGAGCTCTTGTAACTCAGGGCCAATGCCTAGGGTTGTGGGTTGCGAAAAGAGATGCGCAGCTGGGGTGGTATGCTCATGTCACTGACGCGGGGAGCCAGGGAGAAGCATTGTGCCGCCGATCATGCCATCCACCCTCACCACTATCCGGTCATTCCACGATGAAGGCAGCAAGTTTGGGGTCCCCTAGCGTTCATCTCCAGGGTCCCTCTGAAGGTTTACCATCCCCATCACCATTGATACACTACCCTCTTCCACAACAACCTCCCCTCTAGTTCCACCGTTACGCCCCCTCCTCACTTACGACCTCCCCTCCCCATCCTTCCCCTTCCCTAGCCCATCGCTAACCCCTACTGCCAGACCTCATGCCCACATGCCGCTGGAACCACCACCTCCCTCATCTCCTCCATCCCATCGTCGAACCCGCAACCTTTCCCCTTTCCCTTCCCTAACCTGCCACCTTCCTCTCTCTTCCCGTAGGCGATGTATGTACTATAGGTGGCGTCGAGGTGGTACTTGATGTTGTGAAGTAGAAGAACGGGAGCGCCAAGGTGGCGGCGGCGTTCGTACCAACATCCCCCCTCCTGGCTGCCTTCCCTCTGCTACTCCCCCTTCTTTCCTAGTTGATTAAGGTTTGAGTTAGGAGTAAGAGTGGGACTAAGTTGGGAGAGGGATGAGTCTTTTTTTAATCCATGAGTTTTATTATCTTTTCTCAGGTCGAGTTAAAGTTAACTAGGGTTACATTCACGTTCTGTAATGGGGGGTTTACGGCGATGACATTTTTACATTATTTTGACAAAAGTAAAGATATCTTTGCTAATGTATTCTAGGCATAAATTTTTTGTCATTTTAACTTTAACAATGATTTATTTATAAAAAAATCTAAAAAATAAATCTTGCGAGACCATATCAGATGTTTGCATTAATGAGTTGGATGCCCTTTCATCTATCCAATGTCTTGAAACTTGCTGCTTACCGGTTGATGTCAATGCAAAGTATGCACTTCGTCAAGTAAACATCGCACCTTCTCTACATTCTGGCCTAGTCTGAACTCCAAAATTGAAGCCATGTTGGTGATCGCTCCTTCCTGTTCCAACTACTCAAGAAGAGATCGATCGATCTTCTCCAGCCAAGAATCTCAGAAAAGACGAGACAAGAGGAGGCTATGTGAGTTAGATGGCTATAAGTCGACAATCAAAGCCTTTGATTCTGATTAGACGAGTGAGTTTAATGACCAAAACATTCAATTTTCAAAAGAGGATGAGAGCTGATGAGGTATTTGAGTTTAATGACAAAGTTGACTATCAAAGCCTATGATATCTTGATAGTTGAAGTAAGGCGAGAAAGTTTTTTATCGAGAACTCTTATGTTAAAAGGTTCAAACTCTAATATCAAAACCTTCAATTTTCAATTGAACAAGATAAGACTAGATGAGGTATTTGAGTTAGAAGATAAAGTTGACTATCAAAGCCTTTTGAGTCTGATTAGATGAGTCAGTTGGATGGCCAAAACCTTCAATTTTCAAGAACTTTTTTTTTGCTGAACTTATGTGGTAGTTGAAGCAATTACTACCAGAAAAAGCGGGATTTCAGACGGATATTTTTCCGTCTTAAAATCCGTCTGTATTTGTGACGGATTAGTTTCCGTTACAAATTCCGTTGTTATTAAAGACATACTATATTCCCTCTGAATATCCGTCTATAATTAGAGACGGAATATATTCCGTCTTTATATCCGTCGTGATTTGGGACGGATATTCAGACGGAAATAATTCGTCTGAAATCCGTTACAAATATTTATTACCTCTAGTGAAATTTTCCCCCTTCTTCCCCCCTTCCCCCGCGACGGATCGAGCTTTCCCCCTTCTTCCCCCCTTCCCCCGCGATCTCCGTCTCACTCCCACTCTCCCTCTCACTCTCTTTCCACTATCTCCTTGCCGAGGAGAGGTCCACCGGTGCCGTAGTCGCCGTCGCGGCTAGAGCCGCCGTCGCCATCGAAGCCTTCCTTGTCGTCATCATCGCCGCCAGAGCCGCCCTCGCAGTCGCCGTCGAAGCCTTCCTCGTCATCGTCGTCCCCGCAGAGCCGCCCTCACCGTTGCCGTCGAAGCCGTCCTCGTCGTTGCCGTCAAACCCGTCCTCGTCGTCACCGTCGGTGGCGCGTTGTCGCCATCCTCTCCGGTCTGGTAAGTCCCCTCCCTCACCCTCTCTCTGTAAAACTCTCCCTACCTGCCGCGCCTCCTCCATTGCCATTGCTGCATTTGTTGTTCCTTTTTTTTTAAAGCTTGGGGATCATCAGGGAGGGCGGGGGTTCTAGCCGATCTGAGAGGGGGAGGTTGGTCTGGGAGGGGGAGGGCTTCCAACAACTATTTTGGGGGAGGAGGGTCAGGCTCGGAGGGGGCCGGGGGTGCTCTGGCAGAGGGCGGTTCAGGCATGCAGGGGGATCCAGCAGGGAGTCCTGGGTGGGGGCTACGGGTTAGGAGGGTTGGGGGTTCCAATGGGGGGTCCGGAGGAGGGTTCCGGTGGGTGAGGGGCTGTCTGGGACTGGGGATTTCAGGGAGGGGGTCTCTGACGTGGGGTCCGGGGTGGGGGCCACTGGCTGGCAGGGTGGGGGGTTCCAGTGGGGGGGGAGTCTGGGGGAGGAGGGTTCGATTGCGGCAGGTCTGATGGGGGGTTGCTCTGCGAGTGGGGTGGTTCAGAGAGGGGGGATCCGGCAGGGGGTCTCGGGTGGGGGCTCATCTCTGGGAGGGTGGGGGGTCCGGGGGAGGAGAGTTCAGGTTGGTCCAGGGGGGCTACTCTGGGAGTGGGAGGTTCAGGGAGAGGTGCTACAAGGGGTCCGCGGTGGGGACTGCTGGCTGGGAGGGTGTGGGGCCGCGAGCTCGCCTGAATATTGCTAGAGGGAGAAAGGGGGTAGGGAGGGGTTGGGAGGACTGTTGGTCGAAGGGTGGGGGTGGGGGTGCAAGATCACGCGAGCCACTCCGGCGGGTGGGGGGGGGTTAGTGGGAAGAGACTGGAGAGGGGGGGTCCAGTAAGATGACGTTGGCAGCCATCATGAGGGGGATCAATATGAATGCATGGTTTATGCAGAGCCCAAGTGGCAGCTGACAGCTTGCTATGCAAGAGAAGGTGAGTGGTTGACTCAATCTGAGCATTTGGACATCATAAGTATTTAGAACACAAAGATATTCCACTCTGCTGGACTCTTCTATCAGTGGGTAAAATTCTATGGATGAGCTTCCACAGGAATAGAGAAACTTTGGGGGGAATGAAGGTAGACCAAATGAGAGAGTATGGAAAGGATTGATCAGCTACAGTCAAGTGCTTCCTCCATGAGCTGATAGTAAAATCTCTTGTTGCAGTGAGAGACCATACCCTTGTATCATTGGGCAAAGGATCTTTGTTGATATAAAATGTGGCTGCCCGAGCAATGTTTTGTGGAAGAACATGCCGAATAACATTCCAATTTGGATTGAGAGTATTACTCAAATCTTGAATGGTGATATTTTTGTCCTCGATGAGCCTCCATTGACTGGGTAAAATAAGGTCACTGAGGGGTTTATCACCAAGCCATGTATCTTTCCAGAATGAAAATAGCCTAGGGGCTTTGAAGAATCTGTTGTGTTTTAGAATTTGGTCCTTAGCAGCTAGCCAATCCATTCTCGGAGCATGTATCTTAAGGATTTAAGTTTAAGACAAAAAGTAGTGATAGCAGATGAAGCAATAGGGATGGTTCTCCAATATTGATCAACAACCTTAAGAAAAAGCTCATGGCTAGTCCACATTTGCTGAAAGTAAAATTTACTCTTAAATTTGTTGGGAAACATCAATTTAATAAGTAGAGGCGCGTGATCTGAGGCCTCTCTAGATAAGTGTTGCACCGTGATTGGGTACAAATTCAGCTAATTAGTATAAATGAGAACCCTATCTAATGTAGCCCAAATCCCCTTCTTGCCTTGTTGATTATTGTGCCATGTATACTTAGAACCCACATAACCAGCATCATATAACATTATTGTGCCATGCTCCAAAGATTCCAAACTGAATGCACGAATTGCAACCATAAAGGTAGGTTTAGTTCTGAAAATGGGAAAACTGGGAACTCAAGTTCAGACAGTGTAAACGTCATCTCACGTGCATGAATTCAAGAATTTCATTCTACATGCCTGAGTTCAAGCATACTTTGCCATGAATAAGCCCAAAGGGGTTTCGTTCTGCATACAAGAAATTAGAAATGCAAACTTAGTGCATGAACTTAGAGGTCCCATTGGCGTATGGCTAAGTTCGGAGAAGGTTCCCATATACATAAATATAGAAATTTGTTTCTGAATGCATCTACTTGTAAATAAAGGAATAATTTTTAAAAAAAAATTTAGTGCGCCCACAACAATAGTCGACTTATAGCAATAGGTAAATACTCAAAAATTCTGCTTGTGATTTCCGTCGGAATATCCGTCTGCATTTCAGACGGATTATGTCGATCAGAATATCCGTCTGAAATTCCAACGTTATTTACAACGAACAATATATCGTCTGCATTTAGTCTTAAATACAGACGACATATCATAGATGGTCAGAATTACCGTATGAAATTTGTAACGGAAGAATTTCTGTCTCAAATCCGTGGGAAAAAATTTCTTTTCCCTAATACACGCACGACCCTCTCACCGTGCCTTTGCGTCCGGGAGACCGTCACCCACCCTAGCTAGCTCCCGCGTCCGGGAGGCCAACAGGGAGGGGGTCGCTGGGGGGTGGGAGGTGCACTGGGTGGGGGGGAGGGGCTAGCAATAGGGGGATTTCGGTGGGTGGGGGGGAGGGGGAGGAGCAGCAAGAGGTGGTCGCTGGGGGGAGGGGGGTGCGGTGGGTGGTGGGGAGGGGAGAGGGGGAGGTGCCAGCAGGAGGGGGGCTCCGGTGGGGGGGAGGGGCCAGTAGGAGGTCTGGGAGGGGGTCATGACTCGCGACGAGTAGAACACTACAACAATATCATGACCCTATCTAACCCTTGTGAGGTATATGCTTACTCACCATCCCGGGTAAACGAAGTGTCACTAACAGTGCAAAAAAAGCCAGACAGGAAGTAGCACACAAAAGTGTAATCAGCGGGATTTAGATTAGAGATAGCGGCGATCAAAGACCAAGATGATCTAGCAAGGTCACTAGAAAGGAACAAATGGTCCTTTGTTTCAGCATGGGGCATTCGATAGTAGAGACACATAGAGCATATGCAAACACCGCACCTGATCTGATTATCAGTTGGCACCGCCGAATGGTAGACCCTCCATAAGAAGAGAGAAGTATTTGATGGAATAAAGGAATCCCATATCTTCAAGGAAAAAGAACACATGGATGCTGAACCAAGAGTCCTATGAAAGGAGGCAACAGAAAATAAACCGATGCTATTGGGGCACCAAAATCTCTGATCCGGCCAGTCATTAATTAATATGGAGAACACATTTGTAAACGAAACCTGTTATGTCTACAATTCTTCTGATAACAACAAGAGAAGCTTTATGGGAAACTATAAAGCTGCTTTTATTGCTGTTAACTTTCTGATCAGGAGAATCCTCATAGTCTTTTATGAAAGCCAACAGACATCTGACGTTCTTGGATGAACCATTAGAAAACACCAATGTGTCATCGGCATACAGTAAGTGAGATATTTGCATACTACCACGAGACACATGAAAGTGTTAAACCTTCCCACTGCTAAAAAGGCTGGTAATGCCTGTGCCTAAAGCTTCTTCAGTAATGATAAACAAAGCTGGGGCCAAGGGGTCACCCTATCGGACACCCCTTGTGGATTTAAAATAAGCAGTTGTCCTTCAGCAGAGACTCCTTATCACACCAATCTCCATTGTCAGTTTTGATTTTGTCAATGGTCATTCTAGCTCTCCTTTGTTTCACTTGAAGATGATAGAACTTTGTGTTTCGGTACTTGGGAGAGCAACGAAGACCTGGAAATCAGTCATGGAATTGATATAGCCCATAGTGCCCCCCTTCTTCTCCTCGGGAGATAAAACAAGATTAAAGTCACCCCCCTTCTTCTGGTCAACTAGATATCCTAGGAATCAAACACTTTGTAAATTACTTAGGAGACTTTATACATCCTGACTTTGACATATTTGTCTAAGTTGCACACACAAGATTAGATTGTTATTTTTTTAGTCATAATTAGACATCATCCAAATACTGAACACAACACATTGGTCTAGTTCTAAACAGCCCCCCTCCCCCTCCCCTGGGGCTTGTTCTTTATAAGAGAACCCACCCACCCAATTGAACCTTGTCTTATGATGATAAGAAGATATAGAGAAATGGAATGACCACATATCTTAAGTAGTACATATATACAAAGATGTGGATAAATGCAAAGAAATCAGAATTCTCTATAGCAATAGGTAAATACCCAAAAATTTCGTTTTGTGCTTTAAAATTATGTGGAATTTAATTGCATGTAAATATATTTTTAAATCTGATTGTAATAGAAATTTGATGTTAATTTGACTAGAAATGTAGATTGTTTAGCTTCGTTGTTCTTCATTTGAAAAATTTTGTAATTTGGGTGTTATTTAATTTGATATGTGCATAATGATTATTGCGTTGTTATTTAATTTTATGTTATATAAATGCATGGGGTATTCCCTGTGAGTTGAGGTGCGTGGGTGCGACCTAACATTACACGCACCTCAGGAGAGCGCGTTAAAACCGTGTCAATGTGCCTTCCCGTTCAAGACTTTGGGATTGATGTGTATGTTCTCATTTGTTTATGAGAATGTATATATCTACCTCAAAGTCTTGAATTGTCCCGTTTGGACAGTCTGTGAATGTTTGATCGCACTTAGGCAGTCATTTACTATATATGTTTGTATGGTTTGTTGAGAATTTCGGTTGCGTCTCCTCACTCTTCTCTGATATACCATTATTGATTTTGAGTGTTTTCTTAACCACTTACTTGTAAGTGTTTAAGAAAATTTCAAAATCAATAAATATATTTGGTATATCGGAGAAGTGTGGGGAGATGATGCCGAAATTTTTAGCAAATCGTGCAGCACATATAGTAAGTGATTGTGCGATCAAACCTTCATGGATGGGTTAAAAAGTGATAATCTAATCAATATTCCTCTTCCAACTGCAAATGGTCTATGATGAACGATGTGAGGAAAGGGTCGGGTGTAATATTATGAGTAATGATTTGAAAGTTAGGATGTGTATTGTCATTTATTGGGTGCAGGCAAAATGTCGACAGATCGTTCATGGATGTATCGTAGAATAGTTGACCGGGTGGTGTCAGATGACTTTAAGCTTGGGGTTGAGAGTTTCATTCAATTTGCATTGGGGAATCCAAATGCAGCAATAGATCGCGACGGTCACATTCGATGCCCTTGTTCAAGTTGTAGAAACTTGAGGTGGTGTTCAACATGGGATGTGCAACATCATTTGTACACGAAAGGGTTCGTGGATGGTTATACGAATTGGACGTGTCATGGTGAGCAATTCTTGAGGTATGAGCCCGACAATATTGCAGGCACAAGTGGGTACGTGGATATGGTTGTAGATGCTGCTGGTCCTAGTTTTAATATTCACGATGAAGCGCCGAATAAGACAGCCGGAAGATTTTATGAACTACTTAGGGATGCTGATGAGCCGCTGTGGGATGGTTGTGAAAATCACACTCGATTGTCTGCAGTGTCACAGTTGTTGAACTTGAAATCTGAATTTCACATCAGTGAGACTTGTTTTGACCGTCTCCTCCTCTTGATCAAGAGTATGTTGCCTCGAGACGAGAAGTTGCCAGAAACTTTTTACCGTGCAAAAAAGATGGTCAATGACTTAGGACTTGGATATGTGAAAATAGATGCATGTCCGAATCATTGTATGTTATATTACAAAGATGATGCAGATAAGATATCATGTTCCATTTGTGGCCATGACAGATTCAAACCTAAGGGGGGGGTCAATTCAAAGGCAAAAGATGTACCTTACAAGGCGTTGCGATACTTCCCTCTTGTGCCTAGGCTGCAGCGACTGTATATGTCCTCAAAGACGGCTCGGCATATGACATGGCACACCGAAAGAGTACGTCGTGCCGATGATATAATCAGTCATCCTGCCGATGGTGAAGCTTGGACTCACTTTAGTCGTACTCATCTTGCCTTTTCAAGGGAGTCACGTAATGTTCGATTGGGTTTATGCACAGATGGCTTTAATCCATTCGGTGGTTCAGTGGCAGCTTATTCTTGTTGGCCAGTGTTCATGACACCGTACAACCTTCCGCCGCACATGTGCATGAAGCGAGAAAATCTGTTTTTGTCCCTAGTAATTCCTGGTCCAAAAAGTCCCGGAAAAAATTTGGACATATATCTCAGGCCGTTGATTGATGAGCTCAAATTTGTATGGACTGATGGAGTTGTTACTTATGATGCATATAGGAAGAAAAATTTTATTATGAAGGCTGCACTGATGTGGACAATAAGTGACTTCCCTGCATATGGAATGCTATCTGGTTGGAGCACACATGGGAGGCTAGCATGTCCTTACTGTATGGAAGATACCAAATCATTTGTATTGAAACATGGGGGGAAAAGCTGCTGGTTTGATTGCCATCGGCGGTTGCTACCAAGTGACCATCCTTTTCGAAGGCAAAAAGACTCGTTTAAAAAAAATACTGTTGAAATGGATGAAGCTGACTTGCAACGGGTGTCGGGTCTACATATGGCGTCACGGGTGCACAATTTACCAGATGTAGTTCAATTGTCTGGTAGCACACGGCAACTCCCTAATTTTGGAAAGGATCACAACTGGGTCAAGAAAAGCATTTTTTGGGAATTACCTTATTGGTCAACTCTTCTTGTACGACACAATCTGGATGTCATGCATACCGAGAAGAATTTTTTTGATAATGTGTTCAATACGATCATGAATGTTAAAGGGAAAACAAAGGACAACGCCAAAGCACGTATGGATTTAAAGATGCTTTGTAGACGTCCAGAACTGGAACTACAAAGTGTCAATGGCAAAACTGTGCAGCCTAAAGCAACTTATGTGCTTCATGATACACAGATCAAGGAAGTATGCCAGTGGTTGAAACAGCTGAGATTCCCAGATGGATATGCATCCAACATAGCCCGTTGTGTGAATGTTAATGAGGGGAAAATATATGGTATGAAAAGTCACGACTGTCATGTGTTCATGGAGAGGCTACTGCCCATTGCATTTCGTGATTTGTTGCCAAAGCAGATATGGGGAGCACTAGCTGAGATGAGTCAATTTTTCAAGATTTTATGTGCATCTGAACTCAGACTTCGGGATGTACAAACTATCGAACAAGAAGTTGTCACAACCATTTGCAAGCTAGAGAAGATATTTCCTCCGGCATTCTTTGATTCGATGGAGCACCTGGTCGTTCATTTGCCATATGAGGCTATCGTCGGAGGTCCAGTACAATTTCGATGGATGTATCCATTTGAGAGGTATGTGACAATTTTTGTTAACTTATAAGTCGTCCATAGCCGCTACATATTGTTGCCATCTGACTTGTTGTTGTAGGTGCATGCATGAATTAAAAATGAAAGTTCGCAACAAGGCACAGGTGGAGGGTTCGATTGCTGAGGCATACATTCTTGAAGAAATTTCGAACTTCTGTTCTATGTACTTTGAGCCAGAGATTCAAACTCGTCGTACTCGACCTCCACGTAATGATGATGGGGGAGTGGATGAATCGTCGATCGGCTCTCCATATTTAAACATCCTGGACGTGCGTTCGGACGTTGCTTGACTCGCACGCTCGAAGATAGAGAGTTGCACGCCGCTGAGATATATATTCTTTTGAATTGCCTCGAGATTGAACCTTATGTTGAGTAAGATCTTAATTCACATTTCCAGCAACTCCATAAGTCTATACATCCTCAAAGTCTATACAACATTGACTTCACAAAGTCTATACATTGGCTTCCTCAAAGTCTATACATTGGCTTCCTCAAAGTCTATACATCCTCAAAGTCTATACATTGGCTTCCTCAAAGTCTATACATTCACTTCCTCAATGTCTATACATTGGCTTCCTCAAAGTCTATACATTCACTTCCTCAAAGTCTATACATTGGCTTCCTCAAAGTCTATACAACATTGACTTCACAAAGTCTATACATTGGCTTCCTCAAAGTCTATACATCCTCAATGTCTATACATTGGCTTCCTCAAAGTCTATACATTCACTTCCTCAAAGTCTATACATTGGCTTCCTCAAAGTCTATACAACATTGACTTCACAAAGTCTATACATTGGCTTCCTCAAAGTCTATACATCCTCAATGTCTATACATTGGCTTCCTCAAAGTCTATACATCCTCAATGTCTATACATTGGCTTCCTCAAAGTCTATACAACATTGACTTCACAAAGTCTATACATTGGCATCCTCAAAGTCTATACATCCTCAAAGTCTATACATTGGCTTCCTCAAAGTCTATACATTCACTTCCTCAAAGTCTATACATTGGCTTCCTCAAAGTCTATACAACATTGACTTCACAAAGTCTATACATTGGCTTCCTCAAAGTCTATACATCCTCAAAGTCTATACATTGGCTTCCTCAAAGTCTATACATTCACTTCCTCAAAGTCTATACATTGGCTTCCTCAAAGTCTATACATTGGCTTCCTCAAAGTCTATACAACATTGACTTCACAAAGTCTATACATTGGCTTTATCAAATTTTTTTAATCATTTTTTTTACGGGGTGCTACATTTATATTGCAGACAATTTGATTCAGAATTAGCTGAAAAATGTCCAAATATCCAGGATGTGGAGATTGAAAAAGAACGCGAGAAGTTTTTTTCCAAATGGCTAAGAAACCGAGTTAGTGTGAACTCTGAATATATATGTTTGTATTTACGTATGTTGAGGTAATTGTTATTATTTTAACTACTCTAATTTGAATATAGGTTGAACAAGGTCTCATTACTGATCAAAGAGTACAACAGATAAGTTATGGCCCCTCGAACCAGACACGTGCCTATCCGGGATATATTGTGAATGGATACAAATTTCATACAAGGGATTATGGGCGAAATAAGTCTACGATGAACAGCGGCGTATGTGTGAAGGGAAGTTTATACAATGAAATGGAATTGGACTACTATGGTATTCTTGAAGAAGTCTTAGAACTTCAGTATTTGGGACAAGACAATCATGTATACATATTTAAGTGTCAATGGTTTGATCCTAATTCTGTTCTACATGACACAAATTATGGGATTGTCAATGTCAAGCATAGGTTTAAACTTAAGACCTATGAACCGTTCATTTTAGCCGCACAAGCCCAGCAAGTGTACTATTCAAGCTATCCATCATCCAAGAATAGAGATTGGTGGGCAGTTTGCAGGGTTAATTCAAAACTCTTTCCCACTTATGAGTTAACTATGAGTGGAGATGTCTCAGAGGTTGCTCGTGCTGAATATTATCAATCAGACGAAGTTGGCGTTGTCGGTTCCTCTAGGTTTAATATGGACGAATCTGATGAGCCACTGTCATTACGTACGCGAGATGGAGTGGAAGAAGTCGATCCGACGGAGCTAAATGTTGATGTTAGAGGGGAGGAAGAATCAGATGAAGACGAAGATTTTGAATCTCATGAGACTACTATGGATGACGAAGATGATGAAGTTGAGCTAGATATATCAACATGAGGGAGGCATGTTTTGATAATTTAGTAAGAAGATTCTTACTTTTAAGCATAATTTTAAATAACATTTGTCTAGCCTTATATAATTGTGGATTAATATGTATTAATTGTTTTGTTATTAATAAGGAAATGGTGCGAGGAGGTCGTACTAGGGGTGGGAGGAGATCTAGCAGTGAGAGGGGCACTACTACCTCCTCGCTACCATCTTCTTCAGACACAGGTATATTTGATCAATAAGTTAGCTATATAAATATTTTAATTATTTACAAACTTAAAAGAATTTATTTATAGGTGCAAGTGTCGGCTCACCACCACTTGTACATACGCCACCACCTCCCGCTACAGGTATGTATATTTTAATTTAAATTCTTGAACATTTGTTCTACTTATGAAAATAAGTTCTTGCAGGTCTCAGTGGCCTCCCACCTGTTGTGCATACGCCACTCCCACCACCTCCCGCTGCAGGTATGTATATTTTAATTATATGTTCGTAATATTTGTATCACTCCACATGACAATAAATTCTTGCAGGTCTCAGTGGCAAAAAGACTCGAGGATCATGTATGTATATTTTAATTTAAATTCTTCAATATTTGTTCTACTTATGACAATAAATTCTTGCAGGTCTCAGTGGCCTCCCACCTGTTGTGCATACGGCACCCCCACCACCTCCCGCTGCAGGTATGTATATTTTAATTATATGTTCGCATTATATGTATCACTCCACATGACAATAAATTCTTGCAGGTCTCAGTGGCCTCCCACCTGTTGTGCATACGCCACCCCCACCACCTCCCGCTGCAGGTATGTATATTTTAATTATATGTTCGCATTATATGTATCACTCCACATGACAATAAATTCTTGCAGGTCTCAGTGGCCTCCCACCTGTTGTGCATACGCCACCCCCACCACCTCCCGCTGCAGGTATGTATATTTTAATTATATGTTCGCAGTATATGTATCACTCCACATGACAATAAATTCTTGCAGGTCTCAGTGCCCTCCCACCTGTTGTGCATACGCCACCCCCACCACCTCCCGCTGCAGGTATGTATATTTTAATTATATGTTCGCAGTATATGTATCACTCCACATGACAATAAATTCTTGCAGGTCTCAGTGGCCTCCCACCTGTTGTGCATACGCCACCCCCACCACCTCCCGCTGCAGGTATGTATATTTTAATTATATGTTCGCAGTATATGTATCACTCCACATGACAATAAATTCTTGCAGGTCTCAGTGCCCTCCCACCTGTTGTGCATACGCCACCCCCACCACCTCCCGCTGCAGGTATGTATATTTTAATTATATGTTCGCAGTATATGTATCACTCCACATGACAATAAATTCTTGCAGGTCTCAGTGCCCTCCCACCACCTCCCACTTGTACAGGGCCCACCCCCACCAGTCAGCCCCTTGACGATGTCGGCAGTTGTCACGAGGGAGGCACGACCCATGATAGACGTCGCCCGTGTTGGGTATCCGGGTAAATCTATAAGGTTATATTACATTAATTAGCCCTCAACTGTCTAATATGAATATTTTGACATTTGCAATTGCAGTATGAAATTTGAACCCCACAGCGCTGTCCATCATTCCACCGAACTCATGTTGGCACATGTGCCCGGGGCAGCTTCCACTTTCAGAGATTTTCCGATGTCCGTCCGCGATTCATTGTACAACATGTTCTTAGTAAGTAATTACGTCATTTAATTCAAGTATTTCCCAAAGTCAATTTACAACTTTATACTAAGTGTGAAAAGCAATTGATTTACAGCGGTCTTTTCAATTCACATGTGGACATGACGCGGCGAGATGTCGTCGTGCCTGGGAGTCTACTATGCTCTCAAGTTACAAGAGGAGAATACATGAGGCCCGAGCACACGCTAAAAAATTGAGTGGGGGGAGTGAAGACCGACAATTGTGGAAGGCGCATCGCCCTCTATGGATGAGGCAGGAGGATTGGGAGATATCTTGTGACCATTTTGCCGACCCCAAGTGGATAGAAAAGTCCGAAAAAGCCAAAGCAAACAGGACGTCAAAACCAGGTTCAAATTTGCATACGAGTGGGTCCATCTCTTATGCGGCTCATAAACAAAAATTGGTAAGTAATATACCAATTTATCTTCTTACAATTTATCCCAATATTTGACTTTTTTTTACTATGAATTGTATAACAGGCTGTGGAGCTTAATCGACCTCCGTCGTTCCTCGAGGTGTTCGACAGAACACACAAAAAGAAGGGGACTAATGATTTTGTGAGTGACACAGCTAAGTCAGCAGCGGTAAGTTTATCTACATATGTAACTTGTACCGTTCATTTAAATCGGCATGTAATTCATATGAAATTGACTAGTTATTTTATTCAATTTGTAGGAAACATATAGCAAAGCAGTGACAGAGAAGTACGGGGAGGGAGACACGCAGCAGCCGGAGTTCGATCCGGTGGAGTGGGTGGCAGCAGCTGGCGTACCGAAGAAAGGCCGACTATATGGTTTTGGGGAGAGCCTAGACGCAAGCGCGGTGACATCAGCGTGTGCGAGTTCTAGCTATACTTCTTCCAGTGGCAGTGCCTTCACTATACCTTCCGTTGCCCCCAGCGCTTCTGCCAGCGACATGATGGACATGGTCCGATCGCAGATTTCTGATATGCAGCGGCAGCAGCAGCATTTCCAGCAAGAGATCTCTAGCCAAGTGTCAGTATTCTTGCAGGCAATTAGTGGCCTCCTCTCCCAGAGCGGAATGGTCCCTCAGAAATCAACCACCACCACACCACAGCCCGCACAGGTGAGTGTTTACTATGTTTTTATTTTGATGGAATTACTCAATTATGTTCATTATTAATTTTAAAACTCATTTACTTCAGAAGAATTGAGAAAATCCGGGGGGCGGGGGTCTAAAACTTGAAATACCGGCCGGATGGCCGTGCCGATCATTCCAACACGACCGGGGAGATGAAAGTGACTTGTCAGAACTGACGGAATCCAAATCGGATGCCCGGTTTGAGCTCGGCGCTCAAAGTTCATTTCTAAAATACACTTGGTTCAAATGAACTGCCAGGTCGGGGCCGGGGGTCTAAAACTTGAAATACCGGTCGGATGCCCGTGCCGATCATTCCAACACGACCGGGGAGATGAAAGTAACTTGTCAGAACTGACGGAATCCAAATCGGATGCCCGGTTTGACCTCGGCGCTCAAAGTTCATTTCTAAAATACACTTGGTTCAAATGAACTGCCAGGTCGGGGCCGGGGGTCTAAAACTTGAAATACCGGCCGGATGGCCGTGCCAATCGTTCCAACACGACCGGGGAGATGAAAGTGACTTGTCAGAACTGACGGAATCCAAATCGGATGCCCGGTTTGAGCTCGGCGCTCAAAGTTCATTTCTAAAATACACTTGGTTCAAATGAACTGCCAGGTCGGGGCCGGGGGTCTAAAATTTGAAATACCGGCCGGATGCCCATGCCGATCGTTCCAACACGACCGGGGAGATGAAAGTGACTTGTCAGAACTGACGGAATCCAAATCGGATGCCCGGTTTGAGCTCGGCGCTCAAACTTCATTTCTAAAATACACTTGGTTCAAATGAACTGCCAGGTCGGGGCCGGGGGTCTAAAACTTGAAATACCGGCCGGATGCCCATGCCGATCGTTCCAACACGACCGGGGAGATGAAAGTGACTTGTCAGAACTGACGGAATCCAAATCAGATGCCCGGTTTGAGCTCGGCGCTCAAACTTCATTTCTAAAATACACTTGGTTCAAATGAACTGCCAGGTCGGGGCCGGGGGTCTAAAACTTGAAATACCGGCCGGATGCCTGTGCCGATCGTTCCAACACGACCGGGGAGATGAAAGTGACTTGTCAGAACTGACGGAATCCAAATCGGATGCCCGGTTTGAGCTCGGCGCTCAAACTTCATTTCTAAAATACACTTGGTTCAAATGAACTGCCAGGTCGGGGCCGGGGGTCTAAAACTTGAAATACCGGCCGGATGCCTGTGCCGATTGTTCCAACACGACCGGGGAGATGAAAGTGACTTGTCAGAACTGACGAAATCCAAATCGGATGTCCGGTTTGAGCTCGGCGCTCAAAGTTCATTTCTAAAATACACTTGGTTCAAATGAACTGCCAGGTCGGGGCCGGGGGTCTAAAACTTGAAATACCGGCCGGATGCCCGTGCCGATCGTTCCAACACGACCGGGGAGATGAAAGTGACTTGTCAGAACTGACGGAATCCAAATCGGATGCCCGGTTTGAGCTCGGCGCTCAAAGTTCATTTCTAAAATACACTTGGTTCAAATGAACTGCCAGGTCGGGGCCGGGGGTCTAAAACTTGAAATACCGGCCGGATGCCCGTGCCGATCGTTCCAACACGACCGGGGAGATGAAAGTGACTTGTCAGAACTGACGGAATCCAAATCGGATGCCCGGTTTGAGCTCGGCGCTCAAAGTTCATTTCTAAAATACACTTGGTTCAAATGAACTGCCAGGTCGGGGCCGGGGGTCTAAAACTTGAAATACCGGCCGGATGCCCATGCCGATCATTCCAACACGACCGGGGAGATGAAAGTGACTTGTCAGAACTGACGGAATCCAAATCGGATGCCCGGTTTGAGCTCGGCGCTCAAAATTCATTTCTAAAATACACTTGGTTCAAATGAACTGCCAGGTCGGGGCCGGGGGTCTAAAACTTGAAATACCGGCCGGATGCCCGTGCCGATCGTTCCAACACGACCGGGGAGATGAAAGTGACTTGTCAGAACTGACGGAATCCAAATCGGATGCCCGGTTTGAGCTCGGCGCTCAAAGTTCATTTCTAAAATACACTTGGTTCAAATGAACTGCCAGGTCGGGACCGGGGGTCTAAAACTTGAAATACCGGCCGGATGCCCATGCCGATCGTTCCAACACGACCGGGGAGATGAAAGTGACTTGTCAGAACTGACGGAATCCAAATCGGATGCCCGGTTTGAGCTCGGCGCTCAAAGTTCATTTCTAAAATACACTTGGTTCAAATGAACTGCCAGGTCGGGGCCGGGGGTCTAAAACTTGAAATACCGGCTGGATGCCCCTGCCGATCATTCCAACACGATCGGGGAGATGAAAGTGACTTGTCAGAACTGACGGAATCCAAATCGGATGTCCGGTTTGAGCTCGGCGCTCAAAGTTCATTTCTAAAATACACTTGGTTCAAATGAACTGCCAGGTCGGGGCCGGGGGTCTAAAACTTGAAATACCGGCCAGATGCCCGTGCCGATCGTTCCAACACGACCGGAGAGATGAAAGTGACTTGTCAGAACTGACGGAATCCAAATTGGATGCCCGATTTGAGCTCGGCGCTCAAAGTTCATTTCTAAAATACACTTGGTTCAAATGAACTGCCAGGTCGGGGCCGGGGGTCTAAAACTTGAAATACCGGTCGGATGCCCGTGCCGATCATTCCAACACGACCGGGGAGATGAAAGTGACTTGTCAGAACTGACGGAATCCAAATCGGATGCCCGGTTTGAGCTCGGCGCTCAAACTTCATTTCTAAAATACACTTGGTTCAAATGAACTGCCAGGTCGGGGCCGGGGGTCTAAAACTTGAAATACCGGTCGGATGCCCGTGCCGATCGTTCCAACACGACCGGGGAGATGAAAGTGACTTGTCAGAACTGACGGAATCCAAATCGGATGCCCGGTTTGAGCTCGGCGCTCAAACTTCATTTCTAAAATACACTTGGTTCAAATGAACTGCCAGGTCGGGGCCGGGGGTCTAAAACTTGAAATACAGGCCGGATGCCCGTGTCGATCATTCCAACACGACCGGGGAGATGAAAGTGACTTGTCAGAACTGACGGAATCCAAATCGGATGCCCGGTTTGAGCTCGGCGCTCAAAGTTCATTTCTAAAATACACTTGGTTCAAATGAACTGCCAGGTCGGGGCCGGGGGTCTAAAACTTGAAATACCGGCCGGATGCCCGTGCCGATCATTCCAACACGACCGGGGAGATGAAAGTGACTTGTCAGAACTGACGGAATCCAAATCGGATGCCCGGTTTGAGCTCGGCGCTCAAAGTTCATTTCTAAAATACACTTGGTTCAAATGAACTGCCAGGTCGGGGCCAGGGGTCTAAAACTTGAAATACCGGCCGGATGCCCGTGCCGATCATTCCAACACGATCGGGGAGATGAAAGTGACTTGTCAGAACTGACGGAATCCAAATCGGATGCCCGGTTTGAGCTCGGCGCTCAAAGTTCATTTCTAAAATACACTTGGTTCAAATGAACTGCCAGGTCGGGGCCGGGGGTCTAAAACTTGAAATACCGGCCGGATGCCCGTGCCGATCGTTCCAACACGACCGGGGAGATGAAAGTGACTTGTCAGAACTGACGGAATCCAAATCGGATGCCCGGTTTGAGCTCGGCGCTCAAAGTTCATTTCTAAAATACACTTGGTTCAAATGAACTGCAGGTCGGGGCCGGGGGTCTAAAACTTGAAATACCGGCCGGATGCCCGTGCCGATCGTTCCAACACGACCGGGGAGATGAAAGTGACTTGTCAGAACTGACGGAATCCAAATCGGATGCCCGGTTTGAGCTCGGCGCTCAAAGTTCATTTCTAAAATACACTTGGTTCAAATGAACTGCCAGGTCGGGGCCGGGGTCTAAAACTTGAAATACCGGCCGGATGCCCGTGCCGATCGTTCCAACACGACGGGGAGATGAAAGTGACTTGTCAGAACTGACGGAATCCAAATCGGATGTCCGGTTTGAGCTCGGCGCTCAAAGTTCATTTCTAAAATACACTTGGTTCAAATGAACTGTCAGGTCGGGGCCGAGGGTCTAAAACTTGAAATACCGGCCGGATGCCCGTGCCGATCGTTCCAACACGACCGGGGAGATGAAAGTGACTTGTCAGAACTGACGGAATCCAAATCGGATGCCCGGTTTGAGCTCGGCGCTCAAAGTTCATTTCTAAAATACACTTGGTTCAAATGAACTGCCAGGTCGGGGCCGGGGGTCTAAAACTTGAAATACCGGCCGGATGCCCGTGCCGATCATTCCAACACGACCGGGGAGATGAAAGTGACTTGTCAGAACTGACGGAATCCAAATCGGATGCCCGGTTTGAGCTCGGCGCTCAAACTTCATTTCTAAAATACACTTGGTTCAAATGAACTGCCAGGTCGGGGCCAGGGGTCTAAAACTTGAAATACCGGCCGGATGCCCGTGCCGATCGTTCCAACACGACCGGGGAGATGAAAGTGACTTGTCAGAACTGACGGAATCAAAATTCATTTCTAAAATACACTTAGTTTAAATACTGTTTCAGGCTAGTGGTTGATTTATGAAATATGCAGTTATCAATTTGATATGTTTGCTTTCAATTTATGCTAATTTCTTCGCACTAATTTTTTTATCTATGAATGAATGTTA
This sequence comes from Amorphophallus konjac, assembly GCA_022559845.1. NCBI lineage: Eukaryota > Viridiplantae > Streptophyta > Magnoliopsida > Alismatales > Araceae > Amorphophallus > Amorphophallus konjac. Next base: position 23,279,553 of record CM040122.1, read on the forward strand.
TTATTTTTTTAATATAGGGGGATCCTTCTGCGGGCGGCGACAGAGGAGATGAGCAGGGCGGTGAGGATACGGACGATGAGGATATGGACGATGTACCGGATATTTCTTGATATTCAGACGGATCAGCAGGGTTAATGTCTTTTTTTGTGGTATTTATTTGATCAGAATTTTATTTTTCGGTGGTGTTTATTTGATTAGCAGGTTCCCAATATTTTTTTTTCAACATGTAGAATTTCTTGATGTTTATTTATGATTAAACAGGTTTTGTAAAATAATTTAAGATTTTTTAAAAAAAACGTAGATTTCAGACGGATTTTCAGACGGGATGTGCGACGATTTTTGTCCGTCTATTATCCGTCGTAAAATCAGTTTGAAATATAGACGGATTTCAAACCACATTTCAGACAGGAAATGAGTTGAATTTCAGACGGTTATTGTATCCGTCGTAATATCCGTTTGAAATAGCGACGGATTTCGGACGACTTTTCATACGGTACATGATTTCAGACTAAGAGTTGGGCTTCATTTTAAGACGGTAACTATATTCCGTCGTAATAGCCGTCTGAAATTTCAGACGGATTTTCACACGGAAAATATGTCCGTCGTAAATTTCAGACTGATAATTTCAAATTTCAGATGGAAATTACTCGTATGAAAGTCAGACGGAATTTGTGACTGATTAAATTCTGTCTTCGTTTCAGACGGAATTTCCGACGGAAACATAAACTGTCACAAATTTGTGACTAAAAATTTCAGACGGTCGGTTTCAGTCTTAAATATGTCGCAAATCCGTCACAAACGTGGTTTGTGACGGATTTTCAGACGGATTTCAGACGGATACGGGCCGTCTGAAATCCCGCTTTTTCTGGTATTGACTCCTGCCTCTCTGAAGAGGAGCGAGAAGCATACCAGCGCTTCCTAGAAGCCAGCCAAGATGAATTTGTCTGGTCCGAGGACAAGCTCCCCGGCATCCCCCCTGAGATGGTGACGCACCAGCTCAAGTTGGACCCAAAGTGCCGTCCGGTATAGTAGTGGAGGCGTCGTTGTAATCTCGAGCGACAAGACATCATCCGAAAACGAGTGAGAAGCTGTGCTCTGAACTATTACGGCCCACTCAATTCCCAAAGTGGATCGTCAACATCATCTCCATTCCCAAGAGTAATGGAAAGTGGCGGCGTAAAGCTACCCCTAAGGACAGCTTCCCCATGTCACATATTGACCAGCTGGTTGACGTCACGACCGGGCACGAGATGTTGAGCTTCCTGGACGCGTATTCAAAATATCACTAGATCATTATGTGCGAGCCCATTCAGGACAAAACCATGTTCATCACCGACCATGGGCTTTATTGCTACACAAGGATGCCCTTTTCTTTGAAAAATGTGGGAGCCTCGTATCAGTGTTTGGTCAATTACATGTTCGACTTCCAGATCGGCGACAACATGGAAGTCTACATCAATGACATACTCGTCAAGAGCCTCCGCGCAGCCGACCACCTAGAAGACATCGCGGAGACGTTCGCCACTCTACGAAGAGATAACATGAAGCTGAACTCGAGCAAGTGCGCATTCGAGGTTCGTTCCGGTAAGTTCCTCAGCTTCCTCGTGACCAATCAAGGAATAGAGGCCAACCCAGAGGAGATCAAGGCCATCCTGAAGATGAAGCAACCCGAGCGAATACGTGACATATAGTGCCTCACTGGTCGCGTCGCCGCCCTCAGCCTCTTTCTCTCCAGGCCTGCCGAACAGTGCCTATCATTCTCTAAGCTCATCAAACAGGCACACGACTCGCCAGATAAGAGGGGACATATCGATTGGAGCCCGGAGTGTGAGGAGGCCTTTGAAGAACTCAAGAGGTACTTAGCCTCCCCCCCCCCCCCCCCCGTCCTCTCCAATCTCCTTTCCGACGAGAAGCTTCTACTCTACTTGTCCATAAGTAAGTAATCAAATACTCAATACCTCAAGTAAGACATCTTTAGTGACTCAAATCTAAGATTCGATTGTGCTACTGAGATAATAGAGTACCATGATTGGCAGTTAGTATGATTACCATTCAGGGATTCTATGTCGAGTCAGTTCATTATACTCATTCCGCCAATAAGTACTCGCACCCGTACTTCAGTGTGACCACACTAATGATTATGAGAACAATCACACTCATCATATATATAAGTATTAGGTAGGCCAGTCTATCCGGATCTTCAATGTCCCTTCTTAAAGATCTTATTACTGTGAATATTTAGAACATGTGCATCTGAATGACTGATCTCATTATCATAATCTCATTATGACACATCTTTAGAGACTTCATCGCATTCAGGTCGTAAGTACACATTCAAATGCAATGAAAAAATGTCAGTATTATTATAAATAAGAATGAGATATTACAAGGAATGATATGATCACAAATCATATGATTGACTTGTAGAGCATACATCTCTATCACTACCCCCTCCGCCCCCCCTACTACCCCCCTTCCCGCTGGACCTTGCAACCCCCATCTTGTCAGAACCCCTCTTGGACCACACCTCCCCTCTCGTACTCCCCAACCCCAGCCCATCTAGGATGAGCAGATCAGACAAGGGGCAGATCAACTGGGCGAGCTCTTGTAACTCAGGGCCAATGCCTAGGGTTGTGGGTTGCGAAAAGAGATGCGCAGCTGGGGTGGTATGTTCATGTCACTGACGCGGGGAGCCAGGGAGAAGCATTGTGCCGCCGATCATGCCATCCACCCTCACCACTATCCGGTCATTCCACGATGAAGGCAGCAAGTTTGGGGTCCCCTAGCGTTCATCTCCAGGGTCCCTCTGAAGGTTTACCATCCCCATCACCATTGATACACTACCCTCTTCCACAACAACCTCCCCTCTAGTTCCACCGTTACGCCCCCTCCTCACTTACGACCTCCCCTCCCCATCCTTCCCCTTCCCTAGCCCATCGCTAACCCCTACTGCCAGACCTCACGCCCACATGCCGTTGGAACCACCACCTCCCTCATCTCCTCCATCCCATCGTCGAACCCGCAACCTTTCCCCTTTCCCTTCCCTAACCTGCCACCTTCCTCTCTCTTCCCGTAGGCGATGTATGTACTATAGGTGGCGTCAAGGTGGTACTTGATGTTGTGAAGTAGAAGAACGGGAGCGCCAAGGTGGCGGCGGCGTTCGTACCAACATCCCCCCTCCCGGCTGCCTTCCCTCTGCTACTCCCCCTTCTTTCCTAGTTGATTAAGGTTTGAGTTAGGAGTAAGAGTGGGACTAAGTTGGGAGAGGGATGAGTCTTTTTTTAATCCATGAGTTTGATTATCTTTTCTCAGGTCGAGTTAAAGTTAACTAGGGTTACATTCACGTTCTGTAATGGGGGGTTTACGGCGATGACATTTTTACATTATTTTGACAAAAGTAAAGATATCTTTGCTAATGTATTCTAGGCATAAATTTTTTGTCATTTTAACTTTAACAATGATTTATTTATAAAAAAATCTAAAAAATAAATCTTGCGAGACCATATCAGATGTTTGCATTAATGAGTTGGATGCCCTTTCATCTATCCAATGTCTTGAAACTTGCTGCTTGCCGGTTGATGTCAATGCAAAGTATGCACTTCGTCAAGTAAACAGCGCACCTTCTCTACATTCTGGCCTAGTCTGAACTCCAAAATTGAAGCCATGTTGGTGATCGCTCCTTCCTGTTCCAACTGCTCAAGAAGAGATCGATCGATCTTCTCCAGCCAAGAATCTCAGAAAAGACGAGACAAGAGGAGGCTATGTGAGTTAGATGGCTATAAGTCGACAATCAAAGCCTTTGATTCTGATTAGACGAGTGAGTTTAATGACCAAAACATTCAATTTTCAAAAGAGGATGAGAGCTGATGAGGTATTTGAGTTTAATGACAAAGTTGACTATCAAAGCCTATGATATCTTGATAGTTGAAGTTAGGCGAGAAAGTTTTTTATCGAGAACTCTTATGTTAAAAGGTTCAAACTCTAATATCAAAACCTTCAATTTTCAATAGAACAAGATAAGATTAGATGAGGTATTTGAGTTAGAAGATAAAGTTGACTATCAAAGCCTTTTGAGTCTGATTAGATGAGTCAGTTGGATGGCCAAAACCTTCAATTTTCAAGAACTTTTTTTTTGCTGAACTTATGTGATAGTTGAAGCAAGTTAGGAAAGCTTTTCGTTAAGAACTATTATAAAGTCAAAACTCTAACTCAAAATTTAAGTGTTGAGTTGAGATAATCCTTAATAGATAAGGAGGAATACACTCACAAATTATACGATGTTAGACTAAATCTCAACAATAACTAAGGGAAGCTTGACATGGTATAGAAGGGTCCAATCTTGTGCCATCCCTCACCTTCTCTCCCCCACCCCTTCCTTTCCATGACTTGCCCCTTCTCACAATTTGATCTATATATTTGTATGGAGGGCATTTTGATTTTTTTTTTCTTATATGCTACACATTATATTGATAATAAGTACATCGTAAGAGAAATTGCAAAAACTTTCCCCTCAAATTCTTTGGTTTGCGTTTGAAAATAATGATGGGAGGGATTTTGTGGAATCAAATTATTAGAATTGTCATCGCCTAGTAATTTCTTCGAGAGGTGCACATGTACCATGAGTTTTTGCCCGAAGATTGAGAGTTAGAGAAAAAAATATTGCACTGTCAACAACTTTTCCCCTCCTCTTGTTTCCAAATACAATCATAGTTATCTCTAAGTAGCGAACGTATAATTTGATCTCCAGGGAGACTCGCACGTAGAGATGTAAATAGATCGAGTTTAATTTGAATAAATTAATATTATATTTTATTTTATAAATATCATATTCAAATAGTACCTTATTATTTTTGAAAGTATAAATATGAATATATTTATCGTGGATATGAATATACACCTGAATATCCGTATCGATCTAAAAGACACGAGTTCACATCCACGTTTAATATAGAGTGAGATGCGTTGAAAGTGAGAAAAGGGAACTCTCGATCTATTCTTTTTCTTTCTCAAAAATATTTTTATATTTCACATAAATGTTATTATAATTTTAATCAGAAGTCTGAATTCATAGATCTAAAAAGACGGGCTGCGAGTTGAATTCATCTCAAAATTATACGCTCAACGTACACAATGTACTATTAATAACAAGCTCAAATTGGTTATAAGTTCGGATCTATTAAATTCATACTCGATCTAAATATAAAATAAATATTTTAAAAAAGTACATAAACTCAAATTTATATCTACTTATCTCGATATTATTAGACATGTCACGGTTCGGAAGACGCGGGTAACTTATTAGTCACAATCGACACATTGTCGGATGGACTTGTGGCGTACCGGCCTGGCACAGTTCTATCGGTCTAGCATTCCCAGGCTTCCCTGCCGGGCAGAGAATCCCCCTCCTCCAAGGTAAACTGCTGCAACGTACAAAACGACCCAATAATGGCACATATAAGGAGGCCCCCTCCCCCACCCCCACAGCCCCACTTCTCTCTTGCGTACACCACCTCACATGGATGTAGCTGGGTTCCCCAGCAAAGGGGGCATGTGACGTGGGCAACGGCAGACTTGGGGCAGGGGGCGCACAACATTCCCATGTGACCCAGCCCCCCCCCCCCCCCCCCGAGTCAATCCCTCCAACGCACCCGAATCCAAAACAGAGGAGGCGTGGGTGGGGAGGGGAGAACTCACATGGGGAGAGGGACAACCTTCACATGTGACATACGACCCCTCCACGTTTGGGTCCCCCGGACTCGGAGGGGACCCGGAGTCCTCACTCGTCAGTGTGTGTCCCCACCCCACCCCCCCCCCCCAACATCATCTGTGTCCAGGAAGGGTGCCCCTAAGTGGTACCACAAGCCCCCCCCACGCCCCGAGTATCTTAGTGCGTGCCTCCTCTGGCGCAGTGCATTAATGTCTTCCATCTCATCTCATCCTGCCCTGCATGGATGCGCTCTCTCTCTCTCTCTCTCTCTCTCTACCATTTGATCTCCTCCTTCTTCTTCTTCTTCTCCTTCTCCTTCTTATGCAGGTCTGGCCTCTCCTTACCTACTACTCTCTGTCTGAGACTGTCCTCCTTCCCATGAAGCAGGTGAACATACCTAGGGGCGTGTGATACTAGTAAATGTGGCAGATGAGAGCCCTGTTCTGTGGGAGATAAATGGTAGCTGACGTAGATGCGTGATCATTGCTGCTCATTTAAAGAGAGTCTCAGATTTACTGGAAGGGTTCGCCCCGATCGAGTTGAGATGGTCAATGCCAATAAAAGCACTGTTTCGAACTTTGACAAGAGATCCACTCGATCCGGACCAGATTGCCGAGATTTTCTATCAGAGCATTGAAGGTTGTTGAAGAAAAATAACTATGTCCTGTCGGATCATCCGAGCTACTGAAAATACCCAAGACTAATCGAAACCGGATAATGATCCCCAGTTCTTGATCTTAACCATTGAGTATAAAAAGAAGTTTTTTTTTTTATATAAACTTCATCAATTCTGAGTTAATCAACTCTGTGACACCTGACATAACGATGAATCTTGATTAATCAATCCAATTCTCTATCTTGGAGATCCTTTAACATAGTCATGTGTCTGAACCCACATATGGGGGGAGAGATGGAAAATTCTAAGATCTGGGAATCGATCTATGAAATCCTCTCCTAACTCTCCTCCCTCTCTTTTATATTTCTCACACAAGCTCTTTATAGCTAAGAATGCACTCAAGCACCTATGTGCCTTTCACCTTGTGGGTCAGTGAAGAGTCCTGTTGAATTCACCCCCCCTCCCCAAGCCATGCACCTTCTGCCATTTTCTGTGCCTCCTTCACCTTGGGGATCACTGAAGAGTGTAGGTAAATTCAACCTACCCAACGACCTCTGTTTTCTTACATTCCACGGCATCAAATCAGCTAAAATACGCCAGGGTCTCCAATTTGCCAAGGGCGTGAGCAAGCTCTACGGTGGAATTCATGGATTCAGATGCACCATTATTACCGAGTACATGTCATGGGGTTCGTGGAGGGCCTTTTTTTTTGGGGGGGGTCCAGACAAATCCCGTTTCATGTGAAGTTTGTTTTTCACCGGAAATTTCATTCAAATTAACACATCATTTGGACAACCACAAACATGTTTAAATCCTGTCCATGTGTTGTTCACGGAGGAGAAAGGGAAATGCCAGAAGAGGGAAAATGAGAACTAAATGAAACTCAGTAGAGGAGGAGAACTTAGGGCGCATTTGATTAGAATGTTGGGGGGAGATTTTGAGATTCTAATTATTAAAATCTCTGACATCATTATCATCTCAATCAAATGTAAAAATGATATTTTGACTTCCGTGTTCCACATATTTAGAAGTTAGAAAGAGATAGACATATAAATCATGACTTCTCAGAATCTCAATAATTTTATGGGGAGGAGTTTCTAGATGGATTTCGATGACATTTAGAGCGCATTTGGAATGGATCGAGAGTGAGAGAATTTTTTCAAAATCACTTAGAGAGAGAAGAAACACCTTTTGAGTAGATTTTAGAGATTTTCTAATTCTATTCCCTTTCTCCTTATCTCTCTCTGAACCTCGAAATTCGTCATAAAATAAAAGCTGATAGAATATTGGGACATTTTGAAAATAATTTTGAAGGAAGAGAGATTCCAATGATTGGATGACCCAAAATCCCTCTTCTCTATTCGTTCTAAACGTAGTCTTAGTAATTAAATGTTAAACTTGTCCATTTAAACTCTCTGTCTACCATTTTAACCCATTTAAACTCCACTAATCTTTTTAATCATCTTAGTATTTATTATAATTTATTATTTCTAACGTGATTACAAGAAGAGATTTTTTTCTCTCAAAATATTTTTAACAACTCAATAATTATATAGTAAAAAAAAATTCACCATCACCATCCAAATCAAACGCACACCTCAAGAGCAAGATAGTACCAAATAACTTGATCCGCTGATCACCCTACCTTGATTGCCCAAGAGAGGATTCAATAATTCCCCCATTTTGTTTTATGTAATGGTGATGACGACGTGCATATGTAGCATGCCATTAACGAAAGTGCAATTGCATTGTGGGCAAGGATTAGGATTGGCTTATACATGAGAAGATCCAATACTACGTTGGACGGTAGACGCAGCACAATCCGCCGCCTGTTGAACATAAGTGTGCTATGGGACACCCAGGCTCTCTCTCTCTCTCTCTCTCTCTCTCTCTCTCTCTCTCTCTCACACACAGTGACGTTGATCCGTCTCTTCTTTCGGTGCCAATCCCTCTCAGACATAAGACCCTACCATTAAGCGTAGTTCCCCTCCTCCTCCTCCCTCTGTCACAAGGAGGCCACCTTTTGAGGGGAAGTCACCCCCACCACCACCACCCCGGACCCCCACACACAATTAGTGAAGAAGATGATCGAAACCTTGGGGGGGGGGCACTCTCCCTGTTCCACCATTGTTAATAGGAGTCGAAGGGGAGGGCAAGGGACACCGATTGGGCTCTAGCATCAGCCAACCCTACGAGGGCTGGTAGGCTGAAGGGAGAGGGGGGACAAAGGGAAGGGGAGGAAGAGAAGCAGGGTACGAGGAGGCGAAGAAGAGGGCGGACAGGAGGAGCGGACCATCTGTGTCCTCTTGGTGCATCTTAATCCACAGCACTTCAAGATCGTGACGATGTGACTTGTTTAGATTATGTTTACGTTTACTACATATTATTAAGATGCTAATTAACTTGTAGAATGCGTGTCCTCGGGCCTAAAAGCGTTGAGTCAATTAAAATCTCGCTTCGTTTTAGGTCACCTTCTCTGTTACAGAGCCAGGGCGGGTGCGGGCGTGAGGATTCGGATTCCACGATGCTCGCCGCTCAACAACTTGGACGCGAACCTCCCAACAAACAAATGCATGGACTACTCCCTCTACGGCTCCACCCACTCTCGTAATCTAAACAAATAATCCAAAACCCATATTATATAATTATATATATATATATATAAAGCTACCACCAGCACTGACCTCATCCAAACACATATGGACATAACACCAGCCACGGAGTAATTAACCTAAACTACGGAACAAAGCTGCTAAGATTATCGATCGCCACTGTATATCTTGGTTTAATGGCTGCCGTTGTTGCAATCATTCCCCCCATCCCCCAGCGGTCAACTTTTTCCCACCTCTCCAACGCAAACGTGTAGTCACCTCACCTCCACCCACTGAGGCATTTTTTTAGTGCTCCATTATTAGGAATTGCGCCAACTAATCCCACGCTATAGACTAACCTCACCCGCCCCTTCCCACCCTGTCACGCTTTGGGGCCATACATATCGGTAACGGTAAGTGATATTGGTAGAGGATACTCACGGCGTCCGCGGAGCCCTGGCATTAATAAATTATTTTATTTCCCGTGAGGTGGAGGCGGCATGGGACGGGTGGCCGTGACGTCAGACGGGGGCCCGACGCCGCCGTCCTTTTGCCCCCGCCCCTCTCCCACCTGGGTTGCGGCCTTAACTCCGACTCTTCAAGACTAATCACGTTTTCCTTCGCGTTTCCCCAGGCGTGTTGTTTTCCTTTTTCTTTTTCTCTTGTCGTCAGAATGAGTTTTCTTCTCTTTTATTATACATAAATAATCCCAGCGCCGATCTCTTCTCGCCGGGGCCCGCAGGAGCGAAGCCCTGTAGCAGTGGGCTCATCCTGGACGTAGACGTTTTTGGACTTTTCCGGGCGGCGGGGCCCAGTGGGGCGCTAACATCCAGAGTCGTACCGGCCCCGTCAGGGGTGGCTTAGCTGGACCCCCGGACGCGGCGAGGAAAGGTGGCGTCCGCGGGAAGCCACTCCCCGTCGCTGGCTCGGCCACCCAACCCCGACCGGTCCCGCTCAAATCGCCGCTTACCGCAGGCGCAGCCTCCAGACATTTGCATTCTCCGTTCTGCCCATCGCGGATTACACACGCACACATACACACCTTCTTCAGATCTTCTACTCTTCTGGAACTCTGACAGTGGGCATACATGTCACTTTGTATGAGGTGGACGGGGAGCGAGCCACCGGGAGGGGGGGGGGGGAAGCCGTGCTCGCGGACGTCTACGCGGGATGGGAACGGATCATGGGATGCCCACTTTTGGTCCATGTGAAAAGCGGGACCTCCGGACCCCAGCAAGTGATTGGTCGCAGTGGGTGGGTGTGGGGCCCGGGCCGCTTCGCGACAGACCGAGGTGGGCGGGGACGTCGACGTGTACCACGGCTGGCGAACCGAAGGCTGCCACCTAGGACAGCACCCCCGTGGGAAAGTGGAATGCCAGCTGTGCGCAGGGGGGGGCGTCAGTGGGAAATTGGGACGGGGGGTGAGTGACGAGGGGGAAGTGGGCCTCCGTACTCCGAGCCCAGCCTGTCGGAGCCGCGGCGGAGCCATTCACGTGGCTTTTCCACGTCCAGCTGGCCGCGTCGCTTCCCGACACGTCTCGGGCTCCGTCCTCCCCGGCGCCCACCCAACCCCAACAACCGGCCCCGCCTCCCCGCAATGAAAATCACTCAGTTCCCCGACGGTCCAACCCGTACAGCCACGCGGTTCACACCGCACCAAAAGCTTCGAAGTAAACGGAGTGTAGAATAATAACAGGCTTGATGTTTCAAAACTTTAAACCATGTAAAATGTGGATATATTTGTTTGTTTATTTGATCATGAAACTTTATAGTAGCATATTATATGGTCCGGTCTTCCACGCAACATCCCCAACGAGGCCAACATGAATACCCCGACTCCAAACACCGACTCGGGCCACACCCCATCCCGGACGGGCCAGCAACTGCGCTACAGTAACGTAAACCTCTCTCTCTATCTCTATATATTTATAATTTATATATTCCATGGTTTCGGATGGCAAGCGACGGATATTGTTGGGAACGAACGCTCGGGTACGCACCCTGACCCATCAATATATGGGGGGGTCGAAATCAGACACCGCCATCCGACGAGGACATCACGCATCGGAAGGCAGTAGAATATGTCAAACGATGGTCCCGGTGCGGGTCTATCCGGGGGACTAGGACGGGTCCCTGTCCATTCGGCTCTCGGCCATTGCGCACACTGATGTCGAACCCGGCCCGGGACCCCACACCCCCTCCTTCTTGCATGACCATAGTCTTTCAGTCGCCACCCAACTCGGACTCCCACGATTGAGTCAAAAATATTTACAAACTGGTGATCCGTAATCGTCCGAGTAATATTCGAATAAATAGATATAGATTCGATTTTAGATATATTTAAAATATTTATTTCATATATTTAGATAAGGTATGAATTTAATACACTCGAATTCATATCAACCCATTATTAATAACTCATTGTACAGGTTAGACATGTGATTGTAGCATGAATTCAATCCATTGTCCTCTTTGTTAGATTTGTTAGTTTGACTTTCTTATTAAAATTATAAATATATTTTTATAAAATATAAAAATTATTTAAAAAAATATTAATCAGACTTCTCTTTTTTCACTTTCATAAATTTCTCATTCTCTTGAACGTGAACGTAGACTCATATTTTATAAACAGATACGGATATCCACGAATATATCCATACCTATGATGGATATACATGTATCTATACCAGCGAAAAAAATAGGGTACTATTCAGATATGGTATTTATAAAAATTTCACAGATAAGAAATAATATTGGTCTATCCGAATCGAATCCGATCCGTTTACATCCCTACTCCCCTATCTACTGAGTCAGGTGCATATTCCAAAGACAGGTTCATCATTTTGTAAGCGAGGGGGGGGGGGGCAAAGATGTAATCAAATTATTATTAAAAACGATATGATTGAAAAAAGTAAAACAATTCTGTAATAAAATATTGCTAAAATTAAATTTGTAAAAAATATCATTAAAATATATTAATAAATATATCAATATGTAAAATTAAATAATACATAAATATCATCATAATTAATTTTTTAATTTTTATAAATAAAACTATTATTAAAATTAAAATTAAAAACTATTATTAAATACATATTAACAAATATATCACTATGTAAAATCAAATAATATATAAATGTTATCGTAGTTAACTTTCATCGACGAGAGAACAGATATTTTAAAAAGATTCTTATATTCCTTTTATCTGAGTGTTAAATGATCAATATATTCTGAGTCCACTAATGAGAGAGAGAGAGAGGTGACTATCGCAGGAGGAGGGAGGTTCACCGTAGCACAAGGGGAGGGGGAGGGAGCTTAACCACTATAGGGGGAGAGGGAGGGAGGTAGGGTTGTCGATGGGCCTGGCCGGCCCGACAGGCCCGCGGGCTTGGCCCGATTTCGGGCCGGACCGCAAGGTCTTTTTCGACCTGCGGATTTTTAGTCGGGCCTAAAAGCCCGGCCCGACTAGACTCGCGGGCCGGGCTCGGGCTTTGAGTTCGGCCCGCGGGCCGGCCTGACCCGATCCCTTTTTTTATTCTCACTTCAAATTTTAAAAATTATTTAGTTAAACTTATGTTATTTTACTTAATTAGAAATTTTAAAATTCTCTTTTCACACAAATTATGTAATTAATATCAAAATTTTAATTTATTTAGTGAGATTATAAATTTTATAATATTAAATCTATTAATTTTTATTATTTTTATTATTTTATTTAAGTAATCGGGCCGGGCCGGGCCTTAGTCGGGCTTTGAATTTTTTACATAATATCGGGCCCGATCGGGCCCGGCCCGACATAGGTCGGACCCGGACCGGGCTCGGGCCTTACTCTTGATAAGTCGGACCAGGGCCGGGCTGACCTAAGCCCGGCCCGGGCCCGACCCATTGATAGCCCTAGAGGGAGGTGTCTACGTCAAGGGAAGGGGGAGGGGACTTCACGGCGACTACAGGAGAGGGAGACAGGGATGCCGAAAGCATGGGAAGGAGGAGAGCGTTTCACTTGTGTCGTAAAGAGCTTTACTGGTATAGGGGGAGGGGGAGCTACCCCTCCCTGTTGGTGTGGAGCAACATGGAGGGAGTGACTCTGTGAGAGGTGGGAGGTGGTGGTGAGAGGGCGGGGAAGGAGGAGCATAAGGGGGAGCGAGCTTCAACACTGCATGGGGAGGGGGTGCCAAACGACAAGGGGTGGGGGGTTCTTACAAAGAGAGGGAGGGGGAAAGCGGAAGGAAGGGGAGAGATGTGTAAGATATTTTATCTTTTATTTTTATATTTTTAATTGATAATAGTTTCATATTTTTATAGATCTATTTAAAATTAATCATGATTAATTTCAAAGATAATAACAAAAAATTAGGATGACGATATTTATATAATATTTAATTTTATATAATGATACGAGTTTTAATATATTTTAAAAAATAATTTATTTATAAATTTATCTACAATATTAATTTATTTATAAAAATTCCAATGTTGGAGTTCCCACTAGCTTCCGTGGCCAATGCACCTTGGGCACAGTCGTCCTCGCATTCCGCGACTAATTCATTAATCGTGTTCTTAAAAAGAGGCCTCGCCCGGTCGCCCCCTTACAACACGTCCGTATTTTCGCGTTCCCCGCCGCCTTCTGACCCGGCACTCTTTTATATATTTTTCTTTAGCAACCCCCTCCCCTCTGCAACAAGAACAAATGGTGAGAGAGAGATAGAGAGAGTCCAACACCACCGCCGGGCCTTCTTCCGGTTCTCCTTCTCTCTTCTCTCTCTCTCTCTATCTCTCCGGGGTCTCTAATGGCGAAGTCGAAGAACAAGCTGTCTTACATATCGGTGCCGTCGCAGATCATCCACTCTCTGTCGTCTTCCTCCCTGCAGAACCTCCTTGTCTCCCCCAAGAAGAGCTCCCGGACCGGCAACCGGCTCCTGGCCGCCGCCAGGAACCCCAGGCTCCTCCTCCTCTTCCTCTGCCTCCTGGCGTTCCTCTGGACCCTGAAGCTCGGGCTCCGCCTCGACCCCCTCCTTCCCTTCTCCCCGATCCCCTGCTCCACGCGCGATCAAGAAGCCGTCTCTCTGTCCCGGCTGCGGCCGCCGCTGCCGTCGTCCCATGTCTCGCCCGTCGATTCGCTCCTCCCGACGTGGAGCGCCGGCGGCGGCGATGCAGGCGGGGAGGAGGACGAGTTCTGGAAGCAGCCCGACGGGATGGGGTACCGGCCGTGCCTGGACTTCAGCCCCGAGTATAAGACGGCGACCGGGGTGATCAAGAAGGACCGGAGGAAGTACCTCATGGTGGTGGTTTCCGGGGGTCTCAACCAGCAGCGGAACCAGATCGTCGACGCGGTTGTCATCGCTAGGATCCTCGGGGCCGCCCTCGTGGTCCCCATCCTCCAAGTTAACGTCATCTGGGGAGACGAAAGGTGAGGAACCGTGAGCACAACGCCCTCTGATCTCTGGAGTGTAGTTGCCATTTCAAATACATGTTCTTCCCCATTTCTTCCGCTGCCCCATTCGAAAACACATGCTCCAGCGGCGTTAAACACGGCAGTTAATAGGCCACCCAACGTTCTTTTCCGTTATGTGCAGAAAGATTAGAGCTTTCGATGCCGCAATTAGTATCCCCTTAAACCCTCCATTCCATTCCTCAAACGGGTAGCTGGGAAGGAGGAGGGGGGGTGGAGACTGCAGCAGCTCGGCCATTATGATGTGTGAGCTGCAAAGTACAGTTCACAACTGTATGATTCAAATCAAATGGCTGTAAAGTGGGGGGGACCGTGGAGCTGGCAGCGCCGTACGGCTCGCTGGCGTCCCTCCGTCGTACGTGGAATCCGAGGCCGGGGTAAGGGGAACCCTTTTGTTTCCCTCCTCCTCGCAGGGATTGAGAAATTTTGAAGCAGGGTAACTTTTGTAACAGAGTGATCGTCCTGTAGCCGAGCTACAATTGGCCCGTGTCTTGGTTCCTCTTTGGGTGTCCCTTGAGCTCTGCTCTTCGGCCACTTCTACAGCCGTGCTTGGCTTTCTCGCGGGGGCGGCACTTGGCTTGGGAGGTCGAAAAAAGGCTCTGTCTTTTCCAATCTCTCTCCTCTTCTCCGGGTTCCGTTCCGTCTGTGGTGCGGGTACCACCGGTGGGTGGAGATTGATTAGGCATCGCGGGAATAAACACGTACCGTGCACTTGTTTAATGCGTAATCCTCGAGAAATTCTGAGGGCCTGTTGTTGTTCCCTGTCCAATCTCTGGGCAAAGTTATTTTGTTTTCCCGCTTTTTGGGTTAGTCCTGTTCTTTTGGCTAATGCTGATCTCTGTTGTGCTCTTGCGCAGTGAGTTCTCCGATATCTTCGACCTGGAGCACTTCAAGCAGGTGCTGGCGGACGACGTGAGGGTGGTGTCGTCGCTGCCGTCGACCCACCTGATGACGAGGCCCGTCGAGGAGAAGCGAACCCCGCTCCACGTTTCCGCCCGCTGGATCCGTACCAGGTACCTCCGGCGGCTCAACAAAGAAGGCGTGTTGCTCCTGCGCGGCCTCGACTCCCGCCTCTCCAAGGACCTCCCGCCCGATCTCCAGAAGCTCCGCTGCAAGGTTACCGTCTATCTTCCTTCCATGGATGCATAGATTCTTGTGTCGAACGCCCACGAAGGAAGCTGCTGAACTCTCTGAGCTCACCTGTTGTTTTGTGCGTCTCAGGTTGCGTTTCATGCCTTGAGGTTCTCCGCCCCCATTCAGGAACTGGGCAACAAGTTCGCGGTGAGGATGCGGAGCAAGGGCCCGTACCTTGCATTGCATCTGCGGATGGAGGAGGACGTCTGGGTGAGGACGGGTTGCCTCCCAGGCCTGAGCCACGAGCACGACGAGATCGTACACGAAGAGAGGAAGCGCAGGCCGGAGCTCCTCACCGGAAGGTCCAACATGACCTACCATGAGCGCAAGGTCGCCGGTCTCTGCCCACTCAACGCCGTGGAGGTCACAAGGTAGGATTTTGAACGCCATTCCCAGGGATCCCTGCACTTGATCAGTGTTCTATTGGTCATCTTTCTGATCCAAATGTGGTCTTCCTGTGTTGCTGGTGCGTAGGCTGCTCAGAGCGCTCGGAGCTCCAAGGAATGCGAAGATATACTGGGCAGGGGGGGAGCCATTTGGTGGAGCGGCGGCCTTGCAGCCTCTAGTGAAGGAGTTCCCTTTCCTGTACAACAAGTACAACCTCTCCTTGCCAGGCGAGCTTGAGCCATTCGCAAACCGGTCCTCCCTCCTGGCTGCCATCGACTACATCGTCTCCGAGAACAGCGACGTGTTCATGCCGTCTCATGGGGGCAACATGGGCCGCACCATTCAGGTAGCAGCATCATGAATGGCAGCTCTACCACTCTGCAACCTCTGTTTTCCTCCAGGACTGGGCATTTAAATCTGTGGTTGTATCAACGCAGGGACACAGGGCCTATGCGGGGCACAGGAAATTCATAACGCCCAACAAGCGGCAGATGCTCCAATACTTCCTGGACACTTCACTCCCCGAATCCGATTTCAACAGGATCGTCAAGGGGCTGCACCAGGGGTCGCTGGGACAGCCGGATATCAGGACGGATAAGATTGGCAGAGATGTCACTGCCTACCCTGTCCCTGAATGCATGTGTAACAGCACCAGGAGGAGATGATCCACAGAAGAACAGCAGCACCACCGGGGGATGATCCCACAAAGAGGAACTGGAGCACCTTTGTGGCTGACCCATCTGATGAGGTCCTGCAACACCCTTCCCTCCCCACCTTTACAAGCTTCATAGGTCTCAAGCTTTGGGAGGTTCCGGGCGTCCGGTCTGTGAAGCCTACATTTTGAGAGGATGAGGTCTTGCAAGTATATATATCTATATATACATCTAATATGCGTACCATGTGTACATGCTGAGGATAAGTTCTGGTATGTGTATTAATCGAGCCTTCTTCCTCTTCTTAGGTAAGCCCTCTGTTTTATTCTTCCTTTGGTAGAGAATTGGGTATAGGAATCCATTCTTTTTCATTCTTTGTGTACCTACTGCCAGGACTCATTCATGTATATATTTTGTATCAAAAGATGAATTCCCTTTCACAAGCTTCCCCACTTTTTGTTGCACTACTTTTCATAGAATTCATGATTGGATCAGAGTGGCTTGATGCTTGATGGCAACACAGACGAGCGGGGATAGTTATGGAGGGGGGATGGGATCGAGAATCACAGATCATGCATCAATGCGAGCTCTCGAATTAGAATCTGGGGGGCACAGTGGCATCAATCCAGATCATCATGTTTTGCGTTGTGCCCGGAACCATCGATCTGCTTCAGGGAGAAATTCCAAGCACCCAGCAGCCACCGGGGTAAACGAGCTATATGTTTGAACCTATAACTGCTCTCGTCTTTTTTAAGTTCATGAACAGCTCATTTTATCATTATCTATTTATGATATAAAAAATAACTTTTGAGCATAGAAATGCTCTTTTTTGAGAATGCCTTGACAATTAATTTTAATTATTAGAATCCCTTACTTTACAAAAGTTTTTTTTATTCCAAAAATCAACTTTCTTAGGGGGGAAAAAAGAACATTATTTTTATTTCAAAATCAGCTTTCTTAGGGGGGGAAAATAGCTGTTTCTAAAGGCTGCCACTTGCCAATTTCATAAGCACCGTGAATGTTATTATCGTGGGTTTCTTGGTACGTAGATCTTCAACGGCTAGAAATGTCAGTCCCAACATGAGCTACAAGGCCCAGAGTCCATTAGCCGTCGATCATCCGCCATGTGGGGGGCCCAAAAACTAGGAGAGGCTAGGTCCAACTCTTTGGGCCTTCAGCAACTTAATAAGAAAACAGTTTGACAAGACGGGTAAGATATATCGGTGCTAACTCGGGTTTTATTAGAATAACTCATTTTAGCAAAAAGTTAGAATCAGTTATTCAAGACATACCCAACAATGTTCCAAAGCAAAAAAGTGAAAAGGTAAGCTGACGTGGGCACTTCTCATTGCCTTCCTAATTTAAGTCCATACTTGACTAGGTAACGGGCGCAAAAGCTCTGATCTGACGCAACATCCCTTTCGTTACTATCTCGGATCCTGCTCTGGATTTCACTCGGCTCCGTAGCCACTCTAGACTCTATGAGTTCTTATAACTAAGGTCGACTCTGTCCAATACCTATCTCCTAGTCTGCCTACGATCTTGACTAGGGCGAGACCTCCGGTATTACACATCTTTGGATGCCGGGGCCTATATAGTACATCGACGACGCAAGGTACATGAGAACTGCTCCTTCCACTCTAGTATTTCATTTCTCCTCCATCAATCGCTAACTTAAGTATCGGAGGGTTCTCCCATAACATCCCATCATAGATTAAGAACTTCTCATCATAGATTAAGAACTTTTTCTTCAATGGAGAATAATCGGCTTTAGCACTCGATGTCACCACTCAACTCCTCTCGCCTTCTTCCTTCTCTGATGTCCTCTCCTCCATGCACTAGAAAAAGAAGGACCAGTGCCTAACGCTCCTCCCAACGCTCAGCTCATCTCTTGGGAAACTCTGGTCGCCACTGTTCAACCTCTCTTGCTCAGTCCAGACTATAAATTCAAAGTGTTACACAACACTTTGGCCCCATACATGAGAATCGAAAAAAAGCCATGACAACTTCCTGGGAAACCCAAGCAAGAGTTATTGTTGACATTGAAGCTCAGCACTCATTTGTCGAGTAGACTCTCACTGACGAAGTCTCAAAGGAGTAGTTCAACACCTTAACTGAGTAAGTCGACCATCTGAAAGAGCTTGTATTAGGTCAGGCGTTGCTTAAGGACATGATTGGTGTGCTAATGGATCGACTTATGCCGATTGCTCCACCTGGGGCTTAACCCATCAACACAATGACCACCCTAGGCGATAGCCAACCCCTTGCATAGCTAAGCCATAATGCTCTCGCTGCAGCTACCACCACTCCTTTAGAGTCTCGCGTCGATGTCGTAGAGTCAACTCACTCCTCTTCCCCACGGCCAACCAAAGAGGACACCACCTACATCCCATCGGATTCTCAACTCTATCCCAAAGCTCTGCTTGTAATGGAACAACAAATTGAAGATATGAAGCAGGACATAAAGGAGATGGCCACTAAATTGGCCGAACAAGTTAGTTCTTCGGCCAGGTTAGTAGCTCCCCCTTCTCTCCAGAGATCTTAGCCACAGTCCACTCGGGGAAACAAGAGCTCCTGTCCATAAAGCCCTATGATAATACTTCAGGCCTTTCTGAGTATTGAGAAAAGTTTGACACACTTCTCACCTCACAGGAGTGTCAGACCAAATCAAGTGCCGAGCTTTCCCTCTCACCTTAGAGAGGGGGATAGTAGCCCGGTTGAAAAGGCTCGCGCCAAGTGCCATATCAAGTTCGCAACAATTAGGCTATGCTTTTATGACGTTCATATAGATTTTTAAGATTTATATATATATATTTTCATAAAATTTGATTTTGTCAAGTATACTCTCTGTCTAAGTATATTATCGTGAATATCTTTCGTGTAGTTAAGAATGTTGTGGTTATACTCCTTTAATTCACTATCGTTGGCGGAGAAGAATATTCCATGAAATATATCATCTACGGTTATTAGATCTAAGATATATTTGACAATATCAAATTTTACAGGGATATATATATATCTTGCTCTTTAACTTACACTTAACTCGAGTTAAGTACACGGAAGTTACAACGAAGACATAATCGTGATATTATTCATATTTTAAGAATATTATAATAATATACTCTGATAAAAGATATATTTGATAAAACTAAACTTTACATGACTATATATACAGAAATCCTTAAATTTTTGCACCCGTACCAACGTTAGGTGCTCAGCAAATATTTCACGAAGAAAAATAAATTCTAAGTCGAAGGCATAGGAAAGGACGAGAAACTTGTTGATTTGACAATCACAAAATAGTTTATCTTTTCACCATGTACATCAAAAATCATCGTAAAACTTCCTCTTGCCGATGTGAGTCCACCTTCGTAAACAGTTAGTTCTTCGGCCATGTTAGCAGCTCCCCCTTCTCTCCAGAGATCTTAGCCACAGTCTGTAAGGTTTCGCACAGCACCTACGGGCGATGCAGCGGATAACAAAAATTCATTTGCCCGATCTCGGTTGATGGGAATCGACATCGAGCCTGTACTTTTTCTTTTGCATTTATATCATTTTAGTTTATGTTTATATCCTTGTGAAAGTATGTACGCAAATGTAAGGCTTTATAAGCCAATGAGTCATTCCCATAGATTGTGTGGGTTTTTGTGCAATTGTGTAGTAGGTCCAGCTAGGGGGCCCTCACCCCTTCCCCATTGGTCCACCTAGACCATGTGGGGCTGGTCAACCATCCTAGGTGGCCATCTAGAAGGTTGGAATGCCAATTGACCACATGGGAGACAAGTGGTTCAATTTGTCCAAGGTAGGCCACCTAATTTTCCAACCCCATTAACCTTGGTCAAGGAGGCGCCCCTCTCCCCTATTATTTTATTATTTTTGGTGTGTTAATCACATTTAATCCCAGCCATCCAATCCCCATCCCTAGATCCAAGGGTGTAGAATGGGTTTGATACATGGCATATAAAAGGTTGTATTTTCCATTTGTTAGCATTAATGAAGAGAAAAATTGTTGGAAAAGCCAAGAGCTCCTTGTGCCCCTCTCCCTCCCCTGGTGTTCATCTCCTCCAACCTCAAATTCTAGAGTGGTTCTATCTTCAATCCCCTCCCCTCTATCTCCGGTGATCATCTGTGCCGCCGCCGCCGCCGTTCGTGCCGCCTTCGAGCCGCCGCGGAGCCATCTTCAAGGTTCTGTCCTACTAGACAGAGGTGTAGTCCACGAATTCCTGCTCTCCACCACGTGAAGATCTCAAGCTAAAATTTTGAGGGTGTGTTCTTACCTTGAATCCCCACCTCCACCTAAATTTTTACGTCCAAATTCCTTCATTTAGTAATTTTCCATTTTCGTTCATCTTTCACTCCCAGATCTGTCTTGTTTCTGACAGCAGCTCTGAGTTTCCCA
Source organism: Amorphophallus konjac (assembly GCA_022559845.1). Classification (NCBI taxonomy): domain Eukaryota; kingdom Viridiplantae; phylum Streptophyta; class Magnoliopsida; order Alismatales; family Araceae; genus Amorphophallus; species Amorphophallus konjac. The sequence goes on from CM040122.1 coordinate 23,300,489, forward strand.
TCTCCGACCTTCTTTTTTATTTTTGTTGGGGCTCCCAATTTTACTGGGCGTTCTGTCCATCATCCCCTACATCCACCATTTTTCTTGATTTTTTAACCGCCCTCTATCCATTTTTCAAAATTTGTGTTCTATCTCTGCTACAGTGTTTTCAGTTAATTCCCAGATCCGACCACCTTCCAGTCCAAAAATCATAACAAATCACAGCCTCCACTAAACCTTTCATAAAAAATAGTATCGTTTTCTTAGCTCAATGTCCTACAACTCTCATGAAGAGGTCGAAGTCTGAATCTAAGGTCTACTAGACGGTCAACGGCCGTTCTCAGACAAGTTTACTGCAGATCTGAGAGTCAGGTCATTGTACAACAGCAACTCAACAATTCATTAAAGCTCAGATCCGTGCAGATCCAGGTCAGATCTTCAATCTTAGATTGAAGTATTTGAAGTTAGCTTTCCAACAGCGCCAGTTTCGTGTCGATCCGACATCGGGGCTGATCGCAGCGTCCGTTCTCGCCGGGACGCGCGCTGAAAACCATAAGCTGCAAATCTGTGGCCGGTTATTCCGACCGGTGCCGATCGGAGCCGCCCGGCCTCCGGCCGGTGAACCAGCGTGCCTCCACTCCAGAGAGCGCTCATCCAGGCATCCACTACCACAGCGGTGCCATCGGGTCCCACACGGCCCCTCCGGACAGCACGTGGGCCCCACAGGCGCGAGTACGTGTACGGCCGAAGCTACGCGAGAAGCCGCCCGTCAACCCGAAATCGGTCCTCCCGGACCCCATTGTGTCGCCCTTTACCTCCCTGCGTGAAGTGGGGTATAACTCATTGCTGTAATCTTTATGTATTAACTGTACCGGGAGTACGAGATCGGCCGGGTCCGTCTTCCCCACGCCCGGTAGCGTGGAGGTATCGTATCAGCTCTTACACTCGACATTTCGTTTATTTCCTTATATGCTTTATATGCCGCTGCTAGAGAGCATGTTTTAGGGCCTAGCTTGCTATACATTTTCATATCACCGCTGCTGCGAGAGAGAGCGAAGCCGTCCCGTGACCCGATCCGGGCCCGAAAGTGTGAATTGACCACCCTAGCTCTTGCCGGTTTCTCAACCGTGCACGTCCGACGCTTCCCTCGTTAAGGGGCAGTCACGAGCTTGCCGTGTCCGTGGTTTCGTCCCTCATCACCAGTGTTGTGGAAAGCTTAATCTATACTCTAATCGGTGTTTCTAAGACCCTAATTACGGGTTGCGTGTTTCACCTTGCGCGGAACGACGCTGTCCGTGATGCCCGATGCAGAATATCGAGCCGCACAGCTGTACGGCCTCTAGAGCAGATCCACACGGACCCTTGCGCAGCGACGGTACCTCCCCGGCACGACCTTCCCCGGCCCTTTTTCACCTTATGTAGAAAGAGAGCAAGAGGGAGGAAAGGGGAGGAGCTAATCCTCCTCTTAAGCCTTAATGCTTGCTTAGCCTAAGAGTTGGAAGAAGAAGCTTGAATGGTAGGATCTATATATAGAGTTTAGGCTTATTAGAAAAGAGCTCCAAAAGATCTAAACTGTATATATGTCATATCTCATATTATACATATGTATTAAACTCCATTTACACTCCTTTTCAAAAGGAATTAAATAGAAATAATACATACATTTGTATAATAATAATCCGTCAGCCAAGAATCCATTGTGTGTGATCCTCTAGGCCCATAGTCACTCTAGTTTAAGGCCCATTAACTTCTAATTCCCAATTAGAAGTAAACTAAACGTATTATTCGCTTCTACTAGAGTCGAATAATAGTTTAATTCATTCCGAACCTTCGATCACGTTGGGTCAAACAAATCCGCGTGATCCTAGAGGACGTCGGGTTTAAACCAGCCTGTCTGGTACCTGTAAGTCCACAGTTACCGCATCGATATAATCCCTCGCTCCTTCTATGAGTCTGGTACGATCGAGAGTATGGTTTCTGTCAAACCCCATGATCGTACCATTTGACTATGCCCTCCTTAAAGTGTATGACGTCCGGTCTAAACGAACTCACACGACCCTGGCCAGGGATTTAACGGAGCGTCAATGTCATAACCCATTAACTGTCTGATATATACCCGACAGTGAGCGATCCCCTCTTGACCATTGATGATCTTCACACGTATCCTGGAGTGGTTAATGACTCGGCAACTCATGACTTATGGTTAAAGTCACTTAGCCAAGTAATTAAACCATTCCAGTCCTCGTGTAAGATCCGATCAATGTCTCAGGTCAAAGGACCAACGATGCTACTGAGACAGTTGGATCTTCAGTTGACATTAGGTATAATCAACCATCTAAAGATCCAATAGCGGATCAGTTCAGTGTACATCCTCCAATGACATACACCTACACATATGTGTTGGTGCCCCGCACCAATGACCATGAGACTGGTCACTGACACATCATGTGTACTGATTTAATAGCTAATAAAAGTCCCCGAGTGATTACCCTCCAACCAGGAACAGTTTAAGGTATGTGTTCATGTAAAGTCAGTATCATAATCGAGATTCCATCTCGAGTTGACTTTACAACCACATATCCTAGGGACAACGTAAAGTAACACAATCGCATATTTACGCTCAAATACCACTTTATAATAATGAACAAGATCGTACAACTATTGGGCCTACCCGACCCGAAATTGGCCTGTAGCACACCAACACTAACAATCTCCCACTTGAACTACAACCAATTGCCCACAACTTTGAGGCCCATCTTATCCCGATGGCGCTCAAATACAGTCTGTGTCAAAGGCTTAGTCAGTGGATCTGCTATGTTGTCTTCTGACGGTACACGCTCTACCGCCATATCTCCACGATCAACAATCTCCCGAATAAGGTGAAAGCGCCTGAGAACATGCTTTGACCTTTGGTGAGATCTCGGTTCCTTCGCCTGGGCGATGGCCCCATTATTATCACAAAATAATGGGATGGGAGCTGATATCTCGGGAACTACGCCAAGTTCCAAGATGAATTTCTTCATCCAGACGGCTTCTTTAGCAGCTTCAGCTGCAGCAATATATTCCGCCTCCGTCGTTGAATCTGCAGTCGTATCTTGCTTGGAGCTTCTCCAACTGACTGCCCCTCCATTTAACATGAATACAAATCCAGACATTGATTTGCAGTCATCTAGATCTGACTGGAAACTAGAATCTGTGTAAGCTCTAAGCTGTAGGTCCTCTCCTCCATAAAGCAGAAAAAGATCCTTAGCCCTTCGTAGGTACTTAAGGATGCCCTTTACTGCCTTCCAGTGCTCTTCGCCTGGATTTGCCTGATATCTACTGACAATGCTTAAAGCATTGGCAACATCAGGCCGTGTACATAGCATTGCATACATGATTGACCCTATCGCCGAAGCATATGGTACCTTATTCATGTGTGCCACATCCTCAGAAGTTTTAGGACTCATCCCCTTGAATAGGCAAATTCCATGTCTCATGGGAATGAGACCTCTCTTGGAATTTTCCATCCTAAACCTTTTGAGGATAGTGTCTATGTACATGGATTGGGATAATCCTAGCATCATTTTAGATCTATCTCGATAGATCCTTATGCCCAGCACATAGAATGTTTCTCCCAAATCCTTCATGGAGAAAGTCTTGGACAACCAAGACTTAGTTGACGTCAACATCTCTACATCATTCCCAATGAGTAATATGTCATCAACATAAAGGACCAAGAAGGTCACAGAGCTCCCGCTAACCTTCTTGTAAACACAGGGTTCATCTTCATTCGGAATGAAGTTGAAAGATTTGGCAGCCTCGTCAAATCTTAAGTTCCAGCTTCTAGATGCCTGCTTTAATCCATAAATGGACCTTTGAAGTTTGCATACCTTATTATGATGTAGCTTGGAGGTGAATCCTTCAGGCTGTACCAAGTACACCTCTTCTGACAGATTTCCATTAAGAAAAGCTGTCTTCACATCCATTTGTCAGATCTCATAATCTAGGTATGCAGCAATGGCAAGGAGGATTCTGATTGACTTAACCATGGCTATCGGCGAAAACGTCTCGTCATAGTCAATGCCTTGCCTTTGACGATATCCTTTTGTCACTAGTCTAGCCTTGTATGTGTCAATCTGTCCATCTGCACCGATTTTCCTTTTGAAAATCTATTTGCAGCCGTTAGGGACCTTCCCTTTGGGTACATCAACTAAGTTCCAAACTTTGTTGGTGTACATGGACTGGATCTCTGAATCCATTGCCACTTGCCATTTCTCGGAGTCTACACTACGGATCGCCTCCTGGTACGACTGAGGATCATCATCCTCATCGATACATACCTTAGAGGACCCCTCTAAGACATGTCCAACATATCTCTCATGTTCACTCGGTAGTTTACCAGATCTCCGTAGTGTCAGTGTTTCACTTTGAATAGGATCAACCGATATAGTCTCATCTAATGAGTTTGTGTCTATGGGTTGTGGTTCTTGGACCTCGTCCAATTCTATCTGGCTCCCACTATTTTTCTGGAGTAGATATTCTCTTTCCAGAAATACATCTCTCCTAGCCACTAAGACCCTTTGCTCAGAAGGGTGATAGAAATAATATCCAAACGTCTCATTTGGATATCCCACAAACCTACACTTATCGGTCCTCGACTCAAGCTTATCACTCTCGTTCTTCTTTACATGAGCAGGACACCCCCAAATTTTAATGTGATTAAAATTTGGTTTTCTGCCCTTCCATATCTCATATGGTATAGAAGGAACTGATTTACTTGAGATCATATTCAATAAATATGCTGCAGTCTCTAATGCATAGCCCCAGAGAGACAAGGGTAGTCCTGACATAGACATCATGGATCAGACCATGTCTAACAAGATCATGTTTCTCCTCTCGGATACACCATTGTGTTGTGGTGTATACGGTGGAATCCACTGAGAAACTATTCCATGGTCTTTAAGATAAGAAGTGAATTTATGGCTTAAGTATTCACCTCCTCGATCCTATCGAAGAGCCTTAATACTTTTGCATGTCTGTTTCTCTACTTCATTCTTGTATTCCTTAAACTTCTCAAAGACTTGTGACTTATGTCTCATTAAATACACATAGCCATATCTAGAGAAGTCATCAATAAAAGAAATGAAATAGAGATAACCTCCTTTTGCTTCTATGGACATGGGTCCACACACATCCGAGTGTATGAGCTCGAGAAGGTCAACAGCCCTCTCACCATGTCCACCAAAGGGAGCCTTGGTCATTTTCCCCATGAGACACGACTCACTGATATCAAATGGCTTGTATTCGAACGAATTCAAATACACATTTGAGTGTAAGTGAGAGACTCTTTTCTCACCTACATGACCAAGTCTGCAATGCCATAGATATGTAGAATTCACTTCATCAGCATTGGAAATTTGCATAACATTAGAACGTGTATCTAATACATAAAGATCATTGACTAATGAACCATTAGCTATAATCAAACCATTATTCATTATAGAGCACCCAGTGCTATTGAAAGTCAATGTATATCCAATGTTATACAAGTCAGAGATTGAAATAATGTTCTTAATAATATTAAGAACATAATAACAGTCATTCAACTCCAGAATGACTCCTGAAGGTAAACTGAGGCGTGCAGTCCCGACAGCTTTGGCAGCAACTAAAGCTCGATTGCCCATCCTCAGTTCAATCTCCCTTTTGCCCAATCGCCTTCTATTTGCCAGCACCTGCACAGAATTACAGATATGAGATGCACATCCAGTATCCAATACCCATGATGTGGATTCCATATATGACAAATTAAGGTCTATGACAAAAATACCTTCATTTAGAATTGCCTTACAATTCCTTTTCCAATGCCCAGTTTCCCCGCATCAGAAATATTTATCTTCCTTTTCATTCTTCTTGCCCTTCCCTTTGTCAACTTTGGCGATTTGCTTACCCGTGGCCTTTTTCTTTCCCTTCCCTTTGTTACTTGTGGTGGATATTTGAGAGGCCTTCCTTTTCTTGTTGGCCCGGACAACAATCATTACAGACGAAGATGGTTTATCTTTCTGCATGGTTCTTTCAGCACTCTTTAACATATTGAGCAGCTCTGGGAGAGTTACTTCAATCATGTTCATGTTAAAGTTCATGATGAAGGAAAAAAAGGAATCGGGCAATGACTGGAGTATAAGATCAATACATAGTTCAAGATCTAACTTGAACCCCAATGCATTGAGTCTTTCAATCCACTCCATCATTTTCAGTACATGGGCCTGTACTGATGAACCCTCAGACATCCGTGTCTTGAAAATCCTTTTGGAGATGTCATACCTCTCAATCCTACCCTGCTCCCCGAAGAGCTGGCGTAGATTGAGAAGTATACTTTTACAATCAGTCTTTTCAAATTACCTCTGCAGCTCGGGAGCCATAGAGGCCAACATGTAACATTGGGCTAGGGATGAGTCCTCAGACCACTTGGCATAAGCGAGTAACTCGCCCTCGTCAGCATCAGGAGCTGGCTCAGAATGAACCGTGTCCAACACGTACGCAATCTTTTCGGCGGTAAGGACTATGCGTAGATTACGCAGCCAATCTGAGTAGTTCGGTCCAGTTAATCTATTTGCATCCAAGATGTCATGGAGGGGGTTGGACGACGACATTGTAATCTGGATAAGAAATAAAAGACAACTTAGCATGTGTTCAAATTCTAACTTAGATGTGATTTTCTATCTTAGTTAGTCCCACTATTTTTTGATCGAACTATATAACCCTTAGTATATAGAACGGGAGATCAGCGAGATCAACCTAGTGGGTCAGAATCCCAACGAAACTGATGTACGACCTTGTGGAAAGCACAACAAGCCATACACCATCTCAAGGACAGTCAACAGGCACTTACATCTAATGCAATATCTGATATTCGGCCCCCGAGAAATCATCCCCTTTTGGAAAGCACAACAAAGGATATTCTCGGTTAGATCTAACCATCATTACTACATAGCAATGAGTTCATGACCCGACCCTTGTGGAAAGCACAACAAGGCCGAGTTCAATTCCTCACCCCATTGAGGCCGAGCCTTGGAGTTAATCCCGCCCCCAAACTCATGGACCTTGTGGAAAGCACAACAAATCCATGAAATGAAGACGTTCATTCACTCCATAATGATGGAGGGCCACGACGACTCCTAGAACCACGCTTACCAGATCTAAAATTTAAGCGCGAGAGAATTTAATTTTATCTTGATCTCACCCTATGTGGTAATATAAATATATCCAATATATTTACCGTACCTAGTAGTTTGCACAAAATAAATGCATCCAATGTAAAAAATAAACGCAAGTGATCATGGACTTTAACCCTAATGTAACTAAGACATCCGGCCCGCTTCCGAAGCAGCTGGATTGTAATGTCCTGGATCCTTATTGGATTCTTATTAGGTCTTTATTTATTTCTTTTTCACCCTCTCTCCTCCCTCATTTCTCTCATCTCTTTCTCTCTCTCGTCTCAGGACCGTTCGACGCGGGGCGCACGACCGTGGAGAGTTGACCGAGGCGGGGACGCGATGGAGTGATCGGGACGCGGGATGGAGCGATGGTTTGAGCGTGGCGTGGCGCGATCCCTCGGTGGATTCCGAGATCGGCACGGTTCGTGTTTTGGCGTTTTCGGCGAGGATTAGTCGCTTCGGCGCACGATTTCTTCGGTGGAGGTAGGGAGACGGATCACCTACTTCTCTTGCACGTTTTCCCTACAGTTTCACGTTGTTCGGGGCTAGAACGGGCAAGTTTGGGCTCGTTTAGGTAAAACCGTGATTTTGGGAGTTCGCAGGGTTCACTGGAAAACGGCGACGGTTTTTAGATCAGTTAGTGTCAATGGAGTCCTTGGAACGTCTGCGTTCTATAGTCACTGATTTCGTGTCGATTGGCGGTCATTCGGGACCGTTAGGAGCCCAGGAAGTCCGGTGATTCCATTTGGGTCGATTTGAAGAAATTGCCCGTTTCTCACTGTTTCTTGGCCGATTCGACTCCTGTTGGAGTCTAAGTGTTGTATATCGTCGTTATGGATGTATCCCCTTCGTTTCGAAACGAACGGGGCGTGGAAAGGCCACGATCGGGCCGATCCTCTGGTTTGCTCGCCGTGACGCCTACGCGGTTTAACATTAACCGCGTTGGGCTTAGGGCGGCTGGTTTTGGACCGTTTAGAGTGAGTCGGTGGGCATCTGCGCGGTTGCGCGATAGACCGCCCAGTGGATGGCACTGCCAGGTGTGAGCCGCCCAGTCCACTTGAGCGGCTGGTTCTCAGCCGTTTTGTTTTTCCCGTGGTGTTGAGCGGCCAGGTCTTGACCACTTAGCACGGTTGACCTTGGGTCAACGTTTTAAGGCGGTTCATGGGGCGGTTCTCCCTTAGCCGTCCTGTGCGTTGAGCGGTCTGTCCCTAGATCGTTCTGACCGTCGTCTGACCGAGTACTGTAGTAGGTCGGTTGGCTTGAGCGGCTTCCCCTTAACCGCTCTATGCCTTGGGGCGGTCCAGCCCTAACCGTTCAGTCTTTCAGTACCTTGAGGTCTGTCCCGTTGAGCGATTCCGTTTAAACCGTTCTGTTCTATTGAGCGGCCCTGTCCGGACCGTTCAGCTCATTGAGCGACCCCTTTGTGACCGCCCAGTGAGTTGAGTCCATGGTTGTATCTTCTGGCCGTGATGGCCTGATCTGTGTCCGTCTATGTGTGTGTGTGTCATAGGACGATTAGCTAGTCCGTGTCGCGTGTCTTCTATAGACCTCTGGGTGGTTTGTCGGGCAAGTCAGCTAGAGTTGACTGATCCTAGTGGTCATATCCTTGATCGCTACAGTCGTCTCGTGGCCCTACCCACGACTGTCGGTATCCTTGTCTCTGTGTGCGTTGCGGCTACTTCCTTGGCTGCTTGGTTCGCCTGGCGGCTGGATAAGGAGTCGTTTATGCCCAGAGGGTTGTTCTTCATCGTTTCGATCTTCGTATGTCTTGGCTTGACCTTGTGGTCTGCCTGTTGTCCTGAGGATGTCTCCTGACATCCTATGAGGGCTAAGACTACGTTATGAGGTAGCCATGAGTTTTCTTACTTGGAGTAGGATTCTCTTTCCTACTGTTGAATCGTCATTGTCCGGTTCCGGTCAACCCGGGGTGACCCAGTGGTTGATAGGTGACCTTGTGTGTCTCGGCAGATCTGTCCAGTTCGAGACATGGTTCTTACCTCGGTTTGCGTGTCCAGGTGTACTGAGGGTCTCATTGATCCCTCAGGTCTCCGTGTGTCATTTTCTACGGTTGTTTCCTCTGTCTTAGGATTAGACCGATTGGCGGCGTGTCTCTGCCGTTGTACAACGATCTTGACTCTGAGTTGTGAGACTCAAGGATCGTTGTGTTAGTAGGTCTAGTCGCCTTGTCCTGAGTCTGTTGGCAGTTGTCTTGCTGCCTTGGTGCTTCGAAGTACGTGCGACAGTGCTCTCTTGCCTGTCTGTACTTCTGCACTCGTGTTTTGAGTCTCCGTGTCTTGTGAGCCTTCACTAGTCGTAGCCTTACGTCACGTTACGGCGTGACGGCTCTTATAGCAGGGCACTTTCCCGATTTACGGTTTGTAAGCTAGTTTCCGTGGGCCCCCGCTGTACAGTGGCGTCCTGTTGGGTGGGGAAAACTAGCTAGAGGCTTGGCTCTCCAGCAAGAGTCGGTGTGTGCACACGTGGTCAGGGGCGTTGGACTGACGCCGACGGGCGTTACCCTGTCTAGTCACTTGCTACTGTAGTTCCTATTCTGGTTCTCACAGTGTCTTAGTCTCTGCCTGACTGTGGGCATAATAGACAAGATGCTCGTAGGCGCAGCATAAGACGTCAGTGGACGCGGCTGGCTGTTCTTCTAGTGAGAGGCACTCTAGTCACGTGGCACGTGGCTCTTCGTAGTTCTCTCTGCGTTTCTTGTGCGTCGTGACCTTTTCGGGTTAGCCCTCTCGTGGTCTTGCCCGAGGTCAGTGTTGTGTCGTGTGCACGACGTTTTAGTCGTGTGTGTGTGGTCGTGTCTAGAAGAGCGTGCATGGCAATCGAGTCATGTATGCTTTAGAGCGTCAGTGTCTGTCTAGGTTTTTCCTAAGCTTTTTGCCCATCTTTGTAGGCCCGACAGATCGGTAACTCCTGACCTTGTCAGATCAGAGTTCGCCTTCCTGTTTCTGCCTGGAGTAGTTTGGGGAGCCGAGGTTAGTCCGGCAGCCGCGCTTGTTCGGTACGGCTTTTCCCTTTTCTTTGAGCTGTTTCTACTCCTTCCGTTCCGGTTTTCTTTTACAGCTTTCTAGTGGTAGTTTTCCTTCTTTACTACTACTGCTGTTTTAGCTGTTGTTCCGTGTTACTGCGTTGTTTGTCAGTGGGGATCCGCGTGACCTCTACTGGGCCAGTGACACGAGGCTCACCCCTGCTTTTCAGGTGGGTGGCGTCGTTCTGCTTCCGCGATGCCTGGTGTGGTGTGTCTGTAGCTGCCAGCGGTACCTGCGTCGGGCTTCCCCCGACCTCAGTGTACGTCCTTCCTTTCTGTTGACTGTACTGCTTATCTTTCCTTTGGACTGGACTCTGGTATAATTGTTAAATTAAAATTATTTATTAAAATGTAATTTTATTTCTGCTACTTTAGCAAACCGATCTAACGAAATTTAATTGCTTACTGTTATATCTCTGTGACTTCAATATACTCTACACATGCATTTTATCCCTTCGGAGCTTTACCGCTCTTGGGAGGCCTCGCGGGTTTCAAGTGGTATCGGGTCTACTCGGTAGTTCTATCGCGTATATCCGGTATCCGAGATCCGGGTCGTCACAGGTGGTATCAGAGCAGTGTTCTGAGATGTTCGGAGTTCTTTTCTGAGCTATCAGAGCGTTGTTGTATGAAGTACATGGGAATCCGAGATATACAGTATTCAGAGTCCTGAAAGTCCAGTACAGTCTTTCGCTGGCTTAGGTTTGCGATTGTTTGTCGCTTCATTTTCTGTGTGTCGTCTTGTGCGTGCTGTATTAGCACTGGACGAGATGGTTTTGCTCTCGTCAGAATGTGACGGGATGCTCCTTTTTCGTCGTGGTGTTCGTCTCGATCATGCTGTACTTGGCAGAGTTCGCCGATAGGCTTGAATCTGCGGTACATTGTTCGAGATCTTTTCCATGATCTGTTCAGGTGGCTGGTGACTTTTCGAGTTGGTGTGATGGTCGTACACATTCTTACGTTGTTTTGGTCGTCCCAGCTTAAGTCTGTTCAGCTCCTGATGCGTTTCACTTCGGTTGAAGTGGTCGATTAGATTCCTTGTTTGAGAAGATGCTCGGGCGAACTTAGGATTTCCCTTCCTAGTGAGCTGCGGTTAGTCGAGCTTGATGCTTCTCATCCCGTCTGGTGGAGTCTTTTCGAGGTAAGCCTTGGAATTGCCGTCTTGGGGATGCCTTTGTCCTGCGTCTACTTAAGGGTGGACTTTGTTTAATCTGAGTCGGATCTGCTCCTTATCTTACGGTTGCTTGGCTTCGGACCTAATCCTTGTGTTGAGAGCCGTTGTGCGCCGTATTTGTCGTGCCGTGTCTAGCGGCCGATGTGTTGTGAAGGTTCATTTATCGTTTCAGGACGTATAGGTAAGCTGAGACTAGCATTTTCTTTGTGCCTTGTGCTGAAGCTCGTACTCTCCTTTGTTTGCACTTAGGCTATTTGTGATCGGTTGCTCGCATGATCAGTACTCGTGGCGTGTTATGTTACGATTTTTATGAGTTGCGATGGCGCCGTGTGTGTGTTGAGATGCGGATACCGAGATATTCCATGTTACCTGTGTGCGTTGTTTGAGTGCGTAGCGGAAGCGTGTGGGCTGGTCACCCATGGGTCGAGAATCGTTGTTGTGAGATTCTGGACAGTCGAGAATTTCGTTCTTTTCGATATAACTTCATCTTGGCTTCCTGTGCCTTGATGTTGCCTATTGCCGTGCTGTTGCTGGAATCATTCTGGTGTTGGCATTGGCATTTGTGAGCATTGGGGAATCTGTCGGCATTCCTGCTGATTGAGTACCCTCTGCTCCGTATTCTCTTTTCTTGGGTATTGTCTTCTCGAGGCGTGCTCGTGGTCCTTGAGATGCGTTCCCCGAGATTATTTTTCTTGTTGTTGTGGGTCTGTTCTTGGTGAGCTGCTCGATGCATGACTAGTTCCTTGTAGTCGTGTGTTCAGCTGTCGTTGTATCTTGATGTGACCCAGCTTGCGGTTGTGTTCTGTGGTTCTGTGTTCAGTACGGAGCCGGGATCCTGCAAGTGTTGTTGCTGCCGTTGTTGTCGTTTTAGCGCTGTTTCTCTATGATTTTGTCTGTCTGTTTTGGCACTATGTGGACCAGGTCTTGTTAGTTAGCTTTGCTATACTCTCTTCTCCTGGTAGAGTTAGCATGCGACTCGATCAGATATAATGTTTGAATGAGGGCTGACTTGATTGTGCTTGTGGTCCAGTGCTGTCGTTGGCGTCCTGTGTGCCAGGTGTTCCCTGTTGCCTTTGGCACTGGAGCCGATGTTATTGTCGAGCTGTCAGCCGAGAGGACTGTCTCCTTGTTTAAGCTGATACTCGCCGTGTCTGTCGTTTCATTTTCTTGATATCTGTTATCGTGGCATGTGTCGTGTCTCCTTCCCTGCGAGACGTAAGTGACGTTGCCCGGTTTCGAAGGTGTTGGACTTGTGTTCACTTGGGTGCCGTGCTCGATCCAGAGCGTGTGCCGGTGATTATGGTCTGACTATGTTCCTCTGAACTGTGTTCTCTCGAGATTCGTGTCGTTTCAAGTTGTGTCGTGGGGTTGTTCTTCCCTGCTTCTCCTTTGTTAGTCCTTAAATTTCAAGGACGAAATTTCTTGAAGGAGGGGAGGATGTAATGTCCTGGATCCTTATTGGATTCTTATTAGGTCTTTATTTATTTCTTTTTCACCCTCTCTCCTCCCTCATTTCTCTCATCTCTTTCTCTCTCTCGTCTCAGGACCGTTCGACGCGGGGCGCACGACCGTGGAGAGCTGGCCGAGGCGGGGACGCGATGGAGTGATCGGGACGCGGGATAGAGCGACGGTTTGAGCGTGGCGTGGCGCGATCCCTCGGTGGATTCCGAGATCGGTGCGGTTCGTGTTTTGGCGTTTTCGGCGCGGATTAGTCGCTTCGGCGAACAGTTTCTTCGGTGGAGGTAGGGAGACGGATCACCTACTTCTCTTGCACGTTTTCCCTGCAGTTTCACGTTGTTCGGTGCTAGAACGGGCGAGTTAGGGCTCGTTTAGGTAAAACCGTGGTTTTGGGAGTTCGCAGGGTTCACCGGAAAACGGCAACGGTTTTTAGATCAGTTAGTGTCAATGGAGTCCCTGGAACGTCTGCGTTCTATAGTCACTGGTTTCGTGTCGATTGGCGGTCATTCGTGACCGTTAGGAGCCCGGGAAGTCCGGTGATTTCATTTGGGTCGATTTGAAGAAATCGCCCGTTTCTCACTATTTTTTGGCCGATTCGACTCCTGTTGGAGTCTAAGTGTTGTATATCGTCGTTATGGATGTATCCCCTTCGTTTCGGAACGAACGGGGCGTGGAAAGACCACGATCGGGCCGATCATGTGGTTTGCTCGCCGTGACGCCTACGCGGTTTAACATTAACCGCATTGGGCTTAGGGCAGCTGGTTTTGGACCGTTTAGAGTGAGTCGGAGGGCGTCTGCGCGGTCCCGCGATAGACCGCCCAGTTGATGGCGCTGCCAGGTGTGAGCCGCCCAGTCCACTTGAGCGGCTGGTTCTCAGTCGTTCTATTTTTCCCGTGGTGTTGAGCGGCCAGGTCTTGACCACTTAGCACGGTTGACCTTGGGTCAACATTTTAAGGCGGTTCATGGGGCGGTTCTCCCTTAGCCGTCCTGTACGTTGAGCGGTCTGTCCCTAGACAGTTCTGACCGTCGTCTGATCGAGTACTGTAGTAGGTCGGTTGGCTTGAGCGGCTTCCCCTTAACCGCTCTATGCCTTGGGGCGGTCCAGCCCTAACCGTTCAGTCTTTCAGTACCTTGAGGTCTGTCCCGTTGAGCGATTCCGTTTAAACCGTTCTGTTCTATTGAGCGGCCATGTCCGGACCGTTCAGCTCATTGAGCGACCCCTTTGTGACCGCCCAGTGAGTTGAGTCCGTGGTTGTATCTTCTGGCCGTGATGGCCTGATCTGTGTCCGTCTATGTGTGTGTGTGTCATAGGACGATTAGCTAGTCCGTGTCGCGTGTCTTTTATAGACCTCTGGGTGGTTTGTCGGGCAAGTCAGCTAGAGTTGACTGATCCTAGTGGTCATATCCTTGATCGCTACAGTCGTCTCGTGGCCCTACCCACGACTGTCGGTATCCTTGTCTCTGTGTGCGTTGCGGCTACTTCCTTGGCTGCTTGGTTCGCCTGGCGGCTGGATAAGGAGTCGTTTATGCCCAGAGGGTTGTTCTTCGTCGTTTCGATTTTCGTATGTCTTGGCTTGACCTTGTGGTCTGCCTGTTGTCCTATGGATGTCTCCTGACGTCCTATGAGGGCTAAGACTACGTTATGAGGTAGCCATGAGTTTTCTTACTTGGAGTAGGATTCTCTTTCCTACTGTTGAATCGTCATTGTCCGGTTCCGGTCAACCCGGGGTGACCCAGTGGTTGACAGGTGACCTTGTGTGTCTCGGCAGATCTGTCTAGTTCGAGACATGGTTATGGGTGCCTCGAGGTATCATCTTACCTCGGTTTGCATGTCCAGGTGTATTGAGGGTCTCGTTGATCCCTAAGGTCTCCGTGTGTCGTTTTCTACGGTTGTTTCCTCTGTCTTAGGATTAGACCGATTGGCGGCGTGTCTCTGCCGTTGTACAACGATCTTGACTCCGAGTTGTGAGACTCAAGGATCGTTGTGTTAGTAGGTCTAGTCGCCTTGTCCTGAGTCTGTTGGCAGTTGTCTTGCTGTCTTGGTGCTTCGAAGTACGTGCGACAGTGCTCTCTTGCCTGTTTGTACTTCTGCACTCGTGTTTTGAGTCTCCGTGTCTTGTGAGCCTTCACAAGTCGTAGCCTTACGTCACGTTACGGCGTGATGGTTCTTGTAGCAGGGCACTTTCCTGGTTTACGGTTTGTAAGCTAGTTTCCGTGGGCCCCGCTGTACAGTGGCGTCTTGCTGGGTGGGGAAAACTAGCTAGAGGCCTGGCTCTCCAGCAAGAGTCGGTGTGTGCACATGTGGTCAGGGGCGTTGGACTGACGCCGACGGGCGTTACCCTGTCTAGTCACTTGCTACTGTAGTTCCTGTTCTGGTTCTGATAGTGTCTTAGTCTCTGCCTGACTGTGCGCATAGTAGACGAGATGCTCGTAGGTGGAGCATAAGATGTCAGTGGACGCGTGTAATGCCCCGGGTTTTTTGGATCCTCGTTCGTGGGTCCCGGATCTGGTTTCTCGGAGCATCCGACTCCGTTGTGTCCGAAATTTTGTTTCGGACATCTTTCGTGTTCGGATCGGCGCGATCCGGAATCGTTCCGCGGCTTTTTCCGCGTGTGTTTTCCGATTCCCGGCGTGGGTTTCGCCTTTCCCTTCGGAACCTCG
Source organism: Amorphophallus konjac (assembly GCA_022559845.1). Lineage (NCBI taxonomy): Eukaryota > Viridiplantae > Streptophyta > Magnoliopsida > Alismatales > Araceae > Amorphophallus > Amorphophallus konjac. Next base: position 23,315,994 of record CM040122.1, read on the forward strand.
TTGCGGGTGAACCGGGCCGTTCACCTAGGCGAGTGTGGTACCGTTGTGATCGGTGCCTTCCGAGGATCGCGAGGGTGTGATTTTCTATTTTTCAGAATTTTTCCGAATTTCTGGATTTTCCTATATATTAACCCACCCTCTCTCTCCCCTCTCATTTCTCTCTTCTCTCCCTCTCTCTTCTCACGCTCTCTCCTCTCTCCCTCTCTCTCCAGTGGCCGACGGGGTGGAGTACGGGCGAGGCGGGGACGGCGCGGGCGAGGCGCGGTCGAGGATGGATGAGGATCGAGGCGGTGGAGGCGTGGTGAAGCTCGACCGTGGGTTCGTGGAACGGCGAGGCTTCAACGACGTTTTCTTCATGGATCCGCGTCCACGGTGCGCGAAATCTTCGGTGGAGTTAGGGTGATGGACCCCCAGCTCGTGCACTTCATTTCCCATGAATTTCATAGGCCGTGGTGAGCCGAGCGGGTCGTTTGGGGCGTTTTGGGAAAAATCATGTTTTGGGGAGTGATCGCCCGATCTAGCGATTCGTTGCGTTTTAGGCCGATCCGAGGCCATAGATGCATGCTAGGGGTTTTTGGGGAGCTTCCCCTATGTTTTCCCCCTCATCCGTGGATGTTTGGGGGCGTGGCGTGGATTTTTGGGGTTTTCCCGCCGTTCTCGATTTTCCGAAATGGTCGCGGTCCTGTGGACGCGCTTTCGGTTTGTTTTTTTTCTCTTTATCTTTCTTGGCGCGGTGCGCGGGTTTATTAAGTGCGTGGGCGTGCTAGTCACCGGAGTGACAATTTATTCGGGCTCCGAGGAGCCCATGGTGCGCTCGATCTGACTTCGTCAGGCGATTGTGGGGTTCGTGTCTGGACCGAATCCCGTCGCGCCATAAAGGTCACGACGTCATTTACATCCCCCATACGAGGGAATACCCTTGATTAATTGCCGAAATTAGGGGCCCCGCGGCCGAAAAGAATAATACTAATTGGGCAAGAAAGAGATAGGAATGGACCACACTGAGGGTTGTATTCAGACCACAAACCGCTGGTCATGTCGGTCACTCGTGGACCTTTTCATATTCGGACACGGGTCCGTGATGGAAACGCAACAGGAAAAGCCGGGACAAATCCGTTCAAGTGTTTGCCGAACACCCGGCAATTTTAGTGATGACTCGGAGGGCGTCCGGAACGAGGAGCAAACCCGGTCTGATCAAGATGTCGGCCCGAGGCTAGGTCGAGACCGGACCATGTCGGGATGACTCCCAAAATCCGAGCCCGGCCTGAGAGGGCGGCATTATTGTTCCTTTTGCCCGGGTCGCGGGGAGAGATGGGGGCTGCAGTGTGGGCCCTAGCGTCTTTTATTTGGGGTTTTCTGGGTTATATGTTCTGATCTCTGATTTGCCATTTACTACCCTTCTTTTTTTTATGCCTCTGTCCGGGATGATTTTCTATCCTTTTATTCATCAATGTCGTTATTACTATCATTATTTTCTTTACAATTTTTATTACCCCTCCCACCTCTTCTATCATTATTAGTGCTGCGCATTCAAAGTCTTTTAACTAACATAATTCTCATTAATTCATTTGTTGTTGTTAAGGCTCTTATCATGATATATCTGTGTGTGTATGTGGTGTGCCGGCGAAGGAGAAATAGGGGTGTACCGCTGGAGACAAGAGTGTGCCGCTGGGGGACGGAGGGGCGTACCGGTGGGGACAATAGGGGGCGTACTGTTGGAGCTTAGAGGGGTGTACCGGTGAAGCCAATGAGAGAGTACCGCTGGAGGTAACAGGGGTGTACCGCTAGGAGGCTCAAAAAGGGGGTGTACCGCTGAAGGTTTGAAGGGGTGTACCACTGGGGCTACTCGGAGTGTGCCGCTGAAGGCTGCTTGGGGTGTGCCGCTGAAGGCTGCAACGGCGAGGGTGTACCGTTGGGGCCATAGCTGGAGAGTGTGTCGGTGAAGGAGGGGGGGTGATATAAAGTTTGTACGTTCCCCAGCCTCAAGTCTATACATTGCCTATTCAACCAGCACACAAAGTCTATGCGTCCTTTAGTCTAAAGTCTGTACATTACCTATTGACCGCAGCTCGAAGTCTATACATTGGCTGCTCAAAGTCTGTACATTGTCCGTTGGCTGCAGTTCAAAGTCTATACATTGGCCGTTGGCTGCAGCTCGAAGTCTATACATCGGTGACCCCAAAGTCTACACGTTGCGACATGAAGTCTGTACATTGCAGCATGAAGTCTATACATTGGCTGGCCCAAAGTCTGTACGTTGTAACATGAAGTCTGTACATTGGCTGGCCCAAAGTCTGTACGTTGTAACATGAAATCTGTACATTGGCTGGCCCAAAGTCTGTACGTTGTAACATGAAGTCTATACATTGGCTGGCCCAAAGTCTGTACGTTGTAACATGAAGTCTGTACATTGGCTGGCCCAAAGTCTATACGTTGCAACACCAAGTCTATACGTTGCTTGTTGCTGCGCTTGTGCCTCCGTCTGCCAAGTCTGTACACTGGATCCCATTGAGACGGTGGATGGGGGTGTGCCGACGAAGGGAGAGAGGCAAAGGGAGGGAGTGTGCCGCTGAAAGGGCCAGGAGGTTGTGTCGTTGAAGGGCCATCAGAGTGTGCCGCTGAAGATGGGCAGTGTGTATCGCTGAAGGCCCTCTGGAGCCTGCCGTTGGAGGTTGGGAAGGGCGTACCGCTGAAGGCGGTCTGGGGTTGGAAATGTTAGGGGGAGGGGGTCCACTCTCCCTCTGTTTCTCTTAAGGCTTTTCTTTTCTTCTTCTCTTGATCTTCAGGTAGTTTTTATACAAATCTTTTCTCCTTCTTCTTACAATCTGTTGTTGCTCTGTTTATTTGTTGCTTTTGTTATCTTTCAATGTGTATTTATTATCCCATTTGTTTGTTGCATCCTTTTGCCTCTTTTAATGTTTTGTTATTTTCTCACGAAAATTCGGCAGCATCTCCCCTTAACCCGGGGCGTAAGGGAGATAAAGGGAACGCGCCCACATGGAGTGGCGGAACCCGACAACTGGAGGTGGGCGCCCGAGGGCAGCAACACCTTTATAGAACCTCGGAAAATGCGGAGGAAGAAGCAGCGGGCCTGGGGGTCGATGGGGTTAGACAAGCTGGGATGGAAGGCACAGAAGAGGGTGTGCCGCTGAGGGCCTGAAAGGGAGTGTACCGATGAAGGCTTGAATGGTGTGCCGCTGAGGGCCACAAGGGGTGTGCCGCTGATGGCTGAACGGTGTGCCGCTGAGGGCCACAAAGAGTGTGCCGCTGAGGGCTGGACAGGGTGTGCCGCTGAGGGCCAATTGTGTGTGCCGCTGAGGGCCGGTTGGGGTGTGCCGCTGAGGGCTGAACGGGTGTGTGCTGGGGAAGGCTGAAAGGGTGTGCCGGCCAAAGGCCAGACACGTGCACCGCTGGAGGCTTGAAAGAACTGAATGTATGGGCTGGGAGACTTGCCGGCTGTTCAGGAAGAGAGGGGGGGAGTTCAGGGCCAAGGAATGGTTGCTGGGAATGAGTGAAGGACCCACAAGGCCAGGGTTCAAATGGGAGGCATCACACCACCACGGAGACTCCAAAAGCGCCGTAGAAAAGAACATGCAAAAAACACCATGCATTATGAAGGCGGAGGGGCAAACCAACAGAAATAGTAGGAAAGGCCCAAGGAGGGCGATTGTTTTCATTCGTGGGAGACCAAGGGCCGTGGCCCTACAAACATATTACAAAAGCAAGTGCCCAATACGGGGCTGTGGGCAAAGGGGAGACCCCGAAGAAAGACAGAACAGGAGGAGGAGAATGGGGAAACCCATGGAAGGGGAGAGAACGGAGTTGAAGTGGGGACGATCGTCCACCCTCCTTCTCTGCTACATCTAACTCTCCCACTCTCTTACTCTCTCTCTTCCTGGCGCTCGTCGGAGGAAGCTCACGCCGGGATGCCTCTTCTTCTTCTTCTCTTCTCTCTTCTATGTGTATCTTCCTCTGTGCCTTCTGTTTGTCTGCTCCTTTTTCTTCCCTTCCGAACCCCCTTCCTTCGTCGAACAGGAGGCCTTTTATACCACCAGCCACCGGGGACTTCGAGCACGGCTGTCGAAGGCGGGAAGCCGGCTGTGATGATGGGTTTGACCTGCTCCTGTCCTGGCTGTCAGTGGGGTAGGCTACGTGGCCCAGTCATCGACTGCCACCTCGGACGGCTTGCTGCGTGCCAAGGATACATAGGGCATGGGCTTCACGTCGTCCAGTCGTTGAAAAAGCCTTCACGCTGTGCCGTTGGTGGGCTGAACAAGCGTGCCGTGGGAGAGGCAAAAAGGCGTGCCGCTGGAGCCCATTTGGGCGTGCCGCTGAAGGCCCATTTGGGCGTGCCGCTGAAGCCCTTGGGGCGTGCCGCTGAAGCCATTGGGGGCGTGCCGCTGAAGGCCCTGGGGGGGTGCCGCTGAAGGCCATTGGGGGCGTGCGCTGAAGCCCATTGGGGGCGTGCCGTTGAAGGCCCTGGGGGCGCGCCGCTGAAGCCATTGGGGCGTGCCGACGGAGGGCCAAAATGGGCAGTTTTGAGCCAGTTGTGAGCATGAGTCGTGGCACATTTAATTTTCTTTGAGGCCCATGGATTGTGGGACTCTTGGTGATTGGTTTCTCTTCAATGTCGTGACTCCGGAGACGGTTTCACAGCAGTATGCATACTCGGGGAGCCCGGGCGATCAGTCTCTCTCGGGCTTCTTCACTCGGCGCCGTTGTTGACGCGAGGTCGGGCGTGATATTTGGGTGTGCAATTTTTGGTGTCCACAAATGCCCCCCACCCACGGGTAGCGCGGGCGAAGAATGAGCCGGGCGGTGCCCGCGGGTGTACTTGTCTCTTTTCTCTTTGTTGACGTTGTTGATAGGGTGTCGGTGGCTGGTCTGGCTTGTTGATCTCTTGGCCTCTTCGTTAGCGCCGCCAAGGCGCCGGGAACTGAAGTAGCATATGTGGGTCTCTTTGTCTCTTCATCAGTGCCAACGGGATGCCGGGAACTGAAGCAGCGTGTTGGTCTCTTTGTCTCTTCATCAGTGCCGACGGGATGCCGGGAACTGAAACAGCATGTTGGTCTCTTCATCAGTGCCGACGGGGTGTCGGGGACTAAAGCAGTTTGTTGGTCTCTTCATCAGTGCCGACAGGGTGTCGGGAACTGAAGCAGCTTGTTGTCTCTTTGTCTCTTCATCAGTGCCGACGGGATGCCGGGAACTGAAGCAATTTATTGTCTCTTGGTCTCTTTGTCTCTTCATCAGTGCCGACGGGGTGTCGGGGACTGAAGCAGCTTGTTGTCTCTTCATCAGTGCCGACGGGGTGTCGGGGACTGAAGCAATTTGTTGGTCTCTTCATCAGTGCCGACGGGGTGTCGGGAACTGAAGCAATTTGTTGTCTCTTGGTCTCTTCATCAGTGCCGACGGGATGCCGGGAACTGAAGCAATTTGTTGTCTCTTGGTCTCTTGGTCTCTTCATCAGTGCCGACGGGGTGTCGGGGACTGAAGCAGCTTGTTGTCTCTTCATCAGTGCCGACAGGGTGTCGGGGACTGAAGCAATTTGTTGGTCTCTTCATCAGTGCCGACGGGGTGTCGGGAACTGAAGCAGTTTGTTGTCTCTTCATCAGTGCCGACGGGGTGTCGGGAACTGAAGCAGTTTGTTGTCTCTTCATCGGTGCCGACGGGGTGTCGGGAACTGAAGCAGTTTGTTGTCTCTTCTATTCTTTTCTTTCTCTCTTTTTTTTTTGAACCACATTACCGATACAAGCGCCCTTTCGGGTTTTCGCCGGTACCGGCCCCCTCTTGCTTTTGCCCACGCGCCCTTTCGGGTTTTCACGCGGCGGGGTACCCAATTTTGCCTGTAGCGTCCTTTCGGGTTTTCACCACAGCCGGGTTGTTGCCATTTTTACCCTTGCCCCTGTGTAGGGGCAAGTCCGGCGGGGTATCTCTATTTTTAACCCCATTTTATTTTCTTCTTTTTTTTTTGACGAGCGGGTGACACTCAAGTGTCGGCTAGGGCACGAAGCCTTGCGCCGGAAGGTAGGGCTCATTCGTTGGCAAGAAGACAATATCAGCGCAACGGGAGAATTCGTGCCGATTCGGACGTAGGGTCCGTAATGGCAATATTGTGCGGAGTGGGTGGCTAGGGCACGGGGCCTTGCGCCGGAAAGGGACTTATTCGTCGACAAGGGACTAATGCCAACGCAAAGATAAAGATTCTGCCAATCCAGGCGTAAGGCCCGTGATGGCGATATTGTATGGAGTGGGAGGTGGCTGAGGCACGAGGGCACGTGCCAGGGACGGGCTTGTTCGGTGGTAGGGTAGTGGTATCATGACAAGGATTGAGCTGCAGGGGTAGAGTCGTCTTCACCCCTGCGGACGCCCATTTGCATAGGATCGTGGGGATAGAACGTCTCCCAGAGACATCTACTACGGCATGTTATCGACTTACCCCTCCCTATGTGTGGGCGGACGAGTAAGCAAATGTGTGTACGTATATGGGTATATATATACATATATTTATTTATTTATTTATTTAATATCTTACATATATTTTTGCTTCCCCTCCTTTCATTTTCTTCTTTTATTTTCTCCTTTTATTTCCCTCATCTCTCTTTTTTTATCCCCTTTTTTTCTCTTCATCTCCTTCTTCTTTTCTCTCTTTTTTTTACTTCGTTTCCCTCCATTTTTTTCTCCTTTTTTGTTCTTCCCTTTTTTTCCTTCCTTTTCCTTTTTATTCATCTTCCCCTCTTTTGGTTTTCCCCCTTTTTATTTCCCTTCTTTTCCTTCCTTTTCCTTTTTTTCGTATAAAAGGGGCGGGGGCGGTTCATTTGAACCACCCCCGTTCGAACCCCCCCTTTCCCTCTTCTCTCTCTTCGGCAGACGAAACCGCCCCCCCTTTTTTCTCTTCCCCCTCGTCTTCTCCGTCACCGGGAGCCACTGCCGCGGGCACCGCCGTCGTCGTCGTCGTTGGGGTGAGAGGACGGTCGCCGTGGAGGCCTCCCCCCTCTTTCTTCTCTTCTTCTCCCCCTTTCTTCTTCTTCCCCCCCCCTTCTCTTTTCCTCACCGTGGACGGCGGTTGGGGGCCCTCGACCCCTCCGTCTCTACCTCCCTATCTCTTTCCTCCCCCTCTCGTTCTCTTCCCCCCCCTTTTTCTTCTCCGTCTCCGGTGTCTTGGGCGGCCGCCGGTGAGTGGGCGTGAGGGCGTGCCGGGGAGAGCTCATCCGAGCGTGTCGGGGAGCGGCGTCGCAGGTGTGCCGGGGAACGGTCCCGCATAGGTGTGTCGGGGAAGGCTTCAGCAGGGCGTACCGGGGAGAGGTTGCCACAGGGTGTACCGGGCAAGGTGCCCGAGAGCGTACCGGCGAAGCTCCTCGCCGGGTGTGCAGGTGAAGACCTCGTGGGGGGTGTACCGGGGAAGGTCTCCCGTAAGCGTGCCGGCGAGGGCCTGCGTGGGGTGTGCCGGGGGAGGCACTGCAGGGCGTGCCGGGGAAGCCTTGAAGGGCTGTGCCGGTGAAGGGGGGCACTAGGGCATGCCGGGGAAGGTTGCCAGGCGATTGTGCCGGTGAAGGCATAGAGGGGAGCGCACCGGCCAAGGGGCCAAGGGGGATTTTTTAGCTGAGGAAGAGGACTCCTTTGACCGGCGGACTTCTGGTGTTGCCTCTCGGGGCCCACCATGCTTTGTTGGGGCCGTCACTCCTTGTGGGCGTGCACCCGTGTTTTTTCCTTACGCCTCTGGCCTAGGGGAAACTCTGCCGAAATTTCGTCAGAAATTGGCAGTGCTTTATTTATTTTACTTGTAGTCAAGCCCCTTTATAGTTCTCCATTTCTCTTTGTCTGCGTGGCTTATTCTGATCTTTGATTTGTGTATCTTTACAGACAAATGGCTGCCCCAAGTGGTTCTTCTGCCCCTGTTGCTGCTGTCGGTGCCGACCTCATTCCGCGGGGTCCCGTGCCAGCGGTCACGTGGCTTAACATGGAAGACTTGGACCGAGAGCATGCGGAAATAGCTGCCTTGGCAGAGTCGTCGGGGTCCGACCGGGAGAGCATGGACTTCGGCCGGCTTGCCAGAGTTGACAGCGGCTTCACTTTTGACCGGGCCACCGGGGAGTATAGGAAAGACTTCCCGAAGGATAGGCACCTTGTTCGATTCCTGAAGCACCTGCGCTCCCGAGAGGGGCGAGACTTTCGCACTATAAAAGCCGTCGAGCGGGCCATCCTGCATGCCCGGGACAGTCTATTGTACAGCGTCCCCAGGAGCATTCCGATGTATCTGGTGGGAGAAGCCCGGGAATGGAAGCCGGTCTTGGGTATTGAGGGAGTGCTGCCGGCTGAAGACAAATTAGTGCGGGCCCCTCAATTTACACCAGCAAAGTGGGATATGTCTGCAGGGAAGGTGCAGGGCGAGCCGTCCCGATTTGGTTTGTTCTTGGCTCCCCTGAAATGGGGTTACAGGGAGGAACCCTTCGTCTTGGACTGCTTGGCCATCAGATTCAAGTATGAACTATCACTGGGCTGGTTCGGGGAGCTGAAGCTTCAAGACGCTCACAGTTTCCGGGAAGGGGCAGTGGAGTTCACTGAATATGTACTGTTCAACTACGCCCCACTGCTGGTTCGGGCCGGCATCTACCACAGCGTATACGCCTCCCGGTATGGCTACCCCATCTCCAAGGGTCTCTGTTGCGGCATGATAGAGGTATTCAGCGCAGAGACTAACACCTTCTACACGGCAGAGGGCGAGACTTCTCTTGACTTATGGAGTCTCAGTCAGCTGAGTGGCTTGCCCATTGACGGGGAGCCTTATGAAGAAGTGTGCCTCCCCGATCTAATCAAGGATGAGACTAACGGGGATGGCTATTATTCTCTTGGGTACTCATACCGGTACCTGATGAAGGCGTACCGGGAGCTGTACCAGTTGTCGCACAAGGGAAAGCAGCCCGCCCGCGGGGACAGGAAGAGGGTGCGCATGCCCCTGTGGCTGGAATATTTTTATGACGGGCTGAAGCAGTACGAGGAATTCCCGTGCGTCGGCACCGCCGTTGCCCCCAAGAAGCGCGCGAAGCCTAAGCTCGGCGTAAAGATCCCCTCCAGGGGGCGTCGGAGCGGGGCCAACCCGATGGGTGTCGACCCACAGACTCACTGTGCCGCCTATCTGACGTACTGGCTGTGCTCATTTGCCATGCCGTACGGGGATGAGACAGTGATCCGGCCGGATGCCATCTACCCGGCATGTCAGATGGCATGGGGTATCAAGCTGTCACTGTGCTCGGCAACCCTTTGCTTGATCTACAAGGCGCTGGGAGATATCAGCACCCATCAGTTTCCGAGGCAGGCCCGGTATGTGTGCCCACTACATTTCTTCAACGCGTGGGTCTGTTCACTGTTCCCGGAGTTTGCCCCGCGAGTCCTTCAGGACTGGGGGCTAGTGCCGAGGATGCTGGAGTTTGCGAGTGCAGAGCCGGCTTCCACTTCCATGCGGATGTTCGATATCCGGGGCCGGTTGACAACGGTCCCCCGGGATGCGGCCGGTACCATTCATTTCTGGACGCTGGCTGCACATTCAAGCCCCCTTGTGAATAACAAGAGAGAATGTAAAGACGACCAGGTGGAGAAGTACGTCCACCCAATCAGCCAAGAGAATGTGGTCCGCCCGCTGCTGGAACCGGAGCTGAGGGACTGGGCGCTATCCATTCGCCCGAGCGTGTTGGTGTTCAGGAAGGGGGATAATGTGCTACTGGAGCCGTATTATCCCTTCCGGTTTGGTCGCAACTTCGGGTATGACCAGCATATCCCTGTTTATCATGCACAATTCGGCCTGCCTTCGCGGAACATCCGGGGAAGTTCAGTTGCTGAGCATGCTAAGAGCTGGTGGGACTTTTTCCACCAGGGCGGACACTGCCTCTTTCAGGGTGCCGGCCCCGGGTCGCATTCCTCGAGTGACCCAGGACTACATAAAGTGGTGGAACGCCCGGACGTCCTTCTATCGGTTGCACAAGACCGACTGCTGGGATGGGGCCGAGAGGAGGTTCCTTAGTCGGCAATTGGTGCCAGTACTTGATATTGAGCCAGATCATCTTCTTCGGCTCAAGAACAGGCAGGAGAGAGAGGTAGCGGCATACATGGCTGCTCGTCGGGAAGCCCGGGATGTGAGGCCGACGCCGAAAGTGGAGTTGCCTCCGGTGGCGAAGGACGACTATAAGAAGACATTGCGGGATCTTTGCCGGATAGGGAGTGATCGTCTGGAGCTCATTAACTATCCGCTCCCTATAGAGGAGGAGGGCACCCCCTCAAAGAGCTGGCGTCCGGAGAGAGATACGCTCTGCCCATACCGCACATTCATGAGGCGGGAGGAGAGGAAGCCCGAGAACTATAAGGACACCACGTGGCTATATGTCCTTCTCCGGGTGAACGGACTGACGATCGAAGATCAGAGGGCCTCCATCCTGGGCAAGCGCCTGCACATCCCGTACTATTATGCTGACGGGTGGGGCATAGACCACTTCAGCCTCTTCTGCCACCTTTCCATGAAGAAGCACGCGGATCTGGCCAGTCTTACGGACCGGTGCCAGAAGATCGAGGATGTGTGCTGGCTCGTTCGAGAGGCGGCGCGTCGGGATAAAGAGCCATCCCTGAACTACTGGCCGATTACACTGCGACTGTATACTGGCCCTCACGGTACTTGATCTCTTTCTCTTCTTTTGTCTTCGTCTCTTAACATTGCGGCCTTTGCAGATAGTTGGATGCTAATCATGAATGCGTGTTTGTTCTTTCTCTTTTCCTTTCTGACAGACCACCCCGATAGCGCGCAAATGGCCACGTACCGAATCTCCTTCGGCTTGTGCAGAAGCCTGCATATTTTGAAGCCGCGCCACTGGCCCCGACTGCGGCTCCTCTGCCCAAGGCAGCGAAGAGGCCCCGGGCAAAATCTCCCGTGAAGAAAGCAGTGGACGCCGCAAAGGTGGCCAAGCAGCGGGACACGAAGCGGAGAAAAACAGAGGCGGCCAAGGCCCCGACCGCCGTTCCTTCGGCGCCACGGGTCCCCTCTTTTGAGGAATTCGAGGTTGCCCGACCCGAGCCCAGCCAACCTGCCGGTCAGTACCTTCGACTATCGCCGTGTCTTTTAAGTCTCCCCTTTTTTATTTTCATCTTGGAGCAGATCCCTGACGACTTGAATATTTCTTTTGTCTCAGCTCCTGTGGAAGAGCCCGTGCCCACACCTGTTCCTCACGCGGGGGAGCCAGTTCCTGTGCCCGCGCCTGACATGGGTGAAGCCGCGGTCATAGCAAAGGCGATCCTGGCGGCGGCCCCGGCTCCCTCACCGCAGGCCAAGGGAAGGTCCCGAGCAAAGTCGCCTGTTAAGGAGGCGTTGGCTGCTGCCAAGGTGGCAGGGCCACAAGCGGCAAAGCGGAGGCGGGCTGAGGAATCCCCGGCTCCGACGGTAGCCCCTCCGGTGGCCCCTATCCTATCTTTTGAGGAATTTGAAGCTACCCAGACCGGGCCGAGTCACGAAGCTGGTGAGGTTCATCGGCCGCCTGCGTCGTCCGTGATCGATTTGCCTCCTGGGTTGGCCTCGCACTCGCGTATGGCGACAATGCGTTTCTTCTTTACGGGCGGCACAAAGGAACCGGCGCCCGTGTCAATCCCGGGCGAGGGCAGGGCTGCAACTCCCGAGAAGGCTTTGCCCGTCGAGGAAGCCCGTGGGTCATCCCGGGCTGTAGGGGCCGAAGAGGGTATTTGTCTTTGTCGGCCTAAACGACTTCTTTGTTCTTTGGGAGCCGACTGGATTTGATGTAATCCACCCTTTTCTTCTTCGTGACAGGCACAGCAGAGGCAGTCGCTGGACTATTCGGGCCCCGCGTGCAACTCCCGACGGCGCGTCTATATGTGAGGAGGAGGCTGAAGTCCGGCGTACCAGCCTCATCTAGCCCGAGGGGGGGCGCGCCAGCCATTGACCTCGAAGTGGAGGCCCCTTTGCCGGCAAGGGGAGAACCTGCGGCGGTCGAATCATCGTCGGGCGAAGAGGTAGACTACAATTACTCCTCCGATGAAGCGGCTCCTGACGAGGGCGTGTCCGGGGCATCGGAGCCGCCCGAGCCGGTCTTCAGGGCCCCCTTACTTGCTGGCTCCCCGAGCTTTGTGGGGAAGACTGTTGTAAGTGTGAGCTTGCTTGGGCCAGCTCCTGCCTCTCCTTCGTGATTACCTAATGATATTTTCTTGTCAATTCCGGGTTTCAGGGGCTTAACTTGCCGGAGGCTGTGGAAAAGGGTACCCCAGTTGCGCCGATCGACCGTCAGGTGGGGGTCGATGTGGGCTCGGGCAAACTAGCCCTTCTATTCGAGGCTCTTCAGCAAGAGTCGGCCGCATGGACTTCAAGTGCTTCTGAAGCGGCAGACGAGCCTCTGGAGGAAGGAGAGATTGCGCCCGAAGGCCGCGCCTTCACGGTGACCGAGGTAAGCGGGGCTTTATGGCTCTTCCCACTTCTCGTCCTTGAGTAATTCATTCTCGGCGACGGGTGGCTAACCATATTTCATGTGGGCAGGTGGTGCCGACGACCGGGAAGATGCCTGGCCGCTCTCGCAAGGCAATCGCCAAGCGGAGGCCGATCACCGGTCAGCCACCAGCGGGGGGACCAACTCCGGCGTCTGTTCCGGAGGTGGAGACTCTTGCCATGCTCGTGCAGGCGGGAGGCGTCCCTCACCTGTTGGTTCCACTTCCACCCCTTCCGAGGCTGCCGGCCCAGATGGAGGACCCTCTCTTGAGACAGATATTCGCGGGGCTTTGTGCACATCTGGAGGGGCCCCAGATGCGAGAGAAAAGTCCGTGGGTGATGGCGTCGGGTCTGGCTTTACTCGAAGCTCCTCCTCTAGCTGAAGCAGCGGCACCTGCACCCCTCCCCCTTGAAGTAGTGGCAGAAGCGAGCCAGGCAGAGGCAGAGGGGGCAGGGGAGCTCCAAATAACGGGACTGCCGGAGGCTTCGGCAATGGTCTTGTCCACTCCCTCAGCAGTGGCTGGCCAAGGGTCTCTCGTCGAGCTACACCAGCTAGGCGGCTTGACCCTTGCCCTTCCTTCCTCTTCAGCGGCAGTGGACGCTGACCTGTAGGCAGAGGTGGACAGCACCGTGGAATTTACTCCTCCGGTCGTGCCCTCAGTCAGCCACACGTCATCAGAAGCGCCAGTCCGTCAAATGCTGATCACTCTACGGACGATGCTCCTCGCCGACCCCTCTCTGTCGTATCGGGAGGTGCACACCATAGTGACGCAGCTGACTGGGGCGTTGCAAGTGCTTGGCTGCCCGCTGGGGGAGTGGTCGCGGTGGGTTCTGTTGTTGCTGAAGTATGTCAAGCGCCGTGAGTTCCTGGCGACCCAGGCTCCTGATGAATGTGCTGCCCTTGACGCTCAGGCGGACGAGTATCTGCAGACCTTAGAGGCCCGACGCCATGATAGAGAATGCCGCGGAAAGGCCTTAAAGGAAGGCGAGGGCAGCGTTCGTTCCTTCAAGAGCCGGATCGAGAAGCTGGAGGGCTACCTCGCTGCGGTCAAGCTTGACCTTGCCGAGGCGGAAAGGGCGGTCGTAGAGGAGAGGGAAGCTCTCACCGTCACCCAGGTTGAAACGGTGTCCGCGGAAGCTGAACTCGCCCGCCTTGAGGAATTGAGGGGCCGGTTACACGATATGACGAACTTCCCTTGCGTCGGGATCCTCCCCCTCGAGGACATCTTCAGGGGTGTCGACTGAGCGTCGCCTCTCTTGGCTTTCCCCTTCTTTGTAACATAGGGGTATGCCCCGAAGCATATGTAATCTGATCCTTCTTTAAATAGAACAGAACAGTTACAGTTTCACGTGTTCTTCGTGTATGCATTCATCCCAGAGGGACCTCTCTTCCCCTTTTTCTCTTCTGTGCATATTGTTTTCTTCTTCCTCTTCCCTTGCTCTTGTATCTTTCCCCCCCTTTTTGTGCTGAGACCCATTGGCAGGGTATGATTCTTCGCGAGGATTTGCTTTGGGAGGACTAGGCAGGGACCCATGTCAGGGTACAGGAGAGTGCTCGCCTTCCCAGGGGGAGGACGAGGGGACCACTCCACCATACCGAACGGGTGACTCCCTAGCTCTGTCGCAATATTGAAAGCTCGCACTTACCTCAGGCGGGGGGGGGGGGGGGGGGTCTCGGTTAGAGACCGTTTTCTGGTCGTTCAGAGGGGACGGAGAGAAGAGTTGGTCTAGTCAATGACCCAGACGGGAGGTCCGAGCCAAAGGGGTACTCACCGCCCGGGGGGGGGGGGGGGGGACGGAGAGAAGAGTTTGTCTAGTCAATGACCCGGACGGGAGGTCCGAGCCAAAGGGGTACTCACCGCCCGGGGAGGACGGAGAGAAGAGTTTGTTTAGTCAATGACCCGGACGGGAGGTCCGAGCCAAAGGGGTACTCACCGCCCGGGGAGGACGAAGAGAAGAGTTTGTTTAGTCAATGACCCAGACGGGAGGTCCGAGCCAGAGGGGTACTCACCGCCCGGGGAGGACGGAGAGAAGAGTTTGTTTAGTCAATGACCCGGACGGGAGGTCCGAGCCAAAGGGGTACTCACCGCCCGGGGAGGACGGAGAGAAGAGTTTGTTTAGAAATTTCTTTTAGTATTTCCGTGGCTACGGGGCGACGGCTAGAAACGGGAGGAGTTCCCCCTTTCTCGGCTTCCACTCTTCCCTTGCTCTTGTATCTTTTCTTCCCTTTTTTTTTACTTCTTTTTTTTTCTTCTCTTCTTTTTTTCTTTCTCTCCTTTTTCTTCTCTTTTCCTCTTCTTCTCTTCTCTTTTTTTTTCTCTCATCTCTTCTTCTCTTTTTTTCTCTTTTTTTTCTTCTCTTTTTTTCTCTCTTCTCTTCTTCTCTTTTTCCTCTTTTTTTTCTTTTTTTTCTTCTCTTTTTCCTCTCTTCTTTTTTTTTCCTTTTTTTCCTTCTTCTTTTTTTTAACCTTTCTCTTCCCCCCTTTTTTACTTTTTGAAAACATGGATAGTGGTCAAGTTGTTTGGACATCGATCACGCAAATCCGCCAAAAATAGGGCGGAGGGTCATATTATTGATTGAACGGGGGCGCCGGAGCGTGGTACAGTCTCAAGTGCCTTCCATTAAGAGGCCGGAACTGAACTTCCCCACGGTGGTTGACGATTACATAGGCCCCACCTTCGTAGACTTTTTGGACTACGTAGGGTCCGAGCCAGTTCTCATTCAGCTTACCCTTAGGGTTGGCCGCCATGAGGTCTCTTCTCTTGACCATGACGAGGTCGCCTTTTTTGAATTCGCGTTCCTTGACAAGCTTGTCAAAGGCGCGTGCAATCCGGGCCTGGTAGATCTGAATGTTCTGTTGGGCCTTGAGCCGCTTTCCTTCTAGACTAGAGAGTTCATCAAGCCTTCGTTCAACGTTGGTTTGCCCTTCAGGACAAGACCATGCTGAATGGCGACCCTGAGGGACGGTATCTCCAGTTCGACGGGGACGATTGCTTCCGAGCCGTATACGAGAGAGAAGGGCGAGCAGCCCGTTGGGGTCTTGTATACAGTTCGGTACGCCCAAAGCGCTTCATACATTTTTTCTTCCCAGTCCCTTTTGTTAGAGCTAACAGTTTTGGCCAGGAGAGTGCAAAGTGTCTTATTGAAAGCTTCGGCCAGCCCATTGGCTTGTGGATTGTAAGGAGTCGATGTCCTCCAGTCAATTTTATATTTTTCTGCTAGCCGGTAAACCTTCTGGTTGCGGAAGTGGCTGCCGTTGTCTGACACAATCCGGTCGGGCACGCCAAACCGGAATATAATGTTGCGGCGGACAAACCTGACCACGATTTCTCCGGTGACCTCCCGTAAGGCAACAGCCTCTGCCCAGCGGGAGAAGTAGTCGGTCGCCGCCAGAATGTATTTGCAGCCTGTGGAAGATGCGGGTAAGGGGCCCACAACATCTGTTCCCCATTGGGCAAACGGCCAACTGGGCGCGGTTGGGTGCAGTTGCACGGGAGGCCTCCTGGGTATAGTGGCATGCTCCTGGCATCTCTGACACGACTTAGCGTACTCGCAGCAGTCGTTGAACATTGCAGGCCAATAGTAGCCAAGTTTCTTGATTTCAATTTTCATCTTCGGCCCCGCCTGGTGTGCGCCAGCTGTGCCGGCATGGACCTCCTTCATAACCCTCCAAGCTTCTTCAATGGACAAGCATCGAGGAGTAGCTTCTGTTTGGCATCCGCCACAATTCGGAACAATATTCCGTTTCGGAGCTCATAGGAGTCTTTGGTTCTGACTAGCTTGATCCTTTCTTCTCTTCGGTCAGGTAATTGCTGGTGTTTGAACCACTGCATCAGGGAGGCTCTCCAGTCAGGTAGGCCGACGGCTTCTGCTGCAGTGACCTCTAGTTCTTCTTCTTCTGGCTCCTCTTCTATCATGCTGGGCATCTGGCGCTGGTTTATTACTTGGATATGGAGAGATCCATCTGGAGGCACTGCCAGTGAGCTTGCCAATTTTGCCAATGCGTCGGCTTGTGCGTTCTCCCCTCTGGCGACATGGCCTATCTCGAGGAGGTAGAACCGCTCCATGAGCCGCTTCGCCTTAGTGTGATAAGGGAGCAGCTCAGGTTTTCGGACATCAAACTGTCCCTGGACTTGCTTGACGACCAGCAGCGAGTCGCCGAACACTTGGAGCATTTTGATCTCCATTTGGAGGGTGACCTGGAGGCCGATGATCAGAGCTTCATATTCTGCTTCATTATTGGTGCAGGGTTTGCTAATGCAGCAGGAAGTGTGCATCACTTCTCCGTCTGGCGACTTGAGGACGATGCCTGCTCCGGCTCGTACCTTGGCGCGCCCGGACGGGGTCGCTTCTGTCCTCGAGGCTCCATCAAAGTAAAGCTGCCAGATGGCTTGTTATATTTGGTCTACCTCCAGTGTTTCATCCTCGGGCAGCTCTGTGGCCAACGGGGAGTCTTCGGGCACAGGGTGTGCTGCGAAGAAATCCGCGACGGCTTGCCCCTTAACGGCCTTCTGGGGCACGTAAGTGATGTCAAATTCCATGAGTAGCACGGCCCACTTGCCAAGGCGCCCCTTTGGGACTGGCTGGAGGAGAATGTGCTTGATGGGGTCAGCTCTAGATATTAAGCTCACTTCATGGGACAGCATGTAGTGCCTCATCTTCTTGACTGCGAAGACCAGAGCAAGGCAGACTTTCTCTATCAGAGTGTACTTGGCCTCCGCACCCACCAGTCTTCGGCTAAGGTAGTAGAGAGCCCGCTCTTTCCCCTCATCATTGTTCTGGGCAAGCATTGCCCCCAGTGAGTATTCGGTAGCTGCTATGTAGAGTATGAGCGGTCTGCCTTTGACAGGTGCCCCCAGGACAGGCGGGGTCTTCAGGTACTCCTTCAGCTGGTCGAACGCGTGCTGGCATTCATGGCCCCAGCTGAAGGGTGCATTCTTCATCATTAGTCTGTGGAAGGGTTGGCAACGCCCCGACAGGTTGGAGATGAACCTGCGGATATAAGCTAACCGGCCTTGTAGTGACCTCAGCTCTCCCAGACTCTTCGGAGGGGGCAACCTCTGGATGGCCTTTATCTTGAAGGGGTCGATCTCGATCCCTCTGTGCCGGACAATGAAGCCGAGGAACTTTCCACTGGACACGCCAAAGGCGCACTTCATGGGGTTCATTTTTAGCCCGTATAGCCGGAGCCTTTGGAAGACGACCCTGAGGTCATTTAAATGTTCATCTCTCTTTTTAGTCTTGACGACCAGATCGTCGATGTAGCATTCGACCTTGTTGTATAGCAGCTCATCGAAGATCTTGGTCATCGCCCGCTGATATGTGGCACCAGCGTTCTTGAGGCCGAAGGGCATCCTCTTGTAGTGGAATATCCCCTTGGGCGATCTGAAGGCTGTGTGAATCCGGTCGTGGTCGGCTATCCAAATCTGGTTATAGCCGGACGAGCCGTCCATGAAGGATAGGGCCTCGTGGCCGGTAGTTGCATCGATCATCACTTCGGTGATAGGCACCGGGAAGTCATCTTTTGGGCAGGCTTTGTTCAGGTCACGGAAGTCCACGCAAATCCTGATCTGTCCATTCTTCTTTTTCACTGGTACAATGTTGGCCAACCATGTGGTATATTGGTTTTCTGCCACGAAACCGACATCTATGAGCTTGTCGACCTCCTTGCAGATCTGGCTGGTCAATTCCGGCCTCATGCGCCGGGGAGACTGTTTCACTGGCTCCACCTTAGGATCGATGGACAAGATGTGCTGAGTCACCTCGGGGCTGAGTCCGGGCATTTCTTTGTAGTCCCAGGCAAAACAATCCCGGAACTCTTGCAGCAGCTTTATGTATTGTTCTCTCTCACGAGGGGGTATGAGAGCACTCAGAAAGGTCGGCCTGGGGTCGCCTTCTGTGCCGAGGTTGATCTCAATCAATTCGTCGACTGTGGCCTGGCCGCCATTTTCAATTTCCGGCGGGGCTGGCGACAAATCGACGAAGTCTTGGTCTTCATTGTCTCGGGCTCGAGGATGGCATCCTCGTCTTCTTGCTCCTCCTGGCTGGGCGTGGGGGCTGGATTTGCCATGCAGTCCTCTTGGACCGTAGCCGCCGGGTCTGTGAGGTCCGCCGGTGCAGAAAGGCACAGGGCCACCTCGGGGTCTTCTATGTACTCATCATAGACAGCTTGGACGGGGGCCGGGGTAGTCGCATCTTCAGGCGCCTGGTACTGGATGGATATGGTATAGGCTCCTGCTCTAGGGCTGTCCGCCACGTGGGGGCGTGGCGGGGCTACCACATAGTCTCCCATCCTGAGCTCGTCCCTGTCGATGAGGCCTTGAGCAATGTCTTTGAAGACATAACAGTCTTCGATGGCGTGGCCCAACATCTGGTGGTAGGGACAGAACAGTGGGTCCCCACTCCTTCTGGCGTCTTGCGACCTCCTGGGCCTTGGGAGGGAAACCTTGCCGTAATAGCAAGCCCAGTCAAAGATACCCCGAGTCTTCTCCTTTGGGAAGGAATAGGACTTCTGCAACTTCTCCTGGAGTGTCACGTCTCGCCGGGCTGGCCGCCCAGCCAAGGGGCTTGCTGCACTTCTTGCTTCTCTTCTCAACGGGGCGGAGGTGTCCGGACTGGTGCCTCGGGGCCGGGGTAGATGGCCACCCCACGGGGGAAGAGAACCCTGGATCAGGTCGGCAACCAGCGAGGTTAACTCAGCCAGCCGCACTTTTAGCATCTCGATCTCCCGTTGCTGCCTGTGGTACAAGGCGTACATGACGGGGTCGTATCGAGGGGAATTCGGAGCATGGCCCATGCTACTGCTCCTTGCTTCGCCGGCCGGCCGGAGCGAAGGTGCCTTGACGGTGTGCCCCTCCGGGGTCGATTCCTCGGAGAAAGAGGAGGTCTTCCCCATGCAGTGGCGGATAGGGTTCCAAAGGAACACTTCTTCATCTTGTGCCTCCTCAGTCGGAGAGCTGGGATATACATCTTGGTGGGCTTCCCTCAAATTTGCAGCTTCCACAGGGTCGTCACCGGACAAGGCCGAAACTGATATCACATCAGCCTCGTAGTAATCTTCTAGTGAAAAACCCAGACCGGGATGCTTGGTAATTTACAGCAACCGTCGATCCAGGTTCGGCGGGTTCCACATCTTTTCAAACATCTTCTTCCGGCTGGAGGGCAGGTATGGAGGAATCTTCTGCTTTCTGACCATCCCGGCTGCCCGGTCAGTCAGGTGAGGAAGTCCTGCAATGGGGACGTGCGGGTCATGCAACTCGTCAGGGAATCGGCAATCATCGTCTTCCCTGACTGGCTTTTCCCCCGCAACATAGAAGATAGTGGGCGGCCCTTCAGGGTTAGGCACCTCGAAGGTCTCAGCTGCTCGGCTGCTTGACATTCTATTTCTATTACAGGCTTGACGATCCCTGGGGGACCCTGACATCTTGTAGCAGGTCTTCGAGGCAAGGCGCCCCCGGTGTAGGGTAGATGGCGAGAGGAGCCGCCCTGAATACCCCTTCTTGTTGTGCAATGAATGGTACATGCGGGGGAGCCACATAGCCCGGGGGTGGCGGAGGAAACCAGCCACTTGACTCCATTTTCTTCTTCCCTTTGACTTGGGCAGCTTGAGGAGCTTGCTTTGACAAGTGACACTCGAACACCTCGAACGGGTGGAGGTCGGCGAAGATTCTGACTTCTTTCCCCTCGCAGGGGTACTTGATGCACTGATGTAAGGTGGAGGGCACCACTCTGTTCTGGTGTAGCCAAGGCCGGCCAAGCAACGCCTTGTAGGAAGTGTTGGAGTTGATGACGTGGAACTGGACTTTGGAGGTGAAGTCGTCAAAGGTCAAGTTGAACTCTGCGACCCCCATGGGCACCTCACATTTCTGGTTAAAGCCAGCAATCCTGACATTTTTGACCTCAACCAGGTGTACGTCAAAGTAGTGCTTTTGGTACACCCGGTACGGAGTATATTCACTGCTGCCCCTGGGTCGATCAAGACCCTGTTGATAGGCTGGCCGTTCAGCTGCCCTTTCATGTAGAGGGGCCTGTTATGGCTGCAAGTCGGCAGGAGCATGTCATCTTCTGTGAAAGCCACTGCTACTTCAGGTGATATTTCTGCCAAACAGGCTTCAAGGTGTGCTGGCGTCTGGAGTGCGGCGATGATGGCTTGCCGTGTTTCTTCGTTCAGGGACAGCATCTCCCATACCGTAAACCGGGTCGGGATTTTCTTGAGGTGTCTGACTATTCGCTCGGCCGCCCGCACCTTGAGCAATTTCATCTCTTCGGGCTTGCTGCGCCTGCCCTCATCCTGAGGTTGGGGTGCCAGATCAGGGGATGCCTGCTTTGTGGGCTCTGCTGCAGCCTGTCGAGCCGGCGGGGCCTGCTGGGCTTCCTCTGTTTCTCGCATGAATTCGGCGAGGTTTGGGATGCCGTTGAATTCTCCTTCTGGCTGAGGAGGAGTAGCCGCCAGTAGAGCTCGGGGACTGCTTGCTTTCCTGGTGGAGGGAGGCACTGGGGAGCGCGCCTGCTTGCCTGCTCGGGCTGACAGGAATTCGGCGAATGAAGGGGTGCCTTGACTCCTGGCCCCACCGGGATAGAGACCCGATGGAGGAGGGATCTCGACGCCTCGGACCTCAGGGTCGGGAATCTGGTATGGTTGTTCTCCCCTGAGCATGATGTTGAGGTTGTCCTGAGGAGGGCACCCCCATTTCCTTCCGGACCTGGTGGCGTGTTGGGAGGTGGACGCCTCAGCTTGATTCACCTCTGCCGGTTCCTGGGGTGGCTCTTCTTCTTTTTCTTCCAGGGAGAGAGCGGTGTCGAACAACGCCGAGAGGGTGTTGCAGGCGAAGACGACCTCCTTCTTCTTCTTGCCCCTGGGTCTTCTCTTCTTCTTCTTCTTGCCTGCTGCAGCGGGTGGCTGCTCTTGAGGAAGTTCACCCCACAGGGGAGGCTCTTTCTCTGCATCAGCTTCTGTTCCCGGAGCCAGCTCGAGTGATTCGAACTCCTTCCAGGGGACATACTCCCTCAGCTCCACAGGCTGGATTTCGGGCTGTTCATAATCTTCGAGCCCATCAATAATAGCCTGGCGTCTTTCAACCGCCGGGCTAGTCTTCTTGTGCATCCGCAGCGGGACAGAACTCTTCTTGTTGTGAGTGGGCCGCCTCATGACCAGCCGAGGGGCCGTGTCGTAGCAAACCGGGCTTGCCGGGGGCGGTGCAGGCAGGGGCGCTGCCACCCTCGGGTGAATTCCTGGGGTAGGCCGAGAGGCGCGCGTCTTTCTAGTTTTTCTGGGTATAGTCTGCCACCCTTCTTGGTCCTGAGCTGGGGCCATGATGAAGGTCTCATAAGTGACCTCGGTGAGTATCGGGCCAAAAATGCCTCGATCTCCGCTACCACATTATTCAGGCGGTCAAACGTCTTGACCTCGGTGCCGATCATCCTTTCCAGGATTTCTTTCTTCAAGTTTTGTTTGCAGATCTGCACCGCATCCTCCTGGTGCGGGGGACGCCTGCACCTCATGCTGAGGTTCCTCCATCTCTTGATGTAGTCGAGGGCCGACTCATCGTTCTTCTGTCTCGTGGCATAAAGTTCTGCCACGGTGACCTCCCGTTCTGCAACATAGAATCTTTCTTTGAACTTCTTTTGCATGTCGGGCCAATCAGCGACGGACCCGGGCGGCAAGCCGGAATACCACTCAAAGGCAAGACCGGTGAGTGTTGAACCGAAGAACTTCAGGAGGTAGGCCTCATCAGTAGCTAGATCTCCCATGATGTTCACATAGTAGGCAATGTGTTCCCTAGGGGACCCTTGCCCGTTGAATTTTTCAAACTTCGGCGGCTTGGTGATGCCGACCGGCAGCTTCCTTGCGGCATAGTGGGCCGAGTAGGGTACCCGGTAGACGTCAAACGGCGTCTGATCCCCTTCGCCCCTCTCGGCCAGCTTCATATCTATCATCTGTTCGAGCATCAACCGGCTGACTGCTGCCGGGTCGACCGGATTCGGGTAAAAATGAGCGGGCTGCGCACTCGGGGTGGCTACCACGGTCGCCCGGGGAGCCATGGGGGACCCTTGTGAAGGCAGAGCCTGTGGCGGGGCCACTGCCGTGCAATGTGTTTGCTGTGGGGGCGCGCCCCCGAGAGGATTGAGGGTTGCTGGGAGAGCTGCCTCTGAAGACTGCCCCCTGTCCCTGGGTACTTCGAGTATAACCTCGGTCTGCCAGGACATCGGGGGCGGTGTGTTCCGCTCACTTAGCTGTTTCTTGAGTGACTCGATTTCCTGCTAGAATCGTTGTATCATGAGCAGCATTGTAGGGTCAGCTGTGGGAAGACTGGGCATGCCCCCTGTCTCTTCGGCCGGGGCGTCCTCGGATGATGTCGAGGGTCCGCCACTCGTGTCGCCGGTGGTGACCACGTTGGCCGTGAGGGCCTCAAGGGGTTCTTCAGGTAGGGTCCCTTCGGCGCCTGCGGGTGTCGCGCCGCCTGCCGCTCTCCCTCTTCTAGTAAGGGGTCCCGGCCTGACGGCTATTCTGGCCAATTCTTCCGGATCGGTGGGCAAGGCCCCATACCGACCATGAACTCCTGCCATGTTGCAGGTGAATGTTTGCCATTTCTTGTTCTTGTTTCTTTTTGTCGCCCTCCTGGATGATCTCCCTGGGAACACCAGTCTATCAAAGACCGACCGTCGGGGCGGCGCTTCCTCCCGTACAGGGGACTGGCGCGACTCCTCCGGACGGGTCCTCGACTCCACGCTAGGTGCGGGTCGGGCGCCTTCCTCTTGAAAAGTGGAAGCCATTGCCCCCAGCAGTCTCTGGCGGCCGGCGGGGGTGCTACCCGGGCCTCGGAGGTAATTCCTCATAGCCTGCTCGATCCCTTCCCACTCCTGGTCAGGGAGAGCGGCCTGGGGTTGCATGTCGCTGACAGCGGCAGGAGGAGAGCAGGCCGTGAGAGCCGGGCGGGCGGCATTGTGCCGGCGCCCTCGGCGACGGCGGCGGGCATTCTCGGACGGCGCCGGGATGACGGGTGCCGGTCGGGAAGTTGGGGTCATCACCTCGACCCTGTCATCTTGTCGGGCCCTCCTCGGGCGAAAAGCGCTGGGCCCCGCTTGGGCGGGTGTAGCAGGTTGGGCCCCCTTGGGTACCCAAACTTGTTTCAGTTTGGCCAGCCTGTGTAGGGTTGCGGGCGTTGCCCTTTCCTTCAACTTCTCCAGTCCTTGGAAGGAGTTGCGGACTGGGATGGTCGGGATGACGCGGTCCGACGTCGCCTGGGACCTCTGCCCGTCTAGGCGGACTCGGAGGGCCCCAACCGTCATGGACTTTCCGGAGTTGGACATGCGACGCCCTGAGCCGGCGCCGGTGTTGCTCCTCCGAAGCCTCCTTCGGTGGGATGCCGACCCTTGGTGGGATGGGCCGGTAGTTTGGTGCATGTGGTGCACGTTGCAGCTCAGCGTCGTTGTCGGGACGCTGGTATTGTTCTTGGCCATAGCTCGGCCGGCAGCAGCTTTAGTGGCCCCCGGGGCGGGAGCGTTGACCTGGGACTCTTCGGGCGCCTTCACCTCGAGGATGTTGGCGAAGGCTACCCCCAAGAAGTTGGGGAAGCCCACGGTGGGAGGGAAGCTCCCGAAGTTGAGGGGCACCGCCAGGTAGCCGCCTCGGACATGGTTCTCCACGACTTGAGGGCTGCAGACGACAGCCATTGTCGGTTCCATGATGCCTCTCTCTCTTCTTTTGCATTTAAGAAAGTAGCACAATTAGTATTACAAGAAGGGGACTGCGGGGCCCCTAATTTCGGCAAAGAGATGAAGGGCGGATCAGTCCCACCGGGCGTGCCAGAGTTGTGGACGCACTTTCGGTTTATTTTTTTAAAACCTTTATCTTTCTTGGCGCGGTGCGCGGGTTTATTAAGTGCGTGGGCGTGCCAGTCACCGGAGTGACAATTTATTCGGGCTCCGAGGAGCCCATGGTGCGCTCGATCTGACTTCGTCAGGCGAGTGTGGGGTTTGTGTCGGGACCGAATCCCGTCGCGCCATAAAGGTCACGACGTCATTTACATCCCCCATACGAGGGAATACCCTTGATTAATTGCCGAAATTAGGGGCCCTGCGGCCGAAAAGAATAATACTAATTGTGCAAGAAAGAGATAGGAATGGACCACACTGAGGGTTGTATTCAGACCACAAACTGCTGGTCATGTCGGTCACTCGTGGACCTTTTCATATTCGGACACGGGTCCGTGATGGAAACGCAACAGGAAAAGCCGGAACAAATCCGTTCAAGTGTTTTCCGAACACCCGGCAATTTTAGTGATGACTCGGAGGGCGTCCGGAACGAGGAGCAAACCCGGTCTGATCAAGATGTCGGCCTGAGGCTAGGTCGAGACCGGACCATGTCAGGATGACTCCCAAGATCCGAGCCCGGCCTGAGAGGGCGGCATTATTGTTCCTTTTGCCCCGGGTCGCGGGGAGAGATGGGGGCTGCAGTGTGGGCCCTAGCGTCTTTTATTTGGGGTTTTCTGGGTTATATGTTCTGATCTCTGATTTGCCATTTACTACCCTTCTTTTTTTATGCCTCTGTCCGGAATGATTTTCTATCCTTTTATTAATCAATGTCGTTATTACTATCATTATTTTCTTTACAATTTTTATTACCCCTCCCACCTCTTCTATCATTATTAGTGGTGCGCATTCAAAGTCCTTTAACTAACATAATTCTCATTAATTCATTTGTTGTTGTTAAGGCTCTTATCATGATATATCTGCGTGTGTATGTGGTGTGCCGGCGAAGGAGAAATAGGGGTGTACCGCTGGAGACAAGAGTGTGCCGCTGGGGGACGGAGGGGCGTACCGCTGGGGACAATAGGGGGCATACCGCTGGAGCTTAGAGGGGTGTACCGCTGAAGCCAATGAGGGAGTACCGCTGGAGGTAACAGGGGTGTACCGCTAGGAGGCTCAAAAAGGGGGTGTACCGCTGAAGGTTTGAAGGGGTGTACCGCTGGGGCTACTCGGAGTGTGCCGCTGAAGGCTGCTTGGGGTGTGCCGCTGAAGGCTACAACGGCGAGGGTGTACCGCTGGGGCCATAGCTGGAGAGTGTGTCGGTGAAGGAGGGGGGGTGATATAAAGTCTGTACGTTCCCCAGCCTCAAGTCTATACATTGCCTATTCAACCAGCACACAAAGTCTATGCGTCCTTTAGTCTAAAGTCTGTACATTGCCTATTGACCGCAGCTCGAAGTCTATACATTGGCTGCTCAAAGTCTGTACATTGTCCGTTGGCTGCAGTTCAAAGTCTATACATTGGCCGTTGGCTGCAGCTCGAAGTCTATACATCGGTGACCCCAAAGTCTACACGTTGCGACATGAAGTCTGTACATTGCAGCATGAAGTCTATACATTGGCCACAAAGTCTATACACTGCAGCAGAGTCTGTACGTTACAATATGAAGTCTATACGTTGGCTGGCCCAAAGTCTGTATGTTGCCGCACAAAGTCTGTACGTTGCAGCATGAAGTCTATACGTTGGCTGGCCCAAAGTCTGTACGCTGCCGCACAAAGTCTGTACGTTGCAGCATGAAGTCTATACATTGGCTGGCCCAAAGTCTGTATGTTGTAACATGAAGTCTGTACATTGGCTGGCCCAAAGTCTATACGCTGCAACACCAAGTCTATACATTGCCCCTTTGGCTGCAGCTCGAAGTCTATACATTGCCAAGCCCAAAGTCTGTACGTTGTAACATGAAGTCTATACGTTGCTTGTTGCTGCGCTTGTGCCTCCGTCTGCCAAGTCTGTACACTGGATCCCATTGAGACGGTGGATGGGGGTGTGCTGGCGAAGGGAGAGAGGCGAAGGGAGGGAGTGTGCCGCTGAAAGGGCCAGGAGGTTGTGTCGTTGAAGGGCCATCAGAGTGTGCCGCTGAAGATGGGCAGTGTGTATCGCTGAAGGCCCTCTGGAGCGTGCCGTTGGAGGTTGGGAAGGACGTACCGCTGAAGGTGGTCTGGGGTTGGAAATGTTAGGGGGAGGGGGTCCACTCTCCCTCTGTTTCTCTTAAGGCTTTTCTTTTCTTCTTCTCTTGATCTTCAGGTAGTTTTTATACAAATCTTTTCTCCTTCTTCTTACAACCTGTTGTTGCTCTGTTTATTTGTTGCTTTTGTTATCTTTCAATGTGTATTTATTATCCCATTTGTTTGTTGCATCCTTTTGCCTCTTTTAATGTTTTGTTATTTTCTCACGAAAATTCGGCAGCATCTCCCCTTAACCCGGGGCGTAAGGGAGATAAAGGGAACGCGCCCACTTGGAGTGGCGGAACCCAACAACTGGAGGTGGGCACCCGAGGGCAGCAACACCTTTATAGAACCTCGGAAAACGTGGAGGAAGAAGCAGCGGGCCTGGGGGTCGATGGGGTTAGACAAGCTGGGATGGAAGGCACAGAAGAGGGTGTGCCGCTGAGGGCCTGAAAGGGAGTGTACCGATGAAGGCTTGAATGGTGTGCCGCTGAGGGCCACAAGGGGTGTGCCGCTGAGGGCTGAACGGTGTGCCGCTGAGGGCCACAAAGAGTGTGCCGCTGAGGGCTGGACAGGGTGTGCCGCTGAGGGCCAATTGTGTGTGCCGCTGAGGGCCGGTTGGGGTGTGCCGCTGAGGGATGAACGGGTGTGTGCTGGGGAAGGCTGAAAGGGTGTGCCGGCCAAAGGCCAGACACGTGCACCGCTGGAGGCTTGAAAGAACTGAATGTATGGGCTGGGAGACTTGCCGGCTGTTCAGGAAGAGAGGGGGGGAGTTCAGGGCCAAGGAATGGTTGCTGGGAATGAGTGAAGGACCCACAAGGCCAGGGTTCAAATGGGAGGCATCACACCACCACAGAGACTCCAAAAGCGCCGTAGAAAAGAACATGCACAAAACACCATGCATTATGAAGGCGGAGGGGCAAACCAACAGAAATAGCAGGAAAGGCCCAAGGAGGGCGATTGTTTTCATTCGTGGGAGACCAAGGGCCGTGGCCCTACAAACATATTACAAAAGCAAGTGCCCAATACGGGGATGTGGGCAAAGGGGAGACCCCGAAGAAAGACAGAACAGGAGGAGGAGAATGGGGAAACCCATGGAAGGGGAGAGAACGGAGTTGAAGTGGGGACGATCGTCCACCCTCCTTCTCCGCTACATCTAACTCTCCCACTCTCTTACTCTCTCTCTTCCTGGCGCCCGTCGGAGGAAGCTCACGCCGGGATGCCTCTTCTTCTTCTTCTCTTCTCTCTTCTATGTGTATCTTCCTCTGTGCCTTTTGTTTGTATGCTCCTTTTTCTTCCCTTCCGAACCCCCTTCCTTCATCGAACAGGAGGCCTTTTATACCACCAGCCACCGGGGACTTCGAGCACGGCTGTCGAAGGCGGGAAGCCGGCCGTGATGATGGGTTTGACCTCCTCCTGTCCTGGCTGTCAGTGGGGTAGGCTACGTGGCCCAGTCATCGACTGCCACCTCGGACGGCTTGCTGCGCGCCAAGAATGCGTAGGGCATGGGCACCACGTCGTCTGCCGTTGAAAACGCCTTACGCTGTGCCGCTGGCGGGCTGAACAAGCGTGCCGCAGAAGAGCCGACAGGCGTACCGCTGGGAGCCCAAATGGGCGTGCCGCTGAAGACTCTGATGGGCGTGCCGCTGAAGCTCCCGAAGGGCGTGCCGCTGAAGGCCTGAAGGGCGTGCCGCTGAAGGCCATTGAGGGCGTGCCGCTGAAGGCCATTGGGGGCGCGCCGCTGAAGGCCATTGGGGCGTGCCGACGGAGGGCCAAAATGGGCAGTTTTGAGCCAGTTGTGAGCACGAGTCGTGGCACATTTAATTTTCTTCGAGGCCCATGGATTGTGGGACTCTTGGTGATTGGTTTCTCTTCAATGTCGTGACTCCGGAGACGGTTTCACAGCAGTATGTATACTCGGGGAGCCCGGGCGATCAGTCTCTCTCGGGCTTCTTCACTCGGCGCCGTTGTTGACGCGAGGCCGGGCGTGATATTTGGGTGTGCAATTTTTGGTGTCCACAGGTCCACCAGAAACCGCTACCATTTGGTCGCGGTCTTGGGAGAACCGCGTTCATCCTTTGTGTTTTGGTCGAGGAGGCCTTCGAGCGTCGCAGTCGTGCGATAGACCGCTTTGGCCTAGTCGCGGTCAGGGGATGACCGCTACTGTTTGGTCGCGGTCCTTGGGCGACCGCTACCATCAGGCTTGCGCGTGGCTGGTCGCGGTCGCGAGATGACCGTGACAGCATGGTCGCGGTCGCCGGTCGATCGCTACCATCTGGTCGCGGTCACCAGGTGACCACTACCATGTTCTGGTTCCTGTTTGCACTGTTTTGACCTTCGGTCAACCCGGTTGTGACCCAGTGGTTGACTTTAGGTCTCGTGAGCGTCTCGGACACCCCGTAGAGTTCCGTGACCGTGTCTTTGGGTGTCTAGAGGTCCCACTTACCTCGTTTTACGTGTCATGAGATTAAGGGTCCGGGTGACCTTTTAGCGTCCCGATTGTGTTGTGTTGGTCTCCGGTCGACTCGGTTGTGACCCAGTGGTCGACCTCCTGCCTTGTGAGTATCCCGGACACCCCATGGGTTCTGTGTCTGTATTTTTGGGGTGTCGGGAGGGACCGTGTTGCCTCGATTAGCATGCCCATAGGTGTGGTGGGTCTGGGTGACCCCACTTGTTCCGGGTTTTCGTGTTACGCATGGTCGAGTCACCGTGTATCGGTGTGTGTGCGGTGAGGTCTCCCCCGCATGTCGTGGGTTCCCTTTGGAAGGCGATTCCCATGTGGGCCATGTGCTTGGCCTTGGACTGCGAGTCCAGTTATCCGGCCTGGGGCTGGAGGTTTCCCGCTTGCTACAAGATGGGAAATCGTCGTGGTGGCTTGTGTGCTGCCCTGGGAATTGTGCTTCTGTGTTTTCCGTGTGGCCCATGTGGGTGGCCTTGGTCCCTTGCGTTCCCTTCCCGAGGGAGTGGTCTTGGCGACTCGTGAGTTGTCTCGGTACTTATGCTACCTGTAGATCTATTTAAAATCCACACTTAAACAAAAAATGATAAGCACGATCAATGAAATAATAATAAAATAGCACGAGGTGCTAATGGGGAAAAGATGTGATCGCCAGAGACACGAGAGTCTCAAAAATATAATAATGAAAACATGGGAGAGATGATCGCGAAAAATACCTCAAAAGTGCGGGGATGTGAGTGCTTCCTTTCTCTTCAAATCGGCCGGCCGACGAAGAGAGTTCTTCACTTTTATTATCCTTGCAAAACAAAGACAACAACACCAAAAGATATGGATTAGAAACAATGGTGTAGCATCAAATTCAATAAAAATATATGAGCATGAAAGCATGTGCAAGAACACACCTTAAGGGGATTGCCCTTAAACCCCTATGCAAAAAGGGTATGGGAGATGATATGAATGATATGAAAAATATGAATAAAAATAGGGGGAAAGAGTGCAAGAGTTGCACTAAGGAGAGATCTCAATATGATAGTTGAGAAAAATCAATGAAAACAATGATATATGATACATGATCTATAACAATAATGATAATGAAGATAAGAAGATTAATGAAGGGAAGATAAGATAAAAAAAAATCTTTTTTTGTGGTTCCTTGGCTTGAATGCTCGATGGAGAGAAAGGCTTCAAAGGATGAAGCTTGATGTGAAGAAGCCTTCCCTTAGCCAAGCACCTTCGGTTCCTGTAAAAAGAAAAGAAGACAACAGAAGAAAAAAGGGAGGAAACAGAAGCAGAAGAGGAAGAAGGAGGATACGGAAGAAGAAGAAGAAGAATCAGAAGAAGAAGTAGAAAAAGAAGGAGACACGTAGAAGACAGAAGAAAAAGGGGAAAGAAGAAAAAGAAGAAGAACGCAGGGGAGAATAAAAATTATCGGAACCAACCCCTTAACAGAGGCGAGAGCCTCTATTAATAGGTTAGGAAAAGGTGATAAGAAGGGAAGAGATAAATATGGGCAAGAGTCCAAGGGGGGAAATGATAAGAACGGGCAAGAGCCCAAATAGGGGAGGATTAGACTGGGCAAGAGCCCAAATGAAGCATGGACTCTCTGGGGGAAAGGCTGCGTTTGTTCGGAACACAAAAGTGAAACACGACTTGGTTCAGGGCGTCAATTGTTAAATTGACGACCTGCCCAGAGGGCGTTTCTTAAAAATACGCCTTAGACTAAGGCGTCTCTTCCTGGATCAATTTTGGAAATAAGTCTTTCTTTTATTTGAAAATTCTGAAACACGCCTTAGGAAGAGGCTTTATTTAAAACACGCCTTAGGAGAAGGCATTATTTATTTGAAACACGCTTTAGGAAGAGGCTTTATTTAAAACACGTCCTAGCCCAGGTCGTTAATTATGAAAAATTAGAGAAAATATCCAAAAAAATCCAGAAAAATCCAGAAAATAGAGAAAAATAGGAAAAGAGGAGGAAAAGTGAGAAATCCAAGAAAAGTGGGAAAAACACTCAAATGAAGCTAATTTGAGGGTCAAATTGGGGCATTACAAGGTAATATGAGATGTACTCATAGTAACGTCAATTTTGGCGTGTCTACAGCTGCCCCGCCTTGGCGTCTGCTTTGCAAGGGAGCGTAGCAAACTGAAAAGTAGATGCCAAGGTGTGATGAGACACGCAATCAACATCACTTGATAAGAAATGAAATCAAAAGCTCGAGATGAAGCAAATCTCGGGAAATCCAACGAAATCAACAATGTTTGGATAAAAGGGGAGATGTGCACGAGGGCACGAAGGAGAATGATCAACTTCCAGCGCGGTGGAAGTACCCCAGGTCACAAACCTGTAGATTTCACCATTGGGGAGCGGTTACCAGCCATGTGGACGTGCTGCAGCCAAGGTGGATCAAAGGGAAAAGGATTAAAATAAGATGATAGAAATCCAAACAAGGAGCTTCCGAAAAATGACCCAAAACAGCGACAAAACGCACTGAAGACACAATTCGGCATGGAATATCTTATATTTGGAAAGATTAAGATCAATTCAACCCATCAAAAGAAGCTTATCAGAATGATTTTTCAGCAATTGATTCAAAGTCCTACATGAATGCATGCTGGGCTAAAAGGAAAAATAAATCAAACAAAAATATAAAATAATCAAGGATAATATTGTTAAACTGCCGAGACTGAGTCAAGAAACTCATTCTGCGAGCTGATACTAAGCCGAAGCCCGTTTATCCGCGCACCAACTCGCAAAAACGGAACCATCGTCCCCAGTCTTGGACGGCTCAACGGCCTATCCGTATGACTAAGACGCCTCTGGAATCGTCATTGTTTTTGATGAAGGGGAACTCAAATTCCAGATTTACCAAAGTCACAAGGTCCTTGATATAATCTAATAGTGTAATAACATATAGTAGAATGCATACAGGGGGATGGTGATAACAATAAGCATGGGAACTGAGAAATGAGCTGCAAGCACCGTGGGACTTTGATGATGATGCCCAGTCGGCGGGACCAAGAGCTTCTTATCCTGCGCTCAAAAATTCATTAGCCAAGATATAAAAGATAACAAACAATGAAGAAGGCATTTAAGCATAGCAATCATCAAAGCATCAATTATAGCATGTATATGGCATGAATAGCATAAGTCACATCATAGCATTGTTTGTTGTTTTATCATAAGGAGACAATCTGGCTAATCAAGATTTGGAGATGAATGATCAAGATCTGATATAATGCCCATCGGCGGAGTGATCAGATGAAATTAGCAGGAGTTGATTAAAAAAATTTGGAGATGAATAATCATGAGATATAATAATCAGAATGATATAGGGAGATGATAACCAAAAGATGCCCAGGGTGGCATGTCATGAGAATATCGGGAGAATCAATAGATTGATAGCAATGAGTGGAGATAGGACTCATCCCGTGCTTTTGGTCTCTGCAAAGCTGTTCCTGCAAAACACCATCAGAAAATACAATGCAAATTTTTGGATTTTGAAAATATGCAAATTTTTATGAGTTTTGGAAAAGATATTCAAAATTTTTATGAATTTTGATCAATATGCAAATTTTTGTGGGTTTTTAGGAAAATATTCAAATTTTTATGAAGTTTTTGAGAAATATCCAATTTTTATGGATTTTTATCAATATGCGAATTTTTGTTTGATTTTGGCTTAGACATTGTTAATGCAGCATCAAAGGGTTATTTTTGAACCACTGGCTAGGGGTCCTTGTTCCTTCCCTTTTCGCTAAGGAAACTGCCCAAAGCTGGACGTGCATTGAAAGTGGCGCCCTATAACCGACCGCCTTTGATCAACGGTGCCCCTACCAAGGCCATACCCGAGAAACATTCGGTCTTGGAGGGAGAAGAGAAGAATAATTGGAGATAAGCTTTATACAGGATGGGAGATGTCGGGACTTGAATTCCTTCCAAGGTGTTAACCCTCAAAGAGGTAGTCTGTTGCGTCGGGGCTTTATGCCTTTAATTTTTAGACCCTTGACATGCATACGGCCATGGTTTTCCCTGCGGGGACTTTGCCACTCTTGACATGCCATAATTCATACTTTTGCTTTTATCAAAATTTTGATTTGATTTTCATAATAGCCCTTTTGGCTAGATGTATATCATGAAAGCTCATATGAAAACTCATATTGATGTTGATTTTGGGTCAAGACTGCCCCTATTTGAGACTCCTCTCGTATTGGGGATTACCTAGGTTGGTCATCTCATCCGTCAACCTCTTGCCCCTGCATGTGGCCGAATAAATAAGAGAAAAAGACTTCCAGATATACTCATGGCATGGCCAAGATAGCAACGGTGTTTTTATCAAAGGAGCCGGCTAAGGACGCCGTGAAGTGTGTGGAATGCCCAGCTAAGGGTTGCTCTTAACAAGCGGGGAGAGAATGTTGAATTCCCAGCGCGGGGTTCTTATTACCAAAGGTGCTGCAAAAGCAAGCCTAAAGACTCTTTTGAGAATGATTTAATTTAACAAAAGCCTAAGATAAAGATCTGAAACACCACTCTTAATCTTGTTAAGAAGCACTTGATTTTGCAAATCATGCGTGAAGTAATGAGGTAATGATATCATATAAATGCATACTTACGTCAATATGTTACCTTGCAACCTTTGTAGAAGCAGCTGCTGCGAGACGATGTTGATCATCGTGGGATAGTCCTCTTTGGCAGTCCATAGGATTGGAAGTAAAGGATTGAAAGTGGCTTAACAAGAAGGAGTGGTGCCAAGACCAGACTCAGATGAATAAGAAGAAAAGGAAGAGAGGCGAGGGCTAAAACTCCCTCACTAAGGCGCGGAGACCCTGATCACATGGAACAGTCTACAGAAGGCGGAAAATCAAGAAGAGGGGTGAGGACTAAAGCCTCGAAAGCAATGGGAGAAAGGGCAAATGCCCAAGGTAGTGGATGTGGAAGAAGTTGGGTCAGACCCAGGATTAGGGGGAATTAGAAGAAGAAATTGATATATAGAAAGAGACGGATCCGGAGGGTCCGGAGGTAAAGGAGGAGAATCGTGATAGGAGGAATCATCCGGAGGCTCCGGAGGGATAACGAAAGAAGGGACGCGATGTCCTCGGAAGAAATAAAGAAAAAGATGATGAAAAAGGAGGAAGAAAATGAAGGATGTGATATCCCGGAGGAGCAGAAAGATGAATCGGAAGAAAGATGGAGGGTCTGGAGGTTCCGGAGGAAGAGGATGGAAAGGGGCGCGATGCCGAGGGAGAGAAAAATCCGGAGGTTCCGGAGGAATGAAATCAGAAAGGAGAAGGTGGAAAGGGGCGTCGTGCCCGAGAGAAAAGTCCGGAGGTTCCGGAGGAAGCAAATAAAGAAGGTGGAGAGGGGCGTCGTGCCCAAAGGGAAAATCCGGAGGTTCCGGAGGAATAAGGTGGAAAGGGGCGCGATGCCCTGGGAGAAAGTCCGGAGGTTCCGGAAGAATAAGGTGGAAAGGGGCGCGATGCCCTGGGAGAAAGTCCGGAGGTTCCGGAAGAATAAGGTGGAAAGGGGCGCGATGCCCTGGGAAAAGGTCCGGAGGTTCCGGAAGAATAAGGTGGAAAAGGGCGCGATGCCCGGGGGAGAGGTAAAGAGAATCGAAGGGAGAATCCGGAGGTTCCGGAGGAATAGAAAGAATAAAGTGGAAAGGGGCGCTGTGCCCCAGGAAAAAGTGGAGAAAATCAAGTGGAGAATCCGAAGGTTCCGGAGGAATGAGATGGAAAAGGGCGTCATGCCCGATTAAAGTGGATGAAGATGAACAAGATGAGAATCGCGGAATGTCCGGCGGTGCCGGAAGACGGGGGAGATACGGGTTTGGAAACCCGGGAATTAGGAGGTGCAAATGCATGCAAAATGATGGATGTGATGTGTGGAATGAATGGAATGAATGAATGAATGAAAAATGCATGAAATTTAAAGAAGATGAAGAATATGAAGGGTGAGAGGGGGAGATCCTCCTCTTTTCCCTTGGAGTGGCCCATGAAGAAAAGGTGATGAAAATAGATGAATAGAAGATGGAACAAATAGGAGATGGCCCCTTAGCGCCAAGATAACTGCCCCTCCACGGCAGTGAACATGTACGACCAATTGGCCCAATAAAAAAAGCTTCAATAGTAAAAGACAACTCCCTTGGAAAGTAAAGTTCAATAATGTGGGGGAGTTGTAGAGTTGGAACGGGAAGCATTGAGTTGCCCATTGAATGTGGTGTATATGGAGTGTTAAGCAAATAGGGCAATCGCCCCTTGTATGGAATAATGAATTCTGGATTAGAAAGTTTGAACAAGGGGTGCCCTGCCCGGCCCTCAAATGGCGTCAACGCTTGGCATTCTCTGAGCAATGGCGGCGACTTGGCTTCTTCGACCATGCTTGGAACAATAATCCGGATTGACATCCGGTAAATAAATTCTGGCATCTTGAACAGCACGGTAATGGCCAAATTCTTCTTACCCGGCTTTTGCTTATCTTCGGTACAAGTACTTATTGTGGCGCTCCCCTTCCGAGTAGTAAAGGGAGGTGAGGCGGAGGCGGAAGGCTTCATGGATGGTGGAGGTATAATGGAAAGTGTTGGCAAATGGGTGAGTGGAAGTGGAGGTTCAAACACGTCGAGTTTCTCCCTTTGCTCGGAAGCAGCCGGGATTGGCTCGAGTGCAAAAAGGGGTGAAGCCTGCTCAGGATTAGCCATGGGTAAGGGTGTTAAAGATAAAGTGGGTTGAAGCGGTGGTAATGGTAGGCTAATTGGGGAAGTGGAGGCCGAGGTGGAGGCTAAAGGCATAATGGGGGAAGGTGTAATTGGTGGAGGTGTAACAATTGGCGGAGGTTTAACAATTAGTGGAGGCTTATTGCGGAGAAAGCGCCGAGCGGGGCAAGCGGTATTAGGAATGGGGTGAGACTCAAAATGCGCCGGCGTGGGTGATTGAAGTATCGACCCATCGTCGTAGCACCAGGAGGTCTCGGGAATAAGGGTTGGATTAGGGATGATGGCTTCGTCCTGAGCAGGGGGTTCATCAAATGAAAGCAGGGGAAGTGGGAAACGAAGGAAACTCGGAAGGGGTGCCTGCATAGCTTCATCATCATATACCGGCTCGGATTCTTCAATTGCCGGTTCTTGCTCGCTTGGAATATCAACGCCGTAGTCGTCCATCCTATCCTTCCATTCTCTCTCCATTCTTGTAATGTCATCTAAAGCCGCATAGAGAGGATTAACCGGAGTAGGAGGAGCGGGCCGTGAACTTGTAACCCTCTTTAATTGTTCCTCCATGGAAGCAATCTTATCAAAAATATTTTGCTGGAGGGGAGTAACATGAACAACAGAGGGTTGGCAGGGCATTGAAGGAGGGGCCGTATAAAGAGGCCATGGAGGGGAATTAATGGGATAACCCGTAGAAGAACCTGGATGGGCCGGATTGCAAGGAATAAATGGGCCTTGGGGCCATGTTGGAGGAGGAATAGAAGGAGGCGGGTGTCGGACCACCCGAGGAGGAGTGTGAATAGGAGGAGATGGGTAATGGGCTACTCGATTAGAGGAAGAAGGTGGTAGGTGATGGGCCACCCGTATAGGAATAGCAGGAGGAGGAGATGAAGGAGATGCACCCTCAACGGCAGCCTTAAGGGCCTGGATCTGTTGAGGGGTGAGATGATCTAATGCATGTACGATTTGAGAGACCCTCTCATCATTGGGAGGAGACGGTCCCGGAGGAATAGTGGTTCGCAATTGAGGAGGGGAACCATAAGAATGGACACTGCCCATGGGTCGGGCATGACCATGAGAATAAGGACGTGGTCCCTTGAAAGAATGGTGAGAATGCTGATTAACATGTTGAAATTGAGGATATGAAGTGCTAGGTTGTGCATCCTCATGAATTGAATTGAACATGTTTCTATCATGGTAAGCCATTATATAATCAAAATTCTCAATAATTATGCAAATAAGCATACAAGTTGGAATGATTACCGTGATTTTGATTTGTTTGAACCTTGGTGAATTAATGATTTTATCAAAGTTTTGAATGATTCACACAAGGGGGGGAAACCTAGTTTCAATATGGTTTGAACTCCAATGCCAACTAGGGACCCTCTCTCACCACGTAGATGGCCAACTAACTCGAGAACTTCAAGGTACAACATGCCCGGCGTCCGTGAGGGAATCCACGGGTGCGGAGACTTACGGAGGCTTGGAAAAGGGATTTCCAGTCCAAAGAGACGGAATACTCAATGGAGGGTCGTCCCGATTCCAAGAGGGTGTGTGGATCCTAATGAAGAGGAGGGGGGCTCCCAAACCAATGCAAAGAATGCAACATGGTAAGTAGGCCAACCATAATAATCAATCAATAAACAAAGACAAGCATGAAGTAGCATGAAAAACCACAGCGGGGAAGGGTTCTGGAAACCCAGAGTAAAAAAAAAAAACGCCCTGGCCGGGGGCGCTACTAACAAGAGACACGACAGTCACAGGCCCAGGGGCAGAGTAAAACGCGCCTTAGGGTGAGGCGCTATCAATAAAAGGACACCCTGTCCAGCGGGCGTCAAATCAAAAAGACACGCCCTGATGTGGGGCGCTAATCAAGTAAAAGACGCCCTGGAGCAGGGCGTGAATTCACAGGCAGCAATATAGAGCAGGAAAACCCTCAAACATGCTGGAAAACGCCCTATCAGAGGGCGTAAAATATGAATAAGACGCCCTGGGTTAGGGCGTTAAATCAAAAAAACGCCTCTGCCAGGGGCGTGACTTCACTTTCTCCAGAAAAACTTCACGGCCAGCAGTAATAACACTCAATCACAACATCATGGCAATCACTAGAATAAGCATGCTCATCAAGAATTTTAAATAGGTGGAGATTCTAAGGAAGAGACAACAAAATGGCAAATCACTTAGGGAAGGGTAAAAAAACAATGGAGGGTGCCCGAGGGGCACAAAAGGGAGATGCACCGAGGGTGTAATAAGGGAGACGGCACACGCGGGTGCCTAAGGGGAAAGGGGTAATAAAGGAAGAACACAAAGTGTCCCACCGTGATCGCCAATTTGTAGATCTATTTAAAATCCACACTTAAACAAAAAATGATAAGCACGATCAATGAAATAATAATAAAATAGCACGAGGTGCTAATGGGGAAAAGATGTGATCGCCAGAGACACGAGAGTCTCAAAAATATAATAATGAAAACATGGGAGAGATGATCGCGAAAAATACCTCAAAAGTGCGGGGATGTGAGTGCTTCCTTTCTCTTCAAATCGGCCGGCCGACGAAGAGAGCTCTTCACTTTTATTACCCTTGCAAAACAAAGACAACAACACCAAAAGATATGGATTAGAAACAATGGTGTAGCATCAAATTCAATAAAAATATATGAGCATGAAAGCATGTGCAAGAACACACCTTAAGGGGATTGCCCTTAAACCCCTATGCAAAAAGGGTATGGGAGATGATATGAATGATATGAAAAATATGAATAAAAATAGGGGGAAAGAGTGCAAGAGTTGCACTAAGGAGAGATCTCAATATGATAGTTGAGGAAAATCAATGAAAACAATGATATATGATGCATGATCTATAACAATAATGATAATGAAGATAAGAAGATTAATGAAGGGAAGATAAGATAAAAAAAAATCTTTTTTGTGGTTCCTTGGCTTGAATGCTCGATGGGGAGAAAGGCTTCAAAGGATGAAGCTTGATGTGAAGAAGCCTTCCCTTAGCCAAGCACCTTCGGTTCCTGTAAAAAGAAAAGAAGACAACAGAAGAAAAAAGGGAGGAAACAGAAGCAGAAGAAGAAAAATAAGAAGAGGAAGAAGGAGGATACGGAAGAAGAAGAAGAAGAATCAGAAGAAGAAGTAGAAAAAGAAGGAGACACGTAGAAGACAGAAGAAAAAGGGGAAAGAAGAAAAAGAAGAAGAACGCAGGGGAGAATAAAAATTATCGGAACCAACCCCTTAACAGAGGCGAGAGCCTCTATTAATAGGTTAGGAAAAGGTGATAAGAAGGGAAGAGATAAATATGGGCAAGAGTCCAAGGGGGGAAATGATAAGAACGGGCAAGAGCCCAAATAGGGGAGGATTAGACTGGGCAAGAGCCCAAATGAAGCATGGACTCTCTGGGGGAAAGGCTGCGTTTGTTCGGAACACAAAAGTGAAACACGACTTGGTTCAGGGCGTCAATTGTTAAATTGACGACCTGCCCAGAGGGCGTTTCTTAAAAATACGCCTTAGACTAAGGCGTCTCTTCCTGGATCAATTTTGGAAATAAGTCTTTCTTTTATTTGAAAATTCTGAAACACGCCTTAGGAAGAGGCTTTATTTAAAACACGCCTTAGGAGAAGGCATTATTTATTTGAAACACGCCTTAGGAAGAGGCTTTATTTAAAACACGCCCTAGCCCAGGTCGTTAATTATGAAAAATTAGAGAAAATATCCAAAAAAATCCAGAAAAATCCAGAAAATAGAGAAAAATAGGAAAAGAGGAGGAAAAGTGAGAAATCCAAGAAAAGTGGGAAAAAACACTCAAACGAAGCTAATTTGAGGGTCAAATTGGGGCATTACAAGGCAATATGAGATGTACTCACAGTAACGTCAATTTTGGTGTGTCTACACTACCGTGGTTTTAGACCTAGAGATTGGACTAGATTGACGGCCTTGTGCTGTTGCGTACAACGGTCTTGACCCCGAGTCTTGTGACTCAAGGACCGTTGGGTGTAGTGCGTCTAGAGGACTGCCGAGAGTCCAGTGGCTTAGTGCCACTTGAGTTTTCTCGACTCTCGCGCAGGGTGCGTGCGTGGCTGAGGACTGCGAGTCCTGTTTCTTCTCCAACTGTGGTCACCGTGTGACGGGGCCGGTACGTGGGGTGGTCCCCGTACGTCGTCGGATTCGGACGTTGTTTTCCGTTGAGTTGAGAGTCTACTCCTTCAGTGACCCTCCACTAGTCGTAGCCTACCAGTACGCGTGTGCTGGTCGCACCAGGGAGTGGTGTACGGGCTTACCCTGAGGACGGTTAGACTGGTTTCCGTCGGGCCCCTCGTCGTAGCCAGAGTCCGGCTGCGGGGGAAAACCAGTCAGAGGGCCAGACCTAGGACGCGTGGTCTGTGTGTGCACACGTGGTTGGGGACAGTGGACGCACGTCGACGGGCGTGACCCCAGCTAGTCACTTGTTTGTGGTTACTTGTACGGTGTTCGCGCCTCGGGTAGGACCTACCACGTCAGGTGGTTCACCTGCGGTGCGGTGTAAGACGTCAGGGGACGCTACCGGCTGTGCTTCTAGTGGGTGGTACTCCTGTCGAGTACGGAGTGACAGACTGTCAGTTTCTGTGTCTTTGACCTTCGGGTTTTCGGTCGTGTTGACCGGTGAGTTCGGTTGTTTCACCTTGGCGCGTGTGTCGGTTCTTGCGCCGTGAGACTAGTGCTAGTGGCTTTACCGAGGTGGCGTCTTGTGGTGCGGTACCCGCGATCGGATGATCGGGGTTGCACCTTGGACAGCGTGTCCAGGTTGGCTGTCCGGGGGACAGGCCTCTACGGCGTGGTTGCCGTGTATTTTTACTTCGGTAGGTGGTGCTATCGTGATTTGGTAGCTTCGACTTCGTGATCGAGGTGTGCCTTCTGACAGTAGGAGTAGCTGTAGTGCCGAGTTTTTGACCGGCCATCGGTTTGCTGTTCCTGCTGTAGTTGTAGCTCTCCTTTCCGCTACCGCCGTTGTTTCCGGTTGGGGTTCCGCGGGATCCCTGCTGAGTCTCTGTTTTGGAGACTCATTCCCTGCTTTTCAGGTGTAGCGGTTCTTCCTCGAGGTTCGAGGGTGCGGAGCGGAGGTTCTCAGTTACCAGCTTGCCGGGCCGAGTGTTCACTTGGCATGTGGTACGTTTTACTGCTTTAGACTGTACTTTCTGTTGGACTGGACTCTGTTGTAGTTGTTTATTTATTTCTGTTAATTGTTGAATTGTCCTGCTTTATTTCCTATTTCTTTGTGCCTCCACACTCCTTTTAGCCCTTCCGAGCCCTCCCGGCTCGTGGGCGGCGGTGCGAGTCTCGGGTTATCGGGCCTTCCCGGTAATCGGATTCTCGGGTCGCTACAACGCGGCTGGCTGTTCTTCTAGTGAGAGGCACTCTAGTCACGTGGCACGTGGCTCTTCGCAGTTCTCTCTGCGTTTCTTGTGCGTCGTGACCTTTTTGGGTTAGCCCCCTCGTGGTCTTGCCCGAGGTCAGTGTTGTGTCGTATGCACGATGTTTTAGTCTTGTGTGTGTGGTCGTGTCTAGAAGAGCGTGCATGGCAATCGAGTCATGTATGCTTTAGAGCGTCGGTGTCTGTCTAGGTTCTTCCTAGGCTTTTTGCCCGTCTTTGTAGGCCCGACAGATCGGTAACTCCTGACCTTGTCAGATCAGAGTTCGCCTTCCTGTTGCTGCCTGAGTAGTTTGGGGAGCCGAGGTTAGTCCGGCAGCCGCGCTTGTTCGGTACGGCTTTTCCCTTTTCTTTGAGCTGTTTCTACTCCTTCCGTTCCGATTTTCTTTTACAGCTTTCTAGTGGTAGTTTTCCTACTTTACTACTATTGTTGTTTTAGCTGTTGTTCCGTGTTACTGCGTTGTTTGTCAGTGGGGATCCGCGTGACCCCTACTGGGCCAGTGACACGAGGCTCACCCCTGCTTTTCAGGTGGGTGGCGTCGTTCTGCTTCCGCGATGCCTG
Source organism: Amorphophallus konjac (assembly GCA_022559845.1). Lineage (NCBI taxonomy): Eukaryota > Viridiplantae > Streptophyta > Magnoliopsida > Alismatales > Araceae > Amorphophallus > Amorphophallus konjac. The sequence continues at coordinate 23,357,558 of CM040122.1, forward strand.
GTGTGGTGTCTGTAGCTGCCAGCGGTACCTGCGTCGGGCTTCCCCCGACCTCAGTGTACGTCCTTCCTTTCTGTTGACTGTACTGCTTGTCTTTCCTTTGGACTGAACTCTGGTATAATTGTTAAATTAAAATTATTTATTAAAATGTAATTTTATTTCTACTACTTTAGCAAACCAATCTAATGAAATTTAATTGCTTACTGTTATATCTCTGTAACTTCAATGTACTCTACACATGCCTTTTATCCCTTCGGAGCTTTACCGCTCTTGGGAGGCCTCGCGGGTTTCAAGTGGTATCGGGTCTACTCGGTAGTTCTATCGCGTATATCCGGTATCCGAGATCCGGGTCGTCACATGGATCGTCCTCGTCGGGTGTGCTCCACGCTTTCAAACTCCGACGCCGCATTAATTACAACTTTTACACGGCACGCATGCCGAAAAAATTAAATTACATATCAATAAAATTCCAGAAGCCCTCGGGGCGAGTACAATAATGGAGGAAGATAGAAGTACATTGGAATTTTAACAGAGAGAGAAAGAAGGTTCGCAGACCCCAATTAATTACATTAATCCAAGTCCATGATCACTTGCCAACCCATTCAAATAAAATCAATCAAGGGTTATTTTATGAAAATAATCCTTACTTTTGAATTTAAAAATGGGATGTGCAAACAAAAACATGCCAGCTTTGTTTAATTTTAAAAATCGAAGCATGATTAACTAAAATTAAACAGACAAGCAGGCTAAAACAAGGTAAATAAAGTAAAGCACGTAAAGAACCATCATTTTCTACAGGGGCATCTAATTGAGATAATTAATTAAATTTAAATTTAAATCTAATTATCCAATAATCAAATTTAAATTCAAAATTTAAACATGTCAATAATTTAAATTTAAATTCAAACTAATTATCCAATAAATTTGTTTGAAAGTAAATTTAAAATAATGTAATTATCCTCAATTAGTAATTTTCTAAAATTCAAAATTTGAATTTAACAATTATCTAATAATTAAAATCCAAATAATTGAATTTTTCACATTTAACTTCAATAAAATTTAAAATTTGAATTTTCTAATTATCTAATAATTAAAAATTTAAAATTTAAAATTTTACTAAAGCTGAAGCAACTTCAATTATTACCATTTTATCTCAAGGTAAATAGTAATTATCTCACCACGGTAAATTCAAATCGGTTAAATAAAATTTACCATTCGACATTTACTATTGAGATAACACTATTTAACTTATGAAATAAAATTCAATTTAATTTACTGTGCATTTTGATATATATATCTAATATATATATTCACAATTCAAACACACAATAAATTAAAAATAAAAATGCAATTTTTTTTAAATTAAAAAAAATTGTCGGCAGGCTTCCTGTGCGCCCACGCGTCACGTGTGGGCGGACGCGCCCGCGCCCGCCCGCGGGTGACCGCCACGCGGCGCCGCCCTCCATGCGGCGCCCGCCCCCCGCCCCCCGCGGGTCAGCTCCCGTGGGCGCTGACCCCGGGTGCCGTGTGCGTCGCCCACGCAGCGCAGCAGTGTGCCCAAACCGGGCCAGCAAAAAAAAAAATTTGCTCAAGGGATGCCCAGCATCCTGGAAGAACGGGGATGTCCAATATCCCATTCTAGCAATAACAATTGAAGTATTTAAGATGCCCATAAAGCATGGTTCTAAATGGCGATAAAAACACCGACCAGAGCGCGAATCTGGCTCTGATAGCACTGTAAGGTTTCGCACAGCACCTACGGGTGACGCAGTGGATAACAAAAATTCATTTGCCCGATCCCGGTGTTGTGGAAAGCTTAATCTGTGCTCTAATCGGTGTTTCTAAGACCCTAATTACGGGTTGCGTGTTTCACCTTGCGCGGAACGACGCTGTCCGCGATGCCCGATGCAGAATATCGAGCCGCACAGTTGTACGGCCTCTAGAGCAGATCCACACGGACCCTTGCGCAGCGACGGTACCTCCCCGGCACGACCTTCCCCGGCCCTTTTTCACCTTCTGTAGAAAGAGAGCAAGAGGGAGGAAAGGGGAGGAGCTAATCCTCCTCTTAAGCCTTAATGTTTGCTTAGCCTAAGAGTTGGAAGAAGAAGCTTGAATGAGCTTCACGTAGGATCTATATATATAGTTTAGGCTTATTAGAAAAGAGCTCCAAAAGACCGAAACTGTATATATGTCCTATCTCATATTATACATATGTATTCAGCTCCATTTACACTCATTTCCAAAAGGAATTAAATAGAAATAATACATACATTTGTATAATAATAATTCGTCACCCAAGAATTCATTGTGTGTGATCCTCTAGGCCCATAGTCACTCTAGTTTAAGGCCCATTAACTTCTAATTCCCAATTAGAAGTAAATTAAACGTATTATTCGCTTCTACTAGAGCCGAATAATAGTTTAATTCATTCCGAACCTTCGATCACGTTGGGTCAAGCAAATCCGCGTGATCCTAGAGGACGCCGGGTTTAAACCTGCATGTCTGGTACCTATAAGTCCACAGTTACCGCATCGATATAATCCCTCGCTCCTTCTATGAGTCTGGTACGATCGAGGGTATGGTTTCTGTCAAACCCCATGATCGTGCCATTTGACTATGACCTCCTTAAAGTGTATGACGTCCGTTCTAAACGAACTCACACGACCCTGGCCAGGGATTTCACGGAGCGTCAATGTCATGACCCATTAACTGTCTGATATATACCCGATAGTGAGCGATCCCTGTGGACGCACTTTTTATCGCTTGTTAATTCTCTCGTGTTGTTTTGGTTTATTCGGTTTATTGAGTGTGTCGGCGTGCCAGTCACCGAGGTGACAGTTTATTCGGGCTCCGAAGAGCCCATGGTGCGCTCGATCTGACTTCGTCAGACGATTGTGTGGTTCGTGTCGGGACCAAAACCCGCCGCGCCATAAAGGTCACGACGTCATTTACATCCCCCATACGAGGGAACACCCTTGATTAATCGCCGAGATTCAGGGCCTCATGGCCAAGAGATTGATTGTATAAAAAGGTCGATCAGGAGGTATCGAAGTCCTCGCGCAAGGGCGAGAAGAAAACCGTTTGAGATCATGTCGGTCATGTGCTGACCATTTAATGTTCGGACGAGTGTCCGTCTCGGGAAAAGCGCGATCGTTGCGGGAAGACCGGAGCATATGTATGCCAAGGTATGGCAAGTTTATTGTTCGGAGGAACGAAAGACGTTCGGTTAAACCCTGGTTAGAGCGGTCGGAAATCGGTGAACCTGTTGGCCCGAAGCAAGAGCAAACTGTGACCATGTTGCGGTGGCCCCCCCCCCCCCCCCCCCCGCGGTCAAAACAAGGCTTGCATGGGCGTTATTAATATTTCCGGTGCCAAAGGGCGGCGAGGGAGTATCCCTTGAATTGGCTGAAGAGCCCTGTGTCCCGGAGAAGCGGGTGTTTGAAACATGTCGGTCACTCGAGAGACCGTTTAATATTCGGACGGGGGCCCAGCTTCAGAATATTGTAATTGTCACGAGGGAACCTGGAACATATGCATGCCGAGATACGGTAAGTTTATTATTTCGAGACACTGAAAACATTCGGTTGAATCTCGATTATTGTAGCTGGAAACCAGTGAATCTGTTGGCCCGGTGCGAGATCGAGTCAGGACCATGTTGGGGGCGCCTCCCGTGGTCCGAACAGGGCTTGCGTGGGCATCATTAATATTCCCGGTGCCCGGGGTCAACGGGTGATGGGGGACGGGGACCGACACGGACTAAGACTCACAAGGACTCTAACTGAGGCAAGCAGTAGCACGCTCAAGGGTCGCCAAGTGGCTGACCACCGTGATACCCCACAGAGTGAAGGACGTCTCTCAACAGAAACTCCGACCTCGGCCGTCCCAAGGAGGGAAGCGCACGTGTCTAGGCGTAAAGTCGATTTCCAAAGACAAGGGGAGTCGCGTTCCAGCTCGATGCTCTAATGGTGCTAAGGGATGGGTGCTCTCACTCACGATCCGCGGTGATGGCAACAAAGTAGCTAGGCGCCTACTCTCTCTCACGCGGCATAATCAAAAGCATACTAAAAGAGCAAGCACAAGAGAGGAGTCGGAACGCGTACCTCCACGCCTAGGCGTGGGGAAGGAACCCCGGCCGTGGGCCAACAACCCCGATACACTGAAGACCAATAAAATACAACCCAATAGTGGCCCACTCCTCGCAGGGAGGTAAAAGGCTACAAGCGACGCATTCGGGGCTGCCGGGCACGGGCTGACGGGCCGCACTCGGTGACGGGCACGATGCTGCAGAATCGGTGTCGCGCGCGCCTGGACGGAGACGGGTCCCACGGGCTGATGCGACGTCCGATCGAGGCGCCGTCAGAGAGGACGCATCGCTGACTGCTGGAGGAACGCTCCGGCCAGAGGGGACGCGCTGGGTGCGCCGGTGGTGGCCGTGGGCGCTGCTGAAAACCAGGTCTGGTTCTGTGGTCGCAGAACCGCGCACGCCGCCGGTAAAATCTGGAACTCGGTCGTCCGGTGCCCGAACAGGTCCGGGCCGGTTGGAGATGAGAGCTGACTGGTAGAGGAAGCCCTCGGCCAAACGGCGCGGGCAGACGATGCCGGTACGAGTCGCAGGAGCCGCTGGAAGTTGGTGTTGATTCGCTGGCCGGACTGTGCAGGCACGCCGGCGCAACCCCACGAGAACGACTGCCACGGACGGTGACGACGTCGAAACGCGACGTCGTCGGCGGCGTTGGACAGGAGACCTGGAGATCTACGAACCCTGAAGAAACCAGGGTAACAGGCGCAGTGTGGAGGCCTGGGGAAAATTCGCAAGAAGGGCCTCCCTGCTGGGCGGGCAGAGAAGGGGGTGCTGGCGCAGGTCGACGGAGAAAATCGGTACGGGCGGTGCCGACCTCCGATTGACGCGAAACCAGCGCCGACGCGAAGCTGATCCGCCGAAGTATCTCCAGAATTTAGCTTGGGGCGAAACTCGTCCAGGAGAGGGGCGCGAGCTCTGCTACAAGTCGGGGCAGAAATCTGATTCACGAATACGAACCGTCGAGGAAGAAGAAGAAGATAAGAAGGAACCCCGGAGTCCACCGGGGGCTGAGGCGTCGCACCTCGCCGATCTCCCGTCGCAGGAGAAGAGAGAAAGAGAGAGGGGGCGCACAAGGCTCTTGCACAATGGCTCAATATTTTAATTCATGTGTAAACTGAAACAAGTACAAGATGGAGACTATTTATAGGGGAGGGGAGAAAACCCTAATTCTACTAGAAGGAGGGGGTGCGCCTAGCTCCAAGGAGAGAAGGGCGGCCCATATTCCAGCAAGTCTAGCAAAATAAGAAAGAATCTAAGTGGGAGAAGGAAGGGGTGGAGTTGTGGAAAGGAGGAGATGGGGAAAGGGGGAAAGGGAGAGGGGAGCGCCCCCCACCTTCCCTAGTAGGGCTAGGAAGGGTGGGCGGCTGCCTCCACCTTCTCTACATGAAGAGGGGGCCGCACCCTAACCCTAATGGGCCCTCAATAAGTGGGCTTCAAGCCCCATTATGCCCATGAACCAACTACAAGACCCATTATCCCTAAATGCAACCCAATAAGCCATCACATGGCCCAATAAGTGTCTAAATAAGATAAAGTGTCCACGCAGGGACCAAAAGACAAGGCCCACATGGCCTGAGCAAGCAGAGAAGATAGCTAGAAGATGCCGCCATCGCCGAGCCACAAGGAAGTAGCGGTGTGCCGGGTGCTCCGTCGAGGATAGCGCCGTGTGTCCTCACCAATTCTCCCCGGGTGGGAAGAACTCGACCCCGTCGAGTAAGGGTCACGGTCGCTGAGGTACCGCTCCAGCAAGTCCGGGTCCATCCGCTCCAGCTCTCCGCGTGTAATCCAGGTGTTGTCCGACTCCGGGCGCCCTCTCCAACGCACTAGGAAGCGTTGGTAGGCTCCGCTCCTGGTAGTTGTCACCTGCTCATCCAGTATGCAATCTATATGCTCGCGTTTTTGTAATGGGGCTGGAGGAGGTGGGCTCTCAGTAGGTGTATCACTCACAACAGGAGGGTCAGGCCCAAATAACTCGCTGGGTATCACCGCGGGATCCTTATAAGCTACCAGATCAGAAACATTGAATGTCGAACTGATCCCGTAGTCGTCTGGAAGCTCGATCTCATACGCGTTCGACCCAATACGCCTCAACACTCTGAATGGTCCTGCACCGCGGTCTTGGAGTTTCTTTACGGCTCCCGAAGGAAACCGTTCCGGTCTAACCCGGACCATGACGTACTCTCCCTCGCGGAACTCACGTGTGCGTCTGTGCGCGTCAGCTGACTCCTTGTAACGTGCATTGCAAGCCTCAATATGACGACGGACATGATCATGCAACAGTCTAATATGCTCAGCAAAAGACTCAGCTGACTCAGAGACTCGGGACTGAATGGGGGAGGGAATCAAATCAATCGGTTTCCTAGGCCTACGACCAGTGACAATCTCAAATGGACTCAACCCTGTAGACCTATTGACCGAATCATTATAAGCAAACTCCGCTAAAGGTAAGACAAGATCCCAATCTCCAACTCTATCACGCACTAAACATCTCAGAAGATCCCCTAGACTTCTATTGACTACCTCTGTCTGACCGTCAGTCTGGGGGTGGTACGCGGTGGAGAACTTCAACTGGGTGCCCATCATCCGCCAAAGGGTTTTCCAAAAGTAGCTCGTAAAACGCACATCCCTATCAGAAACAATGGTACGCGGCAACCCAAACCTGGACACACAGTGGGTGAAGAATAACCTAGCAACTCCAGAGGCATCCGATGTCTTGGAACAAGGAATAAACAAGGCCATCTTGGAGAAGCGGTCAACCACAACAAAAATAGAATCGTGCCGCCGTGCTGTACGGGGCAAACCAAGCACAAAGTCCATGCTGATATCCTGCCAAGGACTATCAGGGACAGGCAGAGGGGTATAAAGGCCAGTGTTCTGTTTCCTCTGTTTCGCTAGGGCACAAATACGACACTGGGCAACTATGCGGGCCACATCCCTCTTCAAACTGGGCCAGTAGAAACGGTGCTCAACAGCCTCTATGGTCTTGTTTCGGCCGAAGTGGCCGGCAAGACCTCCTGCATGAAGCTCCCACGTAAGAAAATCACGAACTGAAGTCCGTGGGATGCACAACCTATCACCTCGAAATAAGTGACCATCCTGAAGGACATACTCGCTAAACTCACGGGACGGTCCTGACTGAAGGGCAGAATAGATGGGACCGAAGTCCGGGCAATCAATGTAGGCCTCCTTCAACTTCTCTAAACCAACCACCTGAACATTCATGGTGGATATCAACATCACCCGCCGACTAAGAGCGTCGGCCACCTTGTTCTCAGCACCTGCCTTGTGCTTGAGAACGAATGTAAACTCCTGCAAATATTCCACCCATCTACTATGTCGGGCATTCAGCTTCTTTTGGGTGTGGAGAAATTTCAATGCCTCATGGTCAGAAAAGAGCACAAACTCCTGGTGGAGGAGATAGTGCCTCCAATAGCGCAAGGCCTGAACAACTGCGTAGAATTCCTTGTCATAAGTAGAGTAACGCAGTTTGGCATCATTGAGTTTCTCACTAAAAAAGGCTATAGGGTGGGACTCCTGGCTAAGCACTCCACCTATGCCTAAACCTGAGGCATCACATGTAACCTCAAACACCTTAGAAAAGTCAGGAAGTGTCAGAACAGGTGCCTGGGTCATGCGATCCTTGATAGTCTGGAAGGCTGTGGCAGCAGCCTTCGTCCAGGTAAACTCCCCCTTACGGATGCAATCCGTGATCGGGGCGGTGATAGAACTGAACCCCCTAATGAAACGGCGATAGAACGTCGCCAGACCATGAAAGCTCCTCACATCGTGGAGTGAGCGGGGCTCGGGCCACTCCACTATGGCACGGATCTTCTCCGGATCAGCGGAGACTCCGTTACGGGACATAATGAACCCTAAGAAAGAAACCTGGTCAGTCATGAAGCTACACTTCTTAGGGTTGGCAAACAAGCTCTCCCGTCTCAGAACAACACACACCTGCCTAATGTGGTCTAGGTGTAACTCCCTAGTGCGGCTATAAATCAAGATGTCGTCGAAGTAGACGACCAAAAACACTCCAATCATGGGACGCAACACCTGCGTCATCAACCGCATGAAGGTGCTAGGGGCGTTAGTCAGCCCGAAGGGCATGACCAACCACTCGTAAAGACCATCCTTGGTCTTAAATGCAGTCTTCCACTCATCACCGGGTCTGACTCTCACCTGGTGATAGCCACTCCTAAGATCGATCTTTGAGAAAATCGTGGCTCCCGACATCATATCAAGCAAGTCATCCAGCCGGGGAATGGGAAACCTATACTTAACCGTGATCTTATTGATCGCACGGCTATCGATGCACATACGCCATGTGCCATCCTTCTTCGGCGCTAGCAGGGCGGGAACAGCACAGGGGCTCTTGCTATCCCTAAGGGAACCCCTACTCATCAACTCATCAACCTGCCTCTGTAGCTCAGCGTGGTCCGCGGGACTCATCCTATAATGTGGAAGATTGGGCAAGGACGAGCCCGGAACAAGATCAATCTCGTGCTGGATGTCACGCAAAGGTGGAAGGCCTTCGGGAAGGTCCTCCGGGAAGATATCAGCAAACTCTCGCAACATCTCAACTAACTGAGGGTCTGTCACTCCCTCGAGACTGGGGACTACCTCACCCGTCTCCCTGACAACCACAGCTAAAAGAGGGACACCACTAGTAACCTCTCTCTCCATCTCTCGGGGACTGATGATCATCAACCTTCTCGTAGGAGGAACATCTATGGTGAGGGTAGGAGAGGGGGTGGAAACAGGCACCGGAGGTGGTGGTGGCGGGGGCTTGACCTTCCCCTGGGGAGGGGCGGTCGTGGCATTCGGACCGGCTGGTCCCCTAACAGTAGGGTCCCTAGGTGGGGCTGGGTGGAGGGTGATCCTGTGGCCGTTATGATCAAATGTGCAAGTGTTTGCACGGCCCTGTAGGGTGGCATCCATGTCAAACAACCACGGCCTCCCTAAAATAATGTTACCTACCTCCATAGGGAGAACATCGCACCAAACTTCATCCTGATAGGTCTGGAACTGAAGGGACACTAGGCAACGGAGCCTAACAGGAATGGAGGTGGAATCGACCCAAGAAACCCTATAGGGAGCAGGGTGGTCTACTGGGGTCAACCCAAGGCGGGTAACAGTGCCAGTAGATATGGCGTTAATGCAACTCCCGCTGTCAATGACAATCTTGCAAGCTTTACCCCCAAGCCTGCAGAAGGTGTGAAATATGGTGGTGCGACGCCAGTCATCACTCACCTGGGGCTGGGCTAGGATGCACCTAACTACCCCTAACTGTGGGTCACCCTGAAAGTGGCTACCCTGGGCACCATCCTGCTCTCCTTCGAGCAGATCATCGAAGAACTCCTCAACCAAGTCCTGGTCTACCTCATAGCTAACAGGTATGGGCTCAGTGGGGGACTCAGTGGAAGTGGGGTCTGCCACGACAAGGGCCTTCCTCTCTCGAGTGGGGCATCTATCAGCAAAGTGGCCAAATCCGCCACACCGGTAACAAGTACGAGCGCCCGCACTGGATGAGGCTCCAGCGGTCATAGGACCCTTGCCCTTGTCATCATGACGGGGCGCGGGGAGTAAAGGCTGGGAACGCGCAGGGTGCGCGGGAGGTGGAAGTGTAGGGCGAGTGGGGGGGTAGGGCGGCTGCTGGCGAGGTGGAGGAAGCGGATCCCTAGGAAGGGGTGGACGAGGCCTGGGACCAGTGGGGTCCTGGCGAGGAGGCTCCGCGGGTCGAGCCGCCGGATATCGACCATACTGGGTGGAAGTGGAGCGAGGGTCAAGACCCCGCTGACTAGGCATCCCCGGACGAAAGGTGGGGCCAAACTCCAACTCAAATTGCTCTAACTCTAGGGCAACCTGGTAAGCCAGCTCTAAAGTGTCTACCTGGCGGCGATAGAGCTCATACTGATACTCGGGCCTCAAGCCACGGCGAAAACGAGAAACAGGCATGCCCTTCTCTTCAACAACTCCACATCGCAAATAATACTCGTCAAACTCGGCGATGTACTCGGTCACGGACCGATCGCCCTGACTAAGGGTCTGCCATCGGTCAATGAGCCTCTGGCGGTAAGAAGGAGGGACATACTTCTCGCGGAGCTTACGCCGCATATCAAACCAGGTCTCTATGGGTGGGTCCTGTCTCTGTAACATCAGACTCTCGACATTCCTCCAGTAGGTCTGGGCTCTCCCCATGAGCTTCATCTTGGCAAATCGGACTTGCCGCAGCTCAGACATCTCAACCCATTCGAAATACCTATCCATGCTATTCTCCCAGTCTATGTAGGCTTTTGGGTCAAGAGACCCCTCGAAAGTGGGTGGATCGGCACGGACGGTCCTAAGGGCCCTATCATCCTCATCCTGGTGTGGTCGACGACCACGGTACTGGCGTCCATTCCCCTCAAAATCCATCTCGGACCCATAATCATCAAAGTCGGGGGCTCGGGGACGTCGCTCCTGAGCCCGAGGGGCTTGAGCGGCAGCAACAAGAGGAGCTTGGTTGGCTCTAGGAGAGTCCTGGCGGTGCACCTCATCTACCCTCCCTATCCGGCCAACAAGACCCTGGAGGGCCAAATCGGACACGGTGGCACGATCCTCAATGACCTTCAGACGATCATCTAGACGCTCAGTCAACTCCTTGATGGACTGGTCGGACCTGTCCATACGGGCCATAAGTTGGGCAATCAGATCCTCTAGAGATGGGCGTCCCTGAGGTGGGTGTTGGTCACCCATGGCGTCCGGGCGGTGGTAGTCCGTACCACCCCGAGTGGGCATGCAAAGGAGGCTAACACCCTAAGACCTAGAGGGACACGAATGCAATGAGATGCAAGACTCAAACAAGACACGACAAAAACCTAAACACAACCCTAAGACCCAACCTGTAAGGACAAGTTGGTAACTTGGCTCTGATACCAAAATTTGATGGGGGACGGGGACCGACACGGACTAAGACTCACAAGGACTCTAACTGAGGCAAGCAGTAGCACGCTCAAGGGTCGCCAAGTGGCTGACCACCGTGATACCCCACAGAGTGAAGGACGTCTCTCAACAGAAACTCCGACCTCGGCCGTCCCAAGGAGGGAAGCGCACGTGTCTAGGCGTAAAGTCGATTTCCAAAGACAAGGGGAGTCGCGTTCCAGCTCGATGCTCTAATGGTGCTAAGGGATGGGTGCTCTCACTCACGATCCGCGGTGATGGCAACAAAGTAGCTAGGCGCCTACTCTCTCTCACGCGGCATAATCAAAAGCATACTAAAAGAGCAAGCACAAGAGAGGAGTCGGAACGCGTACCTCCACGCCTAGGCGTGGGGAAGGAACCCCGGCCGTGGGCCAACAACCCCGATACACTGAAGACCAATAAAATACAACCCAATAGTGGCCCACTCCTCGCAGGGAGGTAAAAGGCTACAAGCGACGCATTCGGGGCTGCCGGGCACGGGCTGACGGGCCGCACTCGGTGACGGGCACGATGCTGCAGAATCGGTGTCGCGCGCGCCTGGACGGAGACGGGTCCCACGGGCTGATGCGACGTCCGATCGAGGCGCCGTCAGAGAGGACGCGTCGCTGACTGCTGGAGGAACGCTCCGGCCAGAGGGGACGCGCTGGGTGCGCCGGTGGTGGCCGTGGGCGCTGCTGAAAACCAGGTCTGGTTCTGTGGTCGCAGAACCGCGCACGCCGCCGGTAAAATCTGGAACTCGGTCGTCCGGTGCCCGAACAGGTCCGGGCCGGTTGGAGATGAGAGCTGACTGGTAGAGGAAGCCCTCGGCCAAACGGCGCGGGCAGACGATGCCGGTACGAGTCGCAGGAGCCGCTGGAAGTTGGTGTTGATTCGCTGGCCGGACTGTGCAGGCACGCCGGCGCAACCCCACGAGAACGACTGCCACGGACGGTGACGACGTCGAAACGCGACGTCGTCGGCGGCGTTGGACAGGAGACCTGGAGATCTACGAACCCTGAAGAAACCAGGGTAACAGGCGCAGTGTGGAGGCCTGGGGAAAATTCGCAAGAAGGGCCTCCCTGCTGGGCGGGCAGAGAAGGGGGTGCTGGCGCAGGTCGACGGAGAAAATCGGTACGGGCGGTGCCGACCTCCGATTGACGCGAAACCAGCGCCGACGCGAAGCTGATCCGCCGAAGTATCTCCAGAATTTAGCTTGGGGCGAAACTCGTCCAGGAGAGGGGCGCGAGCTCTGCTACAAGTCGGGGCAGAAATCTGATTCACGAATACGAACCGTCGAGGAAGAAGAAGAAGATAAGAAGGAACCCCGGAGTCCACCGGGGGCTGAGGCGTCGCACCTCGCCGATCTCCCGTCGCAGGAGAAGAGAGAAAGAGAGAGGGGGCGCACAAGGCTCTTGCACAATGGCTCAATATTTTAATTCATGTGTAAACTGAAACAAGTACAAGATGGAGACTATTTATAGGGGAGGGGAGAAAACCCTAATTCTACTAGAAGGAGGGGGTGCGCCTAGCTCCAAGGAGAGAAGGGCGGCCCATATTCCAGCAAGTCTAGCAAAATAAGAAAGAATCTAAGTGGGAGAAGGAAGGGGTGGAGTTGTGGAAAGGAGGAGATGGGGAAAGGGGGAAAGGGAGAGGGGAGCGCCCCCCACCTTCCCTAGTAGGGCTAGGAAGGGTGGGCGGCTGCCTCCACCTTCTCTACATGAAGAGGGGGCCGCACCCTAACCCTAATGGGCCCTCAATAAGTGGGCTTCAAGCCCCATTATGCCCATGAACCAACTACAAGACCCATTATCCCTAAATGCAACCCAATAAGCCATCACATGGCCCAATAAGTGTCTAAATAAGATAAAGTGTCCACGCAGGGACCAAAAGACAAGGCCCACATGGCCTGAGCAAGCAGAGAAGATAGCTAGAAGATGCCGCCATCGCCGAGCCACAAGGAAGTAGCGGTGTGCCGGGTGCTCCGTCGAGGATAGCGCCGTGTGTCCTCACCAACGGGGGAGAGTCCCGGGACTGGATTTTAAAACCGAAACGCGTTCGAAAGGAGCGGGCTATAGACCGAGGGTATGAGCCAGACGATGACCATGATCGAGACAGGCCCGAGGTCTGAGTGTGGCCCATGGAGGTCTTATTGATATTCCCACGGAAGGAGTCCGGGGGTGGCGAGAGCCGTCTCGTTCTATTCTGATTCTGTCGGTCACTTGCGGACCTTTTCATGTTCAGGCAAAGACCCATATTGAAAGTACGACATGGGCGTGAACGACCCCGTACAAATGTATGCCGAGTTTACGATAATTTCGATGAAAGGGTGGGAACGAATCCCGATAGGAACGGGCCGGAATTGATGAGCTATTGGCCCGGAGCAATGCCGGCTCACAGCCATATCGGGGTAGGAGCCCCCGGCTATGCATGTCGCTCGCGGGCCTTTTCATGTTCGGACGCAGGTTCGTAATAGAAACGCGGCGGGAATCGAGGTGAACCCGTTCAAATGTCTGCCGAACGTGCGGCAATTTTAGTAGCGGCTCGGAAGGGATCCGGCCGGAGAAATGAGTCCGGTTTAATCGGAATGTCAGCCCGAGGCGAGGTCAGGCCATGGCCATTTCGGGATAACTCCCAAGGCACAGGCCAGGCCCACAAGGGCGGCATTGTTGTTCCTTCAGCACCGGGTCCCAGGAGAGATGGGGCTGCAATGTGGATCATTATTATTATTATTATTATTATTATTCATTTGGATCTCCAAATATTCATATGTTCATATGTTTTGTTGCTTATTTCCTCTTTATACATTTTTTGGGTAATGTCACTATTTTATATATATTATATATAATTCTTTATCTATTACACGCATTTTTATTTATTTATTTATTACATGTTCAAAATATATATATATATACATATTCATTTATCTGTTTATTTATTTATTTTGTTAGAATTTTCATATGTTTTATTTATTTGTATTTTTTTGGTTTATTTTGATTATTGTTGCCGTTATATTTCTTTTATTTGCATTTGTGCGTATGGAGGAGTGGGCCGGGCTAAAGGGGTGTACCGGGCAGACTGGGGCCAGCGTGCCGGCGAAGGCACCAAAAGGGCATACCGTGGAAGACCAGACGGGTGTGCCGGTGAAGGCCCGAGAGCAGGGGTGTACCGGGCTAAGGGGATGGGTGTGTGTGCCGGCGAAGGCCCGAGAAAGGAGGGCGTATCAGTGGACAGGGTATGCCAGGGGGAAGGCTTCAAAGGACTGTGCCGGTGACGGCGGGGGCCGAAGTGTGCCGGCGTAGGCTCAAAAGGGGCGTGCCGGGTTGGGATGTTGAAGGTGTACCGGGGAAAGGCCGAGGAAGCGTGCCGGCCAGGACGAAACTGGGAGTGTGTCAGAGAAGGTCAAGGTGGGCTGTACCGGTGAAGACCCGGGGGGGGCCGGTGTGACAGGCGAGGTCTGGACGGGACCCACTCCTCCGCCATTCTTTTACGTCTTTCCTTTCTATTTCTCTCCCTTGATTTTGTACCATCTACGTGGATCTCATTTCCCCTTCCTCTTGATTATCTCCCCTTCTTTCTTTCCGGAAGACGGCTGTTCAAGTTGCTTAATTGTCATTCGGTCCGATTCTCTTTGTGTTGATTGTGGTTCCCTTATCTTGGTTGAAATGTTTTACTGTTGTCCATTTCATTTGTTTGTTGCTTCCTTTTACCTTTTAACATGTTGTTATTTCTAACGAAAATTCGGCAGCATCTCCCCTTGACCCGGATGGTAAGGGAGATACAGGGAACGCGCCCACAAGGAGTGGCGGAACCCGACAATTGGAGGTGGGCGCCCGAGAGCGGCAACACCTTTAATAAAACTTCAGAAATCTCGGAAAAGACGACGGGCTAGAGGCCTCTCTAGGACTGGCTAGAGGTGCACCGGGCAAGAAAGGGGGAACTGGTGGCTAGTGTGCCGGCCAAGGAAGCCTAAGGGGGTGTACCGGCCAGAAGGGTGTACCGGGCTGAGGGGAGGCCAGGGTGGCTAGCATACCGGCCAAGGAGCCTACGGGGACTGGAGAGGTGCGCCGGGCTGAGAGAGATCAGGGTGTACCGGGCAAAGAGGGTTGCAAGATGCACCGGGCTGGAGTCCCAAGGGCGTACCGGGTTGGGTTCTTGAGAGCGTGTCGGGGAAGGCTCAAAAGGGTGAGGGTGCATCGGCCAGGGACTGTACCGGTGACGGGTTGGCCAGGGGGAGTGAAGGCTGGGGGTTGGCCAGGTAAGTTGGTGCTAAAGAGAACAAGACCGATGGTGGTGTGGGTGCCTGGGTGTTCAAAAGAAGAGCATGGGTCTCTCCCTTCAAGCAAGTGGACGAGGGTGGAGGCCAGAGAGAAGGGTATTGGGCTCGTGAGGCCCCGAGAAAGGGGAAGAGTAAACTCCCTTGGGCCAGAGACTAAGCGTAAGGCAGGGGATCATACGGGAGAGCAACATCGACATGGAGACTCCAAGACATCGGAGAAGGAGAGAAGCAAGTGGCAAAACATATCATAAGAAGAAACCAACGAGAACGACAGGAGACCCAGCAGAGGGGCGTCTTTTATTCATGATAGAAAATGACCATGGCTGGCCAACGGTCAAGCGTTACAGAGTATGTCTGAAACAAGCTACAAAAGGGATGAGAAGAGGAACAAGAAGGTAAAAAAAAGAAGGGGTGAGGAGAGAGCCGGGGTCGAGTAGGGGCGACGACTCCCTGCTCCTCCCCACTTCCCCGTTACATCAAGCCTCTCTCTCTCCCTCTCTTTCTCAACTTTTCTTACTCTCTTCCTCTCTCTCTCCATCTTCTTCTTCTTCTCTGGAACCCTCCTGGGTTTGCCAAGCTTGGACCGGCGAGCTCTTCTTCTTCCTCTTCTCTCTTCGTCCGTGTAGGCCTTTGTGTATTCTCCGTCTCCCTCTCTGTGTCTTTTTCGTCGGAGCAAGGGGTTCTTATACCCCTGGTCAGGCCGACGACGGCCGAGGACGGGCGTAGGTGGGGCGACGACACCCCAGCAAGGTCCAGGCATGGGCCTGCCATGCTTTCGCTACGCGCCGAGGGCTACGAGCGTTGACCGGCGTGGATGGGCCGAACGCTGTGCCACTCACGGTGGAGAGCCTCGCAGGTGTGCCGCTGAAGGCCACTTGGGGTGTGCCGGTGGAGACCGTTGAAGGCGTGCCGGCTAAAGTGAGCAGCAAGCGTGCCGGGTGGATGGGCTGAACGCTGTGCCGTTGAAGGCTTGAAATAGTGTGCCGGGGAAGCTCTTGAAATAGTGTGCCGCCGGGAGGGCAGCCCTTGAGTGTGCCGGATGGGAGCACGGGGGGTGTGCCGATGGGAGGGCAGCCCTTGAGTGTGCCGGATGAGGTCCACGGCAAGTGTACCGGGTCAAGAAGAACTTGAGGCTCATCGGTTCAATAGCTGGAGAGGGTCACCGGATGAGGGCCTTGAACATACCACCGGATCAAGGCTGATGCCCACCATTTAATAATTCCTCACCGGGTGCTACTGTACTGTGCACCGGTTAAGTGAAGTTGATGCCGGCTAAGTGCTTCACCACCGGTTATGAAGCCAACAGTCCTATGATGTCTGAGGACGTCGGTCATGTGGTAAAGAGGCTCGCCGGATATACATCTTCTCACCCAAATCTGTGCCGAGGCCGCTGGCTGCATCATTCATATTTCTAAGACCAGTTACACAGGACATATTGCCACCGCGACATTCTAATTCATGGGACCTCCTTGATGATTTGAGAATGTCCTCTGAACCACGTTGACATCTGTGTGTTATTGTGATGATTGAGATTTAGTATTGTTTTTGATATAGGCTGCCTTCCTCCTACGTCTTCAAATGAGGTCAACTTCAAAGGCATGTCACCACCTTCAGATACAACATGCATATCAAAGGTCCTTGTAGTACCTTTACTTTCTGCATTTAAGAGCATGAAACATGGCTGGGAGCAATACTGAGCATCTTTATTTATGACACTACCAGTTTGCATGCGATCGTCACATGGCTTGCTCTTGAAAACAAATGGTGGCCTTTCAAAATTCCTAAGAGTGCAATTATCTGTCTCCCTCCTTGCACAACTGTTTCTCTGGATTGCCATCCTCAATGATCTTTTCCTCAACCTCTTCAACAGTAACATGGGTGGTGGCATTGGTTGAGCAATGACCACCGATATCCACCTTTGAACTGAACGCAACGCTTTGGGTGAGGAAACCGGTGGAGTGTTGGGTGTGATCTGGTGGGAGGAGATGAGGCATATCCGGGGGGAGGCTCAAGGTGGAGGTTCTCCGGTGCGGCTTTTGGGGTGTTACCCGGCACGGTGGATGTGTGCCGCTGGAGGTGGCCTGGTGGTGTACCGCTGGAGGAGGCAGCGGGTGTGCCGGGCACGGACCCTCGCGGGTGTGCCGGGTGCGACGGCTGGGGAGCGTGCCGGGGCGGAGCTGCTCGCGGGTGTGCCGGTGAAGGCCCTTGCGGGAGCGTGCCGGGGCAGAGCTGCTCACGGGCGTGCCGGCGGTGGCTGCTTGAGGGTCACTGGATATGCTCTGGGTGGGGGCCACCGATGAGAGGGCCACCAGGGCCACCGGTTATATTCTTCTGCTGCCGGATAAAGTGAGCAGGAGCTTCCACCGGTTAAGCTTGATGAAGAGACTGTACTTCTCAAATTTGCTTGCACAATAGTTAGCGTCTTCTTCTGAAAGCCAAGGAGGCAAGGTACCCGCATCATGCATTGACACCTCCAACTCCTTTATCCTTTGGCATGATAGCAGGGCCTGTTTTGCAATATGTCAAGAATTCCCCGGGGAAAATTCAGAGCTCCGTGTTCTCGGCAACGGCAGACGTAGTAGTCCCTACAGAAAAGGGGCCCTCAAGGTCTGCTACGGCTTCCTTTCCGGGACGCGGGACCGGTGAGGTGCGCTCGGGTGCGGCCGTGCCCCCACCCAGTCCGGCCTGAACATGTAGAGGTGCCACACTGAGGAGGCATCAACTCAATAATAGGTAATTTTCCCTTGCCGACTAACATCTTCTCTGGTAGATCAGCAGCAAGTGCTGGCCAAAATCCACTCAATTCACGACGCACCTTCAAAATCACATGCCATGTGGACTCAAAAGGTTGCTCCTCTACAGTCTCGGTGCTTAATTTGTCCTTGAGCAAAACTTTCACTCATGCAAGAACAGACTTTGACAAAGAATTGAGATTGTATCCACCTTCCAAAGCCATCGTAATCTTTCCTTGGACAGCAGCCATCAGATGAATGAAGCAACCACAAAATCCATGGTGCCAAGGAACATTGATGTTGTACCCAGCACCTGGTCCCTCCCTGATCATGGTATGTGAGCCATCCTCACCGGCAGGATAGAAGCATCCAAAGTCATGCCTGCGGATGGAAAAGAACAGCACTCGGGGGTCATTCCAGAACATCTTTCATGTACCATTTCCATGATGCACCTCCCAGTCCACCTTCAGAATTTTCTTTATGCTCAGATCAGTTCTTTCATTTAGAAGGAAATTGGCTGCAATTGCTACGTTGTTGAAAAGACAAAAACCCATTGCTTCATCTTCTTCTCCATGGTGACCAGGCGGCCTAACTATCGCAACACCAGAGCCGAGTTTCCCCATTTGCAACCTTTTCAGTGAGTTCAATAACAACACCGGCGGCAAGAACAACTGATTCTGACGAGCCCTTGTTCAAATATCGAATCAAACCTGGAAGTGATCCTTCTTCCTCCGTGAATCAAACAGCTTCGAGCTCACATTCCGGATGAGATCGACGTGCTTCCGAGTGTGCACCGCGGCAACATACTCATCCTCCGCCTCTTTCGCACCGAAGACTGTGCACCTCTGGGTGACCCCGGTAGACTCGAGCTCCCGCCATATGGCCCTGACCCGTTGTGGGCTCTCCGGGTGGTCTTCCCCGTTGGGAGTGGTTGGTCCGGCGCGGAGAAGACATGTGCCATCCGGTGCAGTTGCCACGTGCCGTGGGATGCGGAGGGGAAGTGGAGAACAGAGTCGGGAGAAGGGCGATGGGAGAGAGGGGTCATCCGGCACGGTGTGAGCGGGCTCACCCGGTACGGTGGGTGTGTGCCGTGAGCGCGAGGGTGTGCCGCGGTGGGAGGCTTAGTGAAAGGTGGTCATCCGGTGCGGCTGGAGGTGGCGTGGGGAGGCTATCCGGTGCGACTTTTGGGGTGTTACCCGGCACAGTGGGTGTGTGCCGGGGGGCTTCACGCGGGAGTGTGCCGCGGGAGGAGGCGACCGCACCGGTGGGGGAGAAAATGAGAGAGAAACAATGGGAGAGAGAGAGAGAGAGAGGGTGGGCCCTCCCCTTTTATTTATTTATTTATTTATTTATAATTATATATATTACTTATATATATATATTATATATATATATATATATTATTTTTTATACTATTTTTCTCTTCTCTTCTTTTTGTTTCTTCACCATTATCTATTCTTTCGTTTCTAACCTTCTTCTTTTTCTCCGTCCACTTCAAAATGGCTGGAGTTGGAATGCGCCCGTTATCCGTAAGAAATTTTGAGTGTCTACAATCCCCTCTTGACCATTGATGATCTTCACACGTATCCTGGAGTGGTTAATGACTCGGCAACTCATGACTTATGGTTAAAGTCACTTAGCCAAGTAATTAAACCATTCAAGTCCTCGTGTAAGATCCGATCAATGTCTCAGGTCAAAGGACCAACGATGCTACTGAGACAGTTGGATCTTCAGTTGACATTAGGTATAATCAACCATTTGAAGATCCAATAGCGGATCAGTTCAGTGTACATCCTCCAAGGACATACACCTACACATATGCGTTGGTGCCCCGCACCAATGACCATGAGACTAGTCACTGACACATCATGTGTACTGATTTAATAGCTAATCAAAGTCCCCGAGTGATTACCCTCCAACAAGGAATAGTTTAAGGCATGTGTTCATGTAAAGTCAGTCTCATAATCGAGATCTCATCTCGAGTTGACTTTACAACCACATATCCTAGGGACAACGTAAAGTAACATAATCGCATATTTACGCTCAAATATCACTTTATTAATAATGAACAAGATCGTATAACTATTGGGCCTACCCGACCCGAAATTGACCTGTAGCACACCAACACTAACACAGTCCACTCGGGGAAACAAGAGCTCCTATCCATAAAGCTCTATGATAATACTTCAGGCCTTTCTGAGTATTGAGAAAAGTTTGACACACTTCTCACCTCACAGGAGTGTCAGACCAAATCAAGTGCCAAGCTTTCCCTCTCACCTTAGAGAGGGGGATAGTAGCCCGGTTGAAAAGGCTCACGCCAAGTGCCATATCAAGCTCGCAACAATTTGGCTATGCTTTTATCTCTTACCTTGTCGGATATGCCCAGCCCATCAAGACCTCTACATATCTTACGGCATTAAAGTAGAGGAAAGGTGAAAGTTTCAGATCTTACCTAGGGTGGTCCACGCCAAGGCCCTCCAAATCCAGCAACTGGATGTCTTACCATCATGGTGATGCTCAACGGGAGCACCAACCTCGGCCTCCGAGGCTCCCTAGCCAAGAAGCCGCCTACCTCCTTCCCCGAGTTATTGGCCAAGGCTTAAAGATACAACGACAACAACGAGGAGGACATCCTCATGCCTTGGGACGGGAACTTCTCCATGGGCCCTTTTCCTGATAGCTCTGGTGCTTGCCCGCCTCCTTGGCAAGGGAACTTCGACCTCCCACTCCGACAATGATGCCTCTCTTGCTCAGCCTTCCCAGTAAGCTTGCACCAGTAACGGGCCATCCTATGTTGCCTTCTCCCCTCGTTGATCACGAGAGAAGTGGATGGACATAAGGACCTCTTGCTCAACAAGAGTCTCTCTGGCATCGTTGCCCCTTTGGGCCCTCAATGAACAAGTATCGCCACATCGGCCGAACTTTCTTGTTGAGCCTTCTACCAAACCTCCTCTCGCACAAGCACCCTTATCTCTGAGATGAAAACAGTAGGAAAAAGGACCCCAGGCTCTCCCTTAGATAACTAATGGTCAAGATATCGGTGTTGTAGTCGAGGGCAGATGATCATGAGATACAAACCGATTCCTGCCCTTCAAAAATCAGAATAGTCGCTGCCCACTGATAGGTTGCAGCCCTAAAAACATCCATTCGATGTGGACTCTCTTTATGAACTGTCAAACTCGGATACGTGGCTTCTTCTCATCCAATCTGGCACATGTCAGCCAATTTAAAATTTCAATTGTATTAATGATAAGGCAATGTTAGTAGATCGTGCGCGTAGGGCCAAATCTTAGGTGGTCTGACACCATGATCTGTCGTTGGCTTCGCATATTGCATTGCTTTGTGCCCACCTACCCTTGCACGTCCCACTTGATAGTCTGCACTAGGGCAAAGGTGGCATAACACAGCCCCCAAGCATGCTCAACGTTGCAGTGGGACCGCCACAATGCAGCCTCATTGATGGCCAATAATAGGCCATCTCGAAAACTGACCTTCGTAACCTTTGGTGCGGCCAAGTGTAGGCCCTAGCCTGGTTACTTATCTACATGACCTTAAGTACGGTCGATAGTAGGCTTTAGCCTTGGTCACCTCTCTATGTAATCTTCGGCCTAGCCGACCAATGGCCATACCCCAGTTTCCTCTTACTAGATTGGATAACATTTGACCTAACCGATCATCGGCCTTAGCCTCGACTATCTCTCAGTGTAACTTTCAGCCCAGTCATTTAATGGCCACAGCTTGGTTACCTCTTAACATATGACCTTTGGCTTAGTCGCTTAGTGGCCTCGACTTGGTCATCACTCCTTGCTTCATGATCTTAGGTATGGCCAATCACAAGTCTTAGCCTTCGTCATCACTCTCTATGTAACTAGAGGTTCAGTCAGTTGATGGCCTTAGCCTCGTTTACCCCATCACATGGCCTCGACATGGCCTTAGGTGCGGCTTGTTACCGGTCTTAGCCGCAACCAACAGGCAATTTCAGTTTTTGGGTCAGCCGAACGATGACCTCAGTCACATACATCTCTCCAATCTCGACCGAACGATGACTACAGTCCTGAGAACCTTTCCATTTATAACCTTAGGCTCGATTGACTAATGGCCTTGGCTTCAGTTATCTCTCGACATTATGACTCCCAACGCAACCCAAATACATAGTGGTCATGCCCCACTAATGAATCACCCCCCTTGCATGCTAGCTTGGTACCTCGCACTGAGGGCTAGGGGGCAAGTGATGTGGATGTTTCCCACCTCCTTCCCAATCTAAGTTAGAGCGTGATTGAGTAACAGGCGCAAAATCCCCGCATGTCCAAATCCGATAGAACCTTCCTTTCGTTGCCACCTCGGATCTCAATCCAAATTTTGCTCATCTCTGTAACTGCTCTAGACTATCTGAGATCCCATAACTATGGCCGACTTAGCCCAGGATTTGCCTCCTATTCTGCTCATGATCATAACTAGGGCGAGACCCCTGGTATCACACATCTCTGGATGCTTAGACCTATAAAAAGTAAAGTACATTGGCGTCGCAAGGTACGCGAGAGCTGCTCTTCTACTTTTGTATTTTCTTTCTTCTCCACCAATCATTGATTTAAGTATCGGAAGGTTCTCTCAAGTAGACCCCGTAAACGGATCGGATACGAAGCGGATAGTGTGATATCCGAATTCGTATTCGATTAATAATCGAATTATCCGATTATTAATCGAATAATCCGTTGGATACTTTATTCGGATAATGATCGGATAAATACGAATTTAAATTCAGTTCGAATTTTAAACGGATAATTACTAGGCCTACTTAGGGGTGAGTTGTGTTAGCCGTGTGAGAGCATCGTATATTATTTTCTCAAAAAAAGGGTGAAAGTTATTTTTATTTTGGGAGATGTTATCAAAAGATTAGACTTCATCCTAAAAAATAGAAGATAACTTATCAAGTGGGTGTAAGTGAATTTCTTATTTTTAAATTATATTTTGAGACAAAAAAGATTAAAAAGAGTAATCAAACAATATATTAAGATTTAAGTTAATTATATATAGAATATGTGTATCATTAGATTTTTATTTAAGGTTCATATTCGATCGGATAATATCCGACACGGATATCTCAATATCCGAATTCGTATCCGATTAATAATCAAATATCCGATTAAATTATACATCAGATATTTTATTCGGATAATTATCCGATTAAACGCATGCAAATTCGAATTCGGTTCGAATTTTAAACGGATAATTGCCAGGCCTACTCTCAAGGCACCTGACCTTGAGTTAAGAATTTTTTCTTCGTAAGAGAACAATCGGAACACTCGGCGTCACCACTCGGCTTCTCTCGCCTCCTTCCTTCTCCGAGATCCTTTCCTCCCTGCACAAGAAAAAAGAAGGATTAACGCCCGACGCTCCTCCCAACGCTCTGCTCATCTCTTGGGGAACTCCGATCGTCACCGTTCAAACTCTCTTGCTCGCACACCCGGCTAAGAATTCAAAGTGTTGCACAACATAGGGATACCCTACTTGGCTATTAATTGACCCGGGTTTTCCTATTCCATTTTCAAGGAGGGACTCTACTCTTTGTTTAATTCGTTTAGCTCAATTTGCCAATAACATAAGTGGGGCAACTTTGAGAAGCTCGTTCTACTTTGACCCGTTGAGGTTGGCTTGAAGAAGCCGAGCCATGCTTAATGGTTGAACAAAGTGATGCTCAATCCATGTCAACTCATTTTTCACGTCTATCCTAACCCTGAAACGTATCGTGGAAATCTCTGACACAATATTGAGCCATTCTTAAATATGCTCCGATGAAGAGTATATTTGATAAAATTAAATTTTACAAGAATATATATGTAAAAATCTCAAATAAATACACAACTTCACATGCAAAAGCATATTTAAATGTTTACTTATCGATCTTTTTGATGATTAAACAGACTATAAAGGCATATTCAATATATTTATGAGTAATGATGAAAGGTTATTTGTATCTATAAACTTTCAAATAAAGATAAGAATACATTAGTAATAAATTTTAAAACAAATTATCTGATTTTTCATAGGTATTCCCTCAGCGCATTTTTGTTATTCATCATATATATATATATATATATATATATATATATATATATATATATATATATATATATATATATATATATATATATATATCTTCCTCCTGGCGCAGACCGATCAATATCTTCGTCCCTCTTCTTTTTAAAGACCCAGATTTTCCCCCTTGCTCATAAAAAACGCAGATTTTTTCTCTCTTGGATTTTTGCTGCATTCTTCTCCACTTGTCGCTTACCCAGTTGAAACCACACCACTGATTACGGCTCTTCCACTGGAGAGCGGTAGAAGAAAAGATTAGCGCCTGGATCGCCCTTGTGTCCCAGCGGAAGCATGAAGCGCGGGTACGAAGGAGCCGCCTCCACCTCTCCCGGACCACCGCCGTCCAAGCTGCGATCGACCTCCAATGGTACTCCTGTCAGGACCCATGCGACATTCTTCATCAAAATTCCGTTTTGCTTGTGCATTGTTTGTTTCTGGTGTGATGGGGGATGGTGGGGAATGCACATGGATTGAAGCTTTTCAAGTTTTCTTTTTTTTTCCCGTTCGTTTCTTCATTATTTCGTGGTCTTCGTTTTAGGGGAATCAGAGGGCCTCGAGGACGAGAGGACCAGGAGCTATGCCCGCAAAGTGGCCGACCATTACAGTGCAAGGACGAACCAGACTCTGGAGGAACGGGAGGGCAGCCCGATCATCCATCTGAAGAAATTGAACAACTGGGTATGCTGCGAATTTATGTTTGTTGTTTGCCGTAGGGAGCCTTTGTTTGGACGGCCGCAGTCAAGCTAGGTTCTTATCTGAATTGGTGTTTATAGCGAAACGGTGAAAATTCAACAGTGTCTATGTGCATTCGCATTAGACTGAGGACAGTGGCACAAAATGAAAATAAGAGATGACTTTGATATGTCTAAGTTACAACCTTGGAATGTTGGCAAATGTCTCATCAACATGTAAGCTGTGCATGTGGATGATGGAGCATTTCCTGCTGGCAATGCTTGTAACTTAATGCAGTCTCTGAAGTTTAGCAGAAGATATGTTCCCTTCTACATTCCACTACTTGCACCCTTTTTTCTGTTCGCTTGGGGCCCCTTTGATAATGGAATAAGGGTGGAATAAAGTTTTTCCATAAAATACGGCAATCTTGGATAGCATTTGGAACAAACTCTCTCTTTTTCAATAGAAAAGGCTATTCTAAGGTTGCATATCACCCACTCAATCAGAGGATATGATGGGATATACCATTTCCAAACATCTTATGCTAACCATCCTTTCATTTCTGCACATTCATGTATTTTTCCATGCAAGTTTCCCAAACTTGTCACTGTATGTCAAGAATTTTGTCCCCCAACCTATGAGTGGTGGTAGTATTATAAATTTTTATATACAATCCAAGATGGTAAATGGTCTGAGATTCTTATCATGCTATCAACAAAGTAATTGACTCATGAACGAAATATGTTCAAAATACCTAAAATGAACTGATGATTATCACTATGAGTCAATAATTCATGATCTTTTATCAACATAACTCCTTAATGAGTCATAATTTGGTGCCTATCTTGACACCATCAAGTTTGGAAAGCAATTAACTGTTTTATTTTATTGTCAGACTGCAGTCAGCTACACTGACCTATTGAAGACTATGCCTGATGCCTCTGAATATTTCAAGAAAAGAAATATTTAAGAAGATAGGATCATGGGATCTTCCTTACGTCATTCTCAAGAAATAGGGATGTTCATGAAGATTTTGTGGATCATGTTAAGAATCTGTTGGATGTGGAATCATGGGAGTTTGTTCAGCTGCTTGGAGGATGGAGTATGCGATCCTTCTAGTCTATGACAAGGCAGATAGAGTTGTTTGGCAAGTGGAAAGAGCAGTTGGCTGTGTCCCTTTCCAGATTTCTAAATGTGAAGGGGCCTGGAATCTACTTGTCAGAAAGCATTTGGTCTCACCAAAGCTTAAGTTTCATGTGAGGGACTATTATAAATTGACTTCTATTTGCTATAGACTGGTAGAATTCTCCAAGGTATGGATGGGCACTACTGCTTCCATTCTCAATGTTTACTATCTAAGGACCACTGCTGCAAATCTTGCATCCTTTTGGAAAGCTTTGAAGTAGTTCCGGTTTAAACTTTTCAAAAGATAATTCCAGTTTAAGCTGAGGCCAATGGCATTTTTTTTTCCACAGGGACTTGGTGTTAAGAGGACAGCCCTGTACATGATGTTGGTTTGACAATAAAGATAGACCCTTGTTCTTACATGCCGTTGAATGGAGTATTTAAAAGGAAAGATAACTCTAGAAAGTTCAAGTGGGAGCCAGAAGGGTGCTAGAGTTTTCTCAGAAGTGTTTTCTTTCTATGATGACCTTTGATTGGTAGATAACTGGCCTATAGCTAGGCCCAAGGTCAAGCTTGTTAGCAGAGGATTTTGGATGATGCTGACAATATGTTCTGTCCCAACATTTGTAAGGCCACATATGGATTTATAGCTTAGATGGTTAGACTTGTTGCCATATTGGATTTGGGAGTGTATCAAATGACAAATGACTTAAATGGTAGATGTGTAGTTACAAGTTTCCTGTGTAGGGTTGACAAGATTGACAGTTAAAATGTAAAATTACAAAGAAAGTGAGTTGAGCAGGACTGGCCTTTCTTGGGCCATTCTTGGGCCAAATCAGTTTTAATGGAGGGTTCTTCAACCATCTCCATGCAACTGTGAAACATATGCACTTGATTGGGGGGGGGGATCTCCCCATACTCTAAGGGAAGGAGTATATAATAGCTTTTCCTTTTTTCGAAAGACAATGGATTGTATCACCAATTTTATTAATCTATAAATATAGGTAGTATAATCAAAGAGATAGAGGAGAGGTTCCTCACCAAGTACTAACTACAAAGACATCAAAACAACCAGTAAAAAAAAAAAAGCTCTCAACTATGAAAAATAAAACCTAATGTGTGTGATGGCTGAGTATATAATAGATTTTTTTTACTTTTAGGCCCCTACAATCTTACGTAATCATGTTTTAGTCCTTGCAAACTATTTGTTGGAAAGCCCCTATAATCTTTCACATTTTATTAAAAGGCCCTTGTTGTTCACTCCGTAAGGTACGGTCTAGAAAAAATGTTAACCCATGTATGGTTAACCTCACCTATGTGTACAAAAAAACAAAAATAACTCCTAGTTACATGAGAGAGAGAGAGAGAGAGGGGGGGGAGGGTGCCAGAGGGGTAGATAGAGAAAGGGAGGGTGCCAGAGGGGTAGTAGTGAAAGGGAGACGGGGGTCCTAGGCTTCTTGGTGAGCCAGAGTGAGAAAAGGAGGGCGCCAGAGGTGGTTTCCCCTTCGGCATTCCCTCCCAACAGGGGTTGAGAGCAGAGAGAGAAATAAAGAGTAGATAGAGAAAGGGAGGGTATCAGAGGGGTAGAGAGAGAGAGACACGGGGGCCTTGGGCTTCTCAGTGAGTTGGAGAGGGAAGGGCAAGGTGCTGAGGGGGTTTCCCCTCCAGCTCCGACGTTCCCCCTAACGGGGGGAGTGAGCAAAGAGAGAGAGAGGGAGCAGGGGGAGGGAGAGAGTGGACAAAGAAAGGGAGGGTGTCAGAGGGGTTTTCTCCCTCTAGCATTGGAGAGAGAGAGGGGGGAGAGCAGAGAGAGAAAGGGAGATGGGTGCCCTGGGCTTCTTGGTGAGGCCGAGAGAGAAAGGGAGGGCACTAGAGGGGGTTTCTCTTCCTGCTCTGGCGCTGCCCCCAACGGAGATGGTGGAGGGATAGGGCTTGGCACGTGCATGGGGAGGGTGACCAAGTTCGTCCTCCCGTCGGGGCTGCTCATTGGGGAGAACAAGCTGAGGGCGTTGTGGGCGGCCTTTGGGGAGCCGTCGCCAGAGGATGAAGATGTCGAAGGGGGAAGAGAGAGTGAGCAGAGAAATAGCGGAGAGACAAAGAGAAAGGGAGGGTACCAAAGGGGTACCCCTCCGGTGCAGGCACTCCCTCCGGTGGGTGGGTGCGATAGAGAGAGCATGGGGAAGCAAGAGCGAGCAGAGAGAGAGAGAGTGGAGATATAGAGAGATAAAGGGAGGCTGACGGAGGAGGTTTCCCTTTCCGATGGTCCCCCCAACGGGCGAATGGGAGGGAGAGAGAGCGGAGAGAGTAGAGAGAGAAAGGCAGGGCGCCGAGGGGGAAATCCCCCTCTGGCACTAGTGCTCCCCCCAACGAGGGTGGGGGGTGAGAGGGGGGTTTGGGAATTTTCTTGTCTAGATAGAATATGCTTTCCTTTTGTGGCAACATACTCTCTTTTTCCACTGTCTATTAACCATATGGGCTTTTAAGGAAGAATTAGAAGATTTGGGGGGGCTTTCTAACAAATAGGTAGTTTTTTTTTTGGAAATTGGGTGGTACCACTATTGTATTAAATGTAAACAAGGATGTACAAATATTGCCAATAAGTTCTCAAAAAATTCCCTATACATAAAATCCTACATAAGCCCGCGTGATCGACTCTAACCCCCCAACAATACAAAAAAGGGGGAGTTATGAGTTCACATTATAAGGTAGCCCCGCCCACTATCTGAGTTTGCCATAAATGAAGAAAACTAAACACTCCACCGCCTTAGCTTCCCTTCTGAAAGTCCTGTTGTTCCTCTCTTCTTATAAGGCCTATAGAATAGCATGAAGAATCGTCTTCCATACAATGCTGTCCCCTCTTAGGATCCAGCTTCTGTCCCATCTCCTGGTGCACCTCTCTCTGGCAGCCAAGAGCGCATTTTGTCATCCTAGCAAGCTCCTCCCACACCCCCTATGAGTATTTGCATCTTACAAATAGTTGGTCTAAGGTCTCATCCTTCTCTCCACACAGGCAGTAAGAAGAAGTTATGCCCTGAAGGAACCTAACCAATCTATCCCTGGTGGATAGTCTCTCGTGGGAAATCTTCTATGTAAGGAGCTTCACCTTCAGCGGACTTTTGGGTTGCCAAATGTGAGGGGTAAGGTAATGGCGTCCCCTTCCATCAGAGATAAAGGTGTAAGCTAACCTTACTGAGAAGGTACCTTTCTTCCCCCACCTTCATGTCCACTTGTCCTCTTTATCTAACTGTGGAGCATAGTTCAAGAGGAAACGATGGAGGTCCTCTAGTTGCTCCATCTCCTCGAGCCTGAGATTCCTTCTGAATGCCAGTGTCCAGGTACTTCCTAACAGTTGAGAATCAAAAGTCTGCAAGGCGAACCCTAGTGGAGCTGCTGCAACTGCAAAAAACCTCGGGTAGGAAGCCTCTAAGGTGAAGTCGTTGCACAATCCGTCCTTCCAGAAAAGACATTTATCACCTTTTCTCAGACGAACCCGGACGTTGGAGGTGATAATGTCCTTGCAAGTCAAGTCACGTCAAATGGGAGAGATATGATGTTGTGTTACTGGTCTCGAGTCCCAGTCTCTCCTTTTGCTATAGTACATTTTCCTAATAACTTGCGTCCACAAATCATCCTCTCCCACCCCCAACTTTCACAACCACTTGCATAGGAGAGGCAGATTGAAGTATCTAATATTCTTGATACCCACACCTCCCCCTTCCTTATTTCTGGCCACTCTATCCTAAGAGATATCATGCCAACTCTTACATCTTCCCCCACTGTCATGCCATAAGAATCTCTCTTGAATAGATTCTACCTTCTTCGTCACCGTCTTCGAGATCTGAAACATAAACAGATAATAAATAGGTAGGCTGTCCAACACTGACTTACATAAAATCAGTCTTCCCCCATAGGATAGTAGCTTTGCCTTCTATCCAACCAGTTTGGACTCATTTATCTTGTTTGCACAATAGGCTGTCAATCTGAACAATGTAGGGTACCTGGGGATAGTGGCAGGCCCAAATAGGAGATAGGGAAACTTCTTATTTGACATCCCAAATGAAAGCCGTCCTTTGAAGAGCCCTACTCTCCATGTTCACACCTACTAGTAGGCTCTTTTGAAAGTTGATATTGAGACCATTAACCTCTTTCAGCAACTCCAACAATAACCTGGCTACATAAAATTGGTGTTCATCTTCTGCAAGGAACAAAATGGTGTCGTTTGCATCATTCAAGTGTGTAATAGATGAGTTACCTCTCCTGACCTGGAAACCCCTGATCAAGCTTGTGGACTCCGCTCTCAAACACATCTTGCTCAAGATGTGTGCTACCAGCACAAAAAGGAAGGGGGACATACAGTCTCCCTGATGGACCCCCTTGCCGCTATGGAAGAGAGGAGTTGACTTCCCGTTAACTAGGACAACAAAAGTGGCTGAAGAGATGCAAACACGGACCCAACCTGTCCACCTCTCCTCAAAGCTCATCTTCTCCAACATATCAAACCAACACTACCAGTTGACCCTGTTCTATGCCTTCTCAAAATCCAACTTCAAGATCACCATTTTCTTACTCTGAGTCTTCATGGCAAAGAGACACTCACAGACTACAAGAATTTTTTTTGAACGTGTCTCCCCCCGATAAAGGCTCCTTGGAAGCCACTAACCATTCCGTCCATTACTCTATCCAATCTCTGTTTCAACACTTTGGTGATAATCTTGTGAGTGCCATTTAATAGACTAATGGGCCTAAAGTCTTGAAAGCACTGTGCTCCTTGTTTTTAGGGATAAGGACTAGGAGGGTTTTGTTAATGCTTCTCAAATGAGCTATTTCCTTTTGAAACTCCCACACTACTGCTAACAAGTTCTCTTTGATTATGTCCCAACACTTCTGGAAGAAGGCTAGTGGGAATCCATTCGGTCTTAGAGCTCTGTCCCCTGCAAGAGAGAAGCTCTGTGAGATGGCTTCCCTATCATCGGGAGAGAGACATGGAAGAACGTAATATGTAATCTTCGGTCTGCTAAACTCATCCTCTGTGAACAATTTGGAATAGAAGTCTCTTGCCTGTCCTCTTATATCATCCCTAGAGAACGAGTGGTCACCCGTACGGATGCATGTGATGGTGTTTACCCCTTTCTCCCTGAAGCAATGTGTTAGAAGTAAGCAGTGTTCCTGTCTCCTTTAATTCACATGTTCTTCAATCTCTGCCTCCACTAAATCTCTTCCCTTGTGAGGATCTCATCAAACGCTCCCCTCAGAGTGTCCCTGAGCCTTCTGTCAGACTCATCCAGTAGCGCTGCCTCCTCTAAATAGTCTAGGTCCTCAATCTACTGGAGTATTATGTCTTTAGCTATCTTGCAAAGAAGGGTTTTCTTTGTACCCTATGTCATGAGAACGTGTGCCACATACTTCAAGTTTCTAACCAGTGTAGCCATAGCGGTTCTGGCCATGTACTGTACATTCCATGCTGTTCCCACTGTCTCCATAAAGTCTGTCTCCTTGAACCAAACTCTCTCTAGTCTGAAGTTGTTCCTCCTTACATATGAATGGCTAGTCTTCAGAAGAAGAGGTTTATGGTTTGATACTAATCTTGCCAAAGACAGCACCTGCACGTGAGGATAGTGGTCCTCCTAATCAACTGATACCAAATACTTGTCCATCCTAAAGTAGTAGAGATCAGCTCGTAGGTTGGACCAAGTGTACTATCCATTTGCCATGCCAATGTCAACTGCTGCAGCTTCCTCAATAAATTCAGTAAAATCA
The DNA here is from genome assembly GCA_022559845.1 of Amorphophallus konjac. Taxonomy (NCBI): domain Eukaryota; kingdom Viridiplantae; phylum Streptophyta; class Magnoliopsida; order Alismatales; family Araceae; genus Amorphophallus; species Amorphophallus konjac. Next base: position 23,389,233 of record CM040122.1, read on the forward strand.
TCCATCTCACTTGTGTGGGTGTAAGCCCTAGTCCTCTCCCAAGGTGTGGCCACCACATTGAAATCCTGCTTACACACCATGGTCGGCCAGAGGAGTGGTGATGTCGTACCAGGTCTTCCCATAGGCTCTACTTTTCCTCCTTGCTTTTAGGGTCATACACCCTTGTGAAGTCCAAAAAAAAGCCATTCCTTACATTCCGAAAATGTAGGGAGATAGCCCACCGGCTGATCTGCCTGTTTTGCTCTGTCTCTTCTACTTCGTATTGATTCCAAAGGACCATGATTCTCATGACCTCCCTTCTGTCGGAGAAGCCACCCCTTAGCTCGGCTTGCTCCACCGATCTCTCTCATGTGGACTCCCCATCCCCTTCACACTTGGACTCCTTCACAACCCCTCTCTTCTCCCCCTTCTTATCCTTCTCACATTCCACAAGACAGTCCTCATAATGACAAATGTATGTCTCTCCCCTCCCTTCCCCTCTGCCATCACTCTCCTTACCCCCCTCTTGTTGTGACCTCCCTCCCTTGGCCTCCCTCAAGATACTCATACATCACCTCTTCTGAATTTTGTTGAAACCCCCTTTCAAATCTTTTTCCGCCCTTACGAAAGAGATACTCACTTTGTCCGTCAATTCCTTCAATAGGCTGCCAACAATTTTTCTACCACCCCCACTAGCTCCTTCACCTCCTCCCTCCCTAGGGGGTCCTTATCGAACCGGACCACCCCTTCAGATTGCACCCCCGCCCCCACACCACCAACTCCCGGTGTTTCCGGGATAACCTCCTCACCCTCAATGGAGAGCTTCTTCCCTTTTTCCTGAGCTTGAGCAACCCGGTTGGCCCCTCCGGAGCCGATTTTTGACCCTTGGTGGGGCATCGCTTAGGTCTGCTGGCTGGATGGAGCAGGACCAGCTATGTCGGCAAGTGGCGACACTCGCATGAATGGCACCATCACACCTTCCTCCACCTACAGGTTGGGGCGGTCGATTGGCTACTAGACACTCAGAGAAAACCCCACCGCTGGTCGTCCGCCTGAAGGTGCCACCACTGGGGATGATGGTGGATGCCTCTCTTGTTGCAGTGGAGGCCGGTCGATGAGGCTGATCGTCCTGTTGCCAGTTGGAGAAGTTCTCATCGTGATCTACTTGTCGGAAGACCCTGTTGTCACTGGGAGAGGGGACACCTGGGGTTTCGCTCCTATTGGGTGGCAAGGATGACCCTTAGCGGGTCCCTGCTAGCCTGGCAGCCCACACAACCCAGATCCGGCTAAGTTGTAGGCTTCGCCCCAGTGCACCCCCTGGGTCTCTTCCTCCATACATGCCTGGGCCCTCCAAGCCCATTTGGGACTTCCCCAAGCTTGCCACATCCGGTCCATCTTCCGGCCCAACATGGAGAATGGGCTGGTTTGAATTTAAACCGCCTACCTCCTATGCTCCTTCCTCCTTCGGACAGGGTAAGTGTTGCCCTAGCTTTTGTTGCAGTGGCCTCTGTCACCCCTACTCCGCTGGCCGGGGTAAGTGTTGCCCTAGCTTTTGTTGCGGTGGCCTCTGCCACCCCTACTCCGCTGGCCGGACAAAGGTTCTGGCAACGAAATCCTCCCCTCTGACGGTGAAGACAATGGCCGGTGGTGCCACCATCATTGCCGGAGCGGAGATGAGAGCCTCCGCTATATTCACCCTTCCTTCGGGCACCATACGAACTATGCCGGTCTCCACCCTCCCAAAGGAGCTGACCAAGAACCCAATACGGGCTTCTTCACACATCCGCAATGGGATCCCCACCAGCCTGACCCAGCTCAGGGACCTTCTCGGTGTGGAGAAGGCTCCTCTTTTCAAATTCCAGGTTTGGGCTGGGAAAATGGAGCCTCCTGTTGCAAGGACTCAGTCTCTACTAGCCCCTTAGCTCGTTCAATTGAGGACGTGATGGCCAAGAGCCTGTCCTTTTGGTTTCTCCGAACATCCCACGGTGCTCCCACTCGCCATTGATTGTCCAACAGCCCCTTTGCCATGTCCGGATCCAACGTCCCTTGGAGAGGAGACAAGCTAATGCATCAGCCGAGTCAATCCAGGCGGCCGGCTATGCGCTATGAGGCTATCCCTCTGATGTCCAAGGCCTCTCTCCAGTCTGGCTTGAGCTCCACCGCCAGACCGAACTTGACCACATCCGCATAAGAAAATGGCCTTCATCCCCATCCCACCTCCGGCTAGTGCCTCTCCACCGGCGCCCTGTAGAATCGCTGAAGGTGCCCCCTCTGCCGGCATCGATGGCAAAGAGGGCCCAGCCCTTGCCCCCTCGAAATCGACCTGCCTTCTCCACCCTCTACTCTCCGGAAAGGGTCACCGCCCCCCACAGGGAAGCGGTTCGCCCCGAATTGTTGCTCCATTCCCAGAGCTTCTCTCTCTAGAAAAGCGAGAGAGAGAAAATGCTAGGTGATTAACAAATATGTAGATTGCAGGGACTTAAAACATAATTATGTAAAATTGTAGGGATAAGGAGTCAATTGAGGATTAAGTATATATCTAAATATGCCTTGATAGGTAAATCTATCTTCTAATCATCTGAAGGGATTGATTATTCCCCAAGATCTGCCAATTCGGCTGACTGGCTGATCCAGGGATTTGGACTATTTGATTCAGTTCCACAGTTTGGTAGGCAACATTTTCCCTGATACCTGGTGGTGCTTAATGCCTTAATAGGGAAGTCCTTTTTTTAATTGCTTTCAGGGATTGATTGAGGATAAAGTATATCTCTAAATATGCTTTAATGGGTAAATCCATTTTTAATCATCTTTCGGGGGTGGGAGAGTTGGTTGAGCCTCACAGCTATCCTCAGGGCAAACCATGAGGTCGCGAGATTGATTCCCTCCTGTGGACACCTGCAGGATGTTTACACCGTAATTATTGATCTGGGTCAGGGAGTACTCACTGTCTGAGAGAGGTTTGGCCTGTCCGGCTTGGCTTACTGGTGATTCAGGCTTGATTCTGTGTGTGTGTGTGTGGGGGGGGGGGTTCCTCTCAGATTTGTAAAAAAAAATCCATCTTTAATCATCTGAAGGGGTTGATTATTCTACCAGATCTGTCACTCTGGCTGATCTGTTCCCAGCCAGATCATGATTGGACCTGGCTGATCCAGGGATTTGGACCATTTGATTCATTTTCTCAGTTTGGTAGGCAAGACTTTCCATGATACCTGGTGGTGCTTGATTGCATCCTCCATTACTTTCCAAATAAGTGTTTAGGACTGCTTGCTGCCTTATGTTTGGACTTCTAAGCTATTCTAAGCTATTAACTTGGTTTAGACATATGAGGCAGCCATTGAAGTAGTTCAACGGCATATGTTTCTTTGTTCAAACAGATAAGAAGGAAAAGAACAAAGGGAAGGGGAAGATGAGATTTCCATGGAAGTTGTTGTCCGCTAGCTCTTCAGTTGCAAGGCTTTGAAATTCATTGGCTTTCTTTCTCAGCTTATTCTTTATCCTCATGCCTTTTTAGTGGCTTGTGGATGGAACGGTAAGCCTAGCAAAGGGACATGACGTGACTCCTAGCCTTTGGATTCTTGGAAGAATTAGTAAGTGTAACAGCAGAACGAACCCATCTGTTTTTGCCATAATGTTAAGCGAACGACGTGACTTTTGTTCTTTCCCCTTTTTGTTCCTTCCTTTCCTTCCCATCCTAATTTTCTTTTTTTTTTCTTTTTTTTCTGAAAGCGGATATATCACAATTTTATTAAGTGAAAAGAAGGGAATAACATTTTTTCTCTAAATTATCGTTGTACCACCTGTGTTACTAAATAGAGGAAGTACAACCAGGTGGTTGTAGGACAGTTTCCTCTTCCACCAAAGAAATAATGGAAAGAGCTTACAGATTTTAAAAAGCTCTCTTCCATCAGTTAAAAGAAATGTTAAGGATGTATCTAGACAAATTAGGAGGGTTTTTTAGTCTTCAAACCCTATAACCCCTCCAAATAAGCCCTCACAATTACACATTCATTTGATAAAAACCCTTTTCAGGGGATTTTTGTAAACACCTGAGGGGCTTACTTGTAATGATATGGGACTTTTCATTAAATAACGTGAGATTTTAAGGAGTTATAAATAAATATCTGGATTGGAGAGGCTAATATGTTACTATAAAAATATAGGGTGGAAAACTAAAAATTCCTTATAAGAAAGAGACAAAATCCCGAGACAAATGCTCTCTATGTAAGCTCTGGTTACTTGGAAAATGCAACCATTGTGCTCTTTCCAAATGCTGTGGAATGTGCTATGATGAGGGGAACATGGTTTCTTGAACCTTTGCCATGAAGGTTTTTGAGCCTTAGAAAGTAGTTCCACGTTTTTCTGATGTGTGACGGACGCATGCAAACCCGAACTAGCAACGAGCATATGATGATGTCAGCAATGATCCGATAAATTTGTAGCAAATGATCACATGCATCCAACAAGCTCCGAGCATGGCAATCATGTAATGATCAAACAAATAGCATACTTGCGTTAACAGACTATCTAAAATAGCTCAAATGACGGATCGATGGCAGTTGAAAAACTACCACAGGATAGGGTAATGTTCCACAATTAATGCATCAAACTAAGCGAACAAACAAAGCAAGTAGGTCCTCACGGAGTCACACAATCCCGTCACAATGTCTCTCAAATAGTAGTATGAAATATGGCGCTCACTCTGTCAATATTGGCACATAACAATCTCATACATACTAGAAAAACAGAGTTATAGTATGATAACCAAGGACCAAGGTCCAAGTACTACCCACGTTGAGGAGAGAATCCACTAGCCAAGCTCACTACTTGACTGGCCGAGCACAGCTGCAAGGTGGTCTAGCAGCTACAGGAAGAAGGAAGCAGAGGCAGTGGGCTGGGCTGCAGCTACACAATGCCCAGCTGGATGGACCAAAGCGAGGACCACTATCCTGGTCCCCAGAGGGTGAGGTGGCCTGACTGGCCCTAAATTGTGGGGTGGATGGTGCATGGGTGTCACTGCTGCAGGCTGCTCCAGCAAGTGGAGGGCAAAGAACGGGACTTCCATCTTGTGGTGGCTCGTGCAGATTCCCATCCACCCTGCAGCTGCTGCCATGTGTGAGATTTGCTGGTGGCACAGGGTCCAACGCTACAGGTTTCCGACAACACTTCAAACAAAAGGGTGGGGAAAGGGAAGATGGTGGGGTGGCATTTAATGTGGGGAGGAATAAACAAACAAGGGAGCTGAAACGTTGGATGGCTGCTGCAAGGTCTCCAAGGGAGAAAACAAAGGCAGGTGGCATTAAATGCTAGATCTTTTGGGGAAGGATGGACAAAGCAAGTGAAAGAGAATGGTTAGGTGTCACGGTTCTCCTCACAGTAAGAAAAGAAAGGGTGCAAGCCATTAAATGCTAGGTTACTAAACAAAAAGAAAAAAACCCAAATGTCTAAGGGGTGGAATTCAAGGTTTCATTCAGGGACCCTCGGACAAATAAAGAAGGAGACGAACGAGGTAGGGGATTTTTGGCTCATAGATTGAGACCATGTAGGGTGCTGGCTGCAGGTACCCCATGGGACCATAAATATAAATAAAAAAACAAATGGAATGGGTTAATAGGGGGGGGTGAAGATGGGGGAAAGTGGTGGCTGGCGTGTGGATTGAGAGGGAAGAAGGACGGGCTTGTGATGGTAATGGTGATGACACTATCTGTGTAGTTAAAAGCGCGTCTAGGCGTTGAGGCGAGGTGTCTGGCGTGTGGATTGAGAGGGAAGAAGGACGGGCTTGTGATGGTAATGGTGATGACACTATCTGTGTAGTTAAAAGCGCGCCTAGGCGTTGAGGCGAGGCGTCCCCTGGTCGCCTCGCCTTGCTCTGTCTCGCCTCACTCTGACCACAGTTGGTCTCACTCTCTCTCTGTCTCACATAGACACACACATAACTTGGTTTTTGACGGTGATCTATCTCGCTCTCTCTCTACCTGTAAGATTTATTATTATTTTTAATTTCTTCTCTTTCAGAATGTGAGAGATTACCTTTTGACTCACCAGAATTTGTTTTACGTCAGTTTTATGAATTTATTAGTTTCTTCATTATTGGTATCTTAATAATTGTAATTTGGTTTGTTAAATTCTATGTGAATTTAGTGAGTCATAATAATTTGAATCATATGATTGAATGAATTTAGGAAATTTATTGACTTTATATAGCCATTTTTGTGATATTTAGACATATAGTTTATTTTTTGAATTATATATATATATTTAATAAAGTTTCACCTCAAACGCCTAGGCGATGGTCTAGGCGTTTGAGGGATGAGGCGACCCCTTGGTCGTCTCGGTCGCGTCACGCCTCAGACTACATAGGACACTATGCCATGTGCGTGGATGAGAAGGAGAAGGGGGAGAGGAAGCCGAGGACAGGGCGGTGCAGGTCGAAGTGACAGCACTGTCAGGTGTTGGCCTGGCGATGGGGCCCTGCTGCTCTTCAAAAAGGTGTGCACGCGAAGGAGGGAGCTATGCGGCACTCCATGGTCACCCGACCATGGTCGGTTGTGGTTCCAAGTTGCTGCTGAGGAAACACGCAGACAGTAGCATGGCATTCGAGATCCTCGGGTCTCTCATTCTCACAATAGGTAACACATGTAAAGAAGGAATAAGAAAGAAGGAGAGGGAGAGGGGCACTGAGACCGAGGAAGACGAAGGACAGTTGCGGTGGTCCCTCTCAGGCATGGTTGTTAAGGCATCCAAGGTGACTAAGGCGGTGGCCCATCGCCTTACTGTTTAGGTGACAAGGCGAGGTGCCTAGGCGAAGTCTAGTTTATATGATTAAGTACATTGCAAGAGAACTACTACTATATATTTTCTACATATTAGTTTTATCTTTAGTTAATAGAAAATTTGATATCCACAAATCTTCAACATATACCTATATTTTAAGAACCAAAAATAGAATAAATGACAAACAATAACAATTTTCTTTGAAAATAACAATAACAAATTAATAAGGAGAAAACTAATAAGAATTTGCTAATACCTGTCAATCAATATAAAAATTTTATTATAAAATTTGGTATTGAAATAGTTATTCTATATATTAAAAAGAAACATAAATATGACACATTTCTGGGTAAATTATAAGCACATCAACATAATAATTTAATAATTTTCTACTTGTGAATTATCAAAAAAAGACACAAAATGGTAATAGCTTCAAAGAGTGCACCAAGCAAATATGAATTAATGTCCTTAAGAGGGAGGAAAGAGGAACCGATAGGGAGAAGATTTTGAGAGAAAGGGGAAAGGGAAATGGAAGTCTTATCTTCTCTTTCCAATCTTGACACATCATTTATCAATTTTTCAAAATTATCTTTGAAATTTTGCCCAAATACTAAAACAAACTTTAAAACAAGGAGTGGATGTCTTGCCAAGACAGGTTAAGCAGGCCCAAGGTGGCCTATATGCACCAACAGTCAGGTGAGTGCGTTGGAGTGGGCTGCTCGCCTAGGCGCTTAGTCGTCTTGGGCGCCTTAGAGCGCCTTGTCACCTAGGCGCCGCCTTGAAAATAATGCTCTCAGATACTCTCTCTCAGAGCAAGAAGAGCTTTGGGTTTTAGAAAAACATTTTCTCTTTCCATTCGTATTCCGTCCCTTTTCGTACAAGATGGTCCCTTTTATAGGGAACCCTACAAGCGACCTGGACCAAATTGTCTCTGTGCAACCGTGAAAAGGCTACTACTGAAAAGAAAAGAAAGCTACTAGATGGAAAGAGGCCCAACACATCATAGCCCAATAAGAACTAGTCCATCAAAATAAGAGACTAAACATAGAATAAATGAAAAATACATAACAAAAGAGAAATATGCCCATCATCTGGCGATCATCGACTATGTTATTGAAGGCACTTGAGGTGCTTGCCTAGGCGATGAGGCAAGGTTAGGCGCTAACGGTTTGCCTTGCCTTAGCCATACTCGCCTTGGGGATTAGGCAGGGCCATGGGTGCCTTGGGGCCGAGCCCACTTGGGCCACCTAGTCCATTCCTATAACACGTGTGCATGTATAAATTAAGTATTCTTATAGGTTTTATATGTGTTGTTGACATATTTAATGAAATATGTACATATTTGACCTATTTATAGTTTTAATGGAATGTTGCCTCAAACACCCTAGGCCATCGCCTAGGTGTTTGAGGCTTGAGGTGACCCCTTGGTCGCCTTGGTTGCCTCTTTTCTCTGACTACATAGGTCAGCAATCCCGACATGATCCAATGTCGTCCCCGAGCCACAGCGAAGTCGGAGTCAGATTGGCTGCGCTCCTCCATCAGTAAACGAGGGACAGATTGAACCAGACATGAGCACGGGTGTCCTCACCAGTTTCCCATAGAACGAAGTAGACTTGAGTATCTGCTAGCTTCCTGAATATCTTTCAAACTTCTTTGCTAATAGGACAAGACCCACATCCTCAATTCTCATACCACATAGTGAGCAAATAATATCCTCACCATTACATCATTTTCTTTCATAAAAATTATGTTTTCTGTATAGCAGCCATATAAAATCTCGAACATCCAATGATGTTTCAAATTTCCAAACTTCATTAAGCTGCTGATATGAAAGCAAGGAACCATCGATAACATCTTACAAAGATTTGATCTAGAGTCCACCGATGAGTCTCAAGCATGACCTTGGTTGAAGTTGGTTGAGTGGGCCGAGGGAGGTCAGTCGCCATGCTTGCTGAAGGACATAAACCCTGGCAAGGGGCTTCTGCCCGTAAATTAGAACATGACAACATCCTTGCTGAGCTGAGGGGAACTAGTGGAATTTGTGGTTAAGTCATGGGTTTAATCAGAGGATATTATGTTTGTTGAATATGTGAATCTAGGGCTAATGGTCGTGATGGTTGTCAATAGGTGGTCTGTAGTGATGTAGCTTGGTTTTTACGTCTCCCATATTTAGTTAGGATGCCTATTCCATCTTCATATTTGGATTTTCCTTCTAGATGGGAAATGAGAAAACATGGGTTTTTACTTGAAAGTTTACTCTTTTGGATATAAAGCCATCAATTTTCATCTGAATATTTATGGATTTGACTCTTATATCATTAAGAATTCACAACATTTCTTCTGTTAGAAACTTAGAAGTAAAGAGTTCACAAATACATCATTGTGCTTTTGGAAGCGAACTTGATGGAGTTCTGCACCAGTTGCTTGACATTATACCTTGTTCAAATGAGGATTTCTGTGATGGTTTAATTTCTCATATTTTCCATAATTCCTTCAGTTTTCTTCTTTGTTCACGTTTATTTTCTCTCATCTAACAGATCAAGAGTGTTCTAGTTCAGTTGTATGGACGACGAGGTGATGCCATCCTTGATCTTGCTTGTGGGAAGGTTAGTACGACCTTATATTGTGAATGATGACTGAATTCTTCACTTAGCAGTTGTTACAAATTTACCAGATCAGCCTTTCTTTCTTCTAAAGGCAATTTGTATTAGAGAGAGAACCAAAACCATACCTTGGATTGTAAGACAACTCAGGATTTGACATTTCTTATTTACATTCAAAACCATTTGTTTTATCTGAAGTCTTCTTCAAATAGAATGTGTTACTATCTAGGGGAGGGATTTTGGTCTTAAAATTCTAATATCATGAGAGCTCGATAACACGAGAACCATGTCTTAACTGTTAACAAAGATGATTCTATTCATCTCTTCCAAACAGCACAGCATTAGAAATTCAGGCTCAAGTCTTTTATGTGAAGAATGGATAGGTGGCTCCGGACAAGTGGTCCGGGAAGGAGTGCTGAGCCAGTTATGTGGCTTATGTGAAGAAATGCTTTTACAGAAGACTATGCAGGCAAAAGCATGTAATATCTGCAAGTCTTTAAGAAGGGTGAAAGGAAGGAAATGTCATGTGACATCTCTCTTTATGTGATCTCTCGTCCATTTACAGGAGAGGGTAGATTTAAAGAAGAGGGGTCAGAGGGGGCATGAATGTGGCAGGTGGAAGCATGATTCGTCGAGTCGGTGTGACTCACACCGAGTCAGGCGTATCGCACCGGATCTGAGCGAATCCGGTACATGATCCGTCGAGTTTGGCCGAGTTGCATACCACCTGTTCGCCACTTAGCCGTCGGCATCGCCACCGCTGGACCTCGTTCGCCGTCGCCGCCTCCGGACCTCATCCACCACCCCGCAGAGCTGTTCCCTGCCCGCAGAGCTGCGCCGTCGCCGGGGAGGGGCGCTGCCGGCTGGGGTCGGGGGGTGCCGGCGTGGGGGAGGTGGGCTGCCGGGGTTGGGGGGCCGGGTGATGATCTGTGAGCAGGGGGCCGGGGGTCTGCCGGGTTGGGTGAAGGGGGCTGCCGGGCTGAGGGTGGGGGGAAGATGGGGGTGGACTCGGACCGAGTCGCATCCGACTCGGGCAACTCTTACCGGATCAGGAAGATCCCGATCTGAGTCGGATCACCGGGTCGGCGAACCATGGGTGGAAGTGCCATTTATACTGAATGATGAAGCTGTGTTCATATAATCACAGTTTGGTGTTGCAACATCTCAGTGAGTTGGGGGAATTCTAGTATCATGGGAGTTAGTCAGAAATTCCTTACTGCCTTTTCATATTTTATGGTCACGTATTTTCTTCTTGTAAATGGCTCTTTCCTGTTCTCTCTCTCTCTCGTTCTCTCTCACAATTCTTTACTGCTTTTCATATTGTATACTAATGTTTTTTCTTCTTGGAAATGGCTCCCCCCTCTCCCCCTTTCCTCAACACCACACACACACACAATGGGAGAGGAGCTGCACTCATGGTGTGTCCTCTCAATGCTGATTGGCAAGGTGGTTGGGCTACTAAACTCGCATCATGCACTTCTAGATGTTCTTTGGTTTTTGAATGAAGATGCTTTTGGGCAGATGTCAACATGTCAGGAGTGAGAGGCTCTGCTTAGTCCTGGATTCATGGTAAAGGAGGATGGCCTTATGGAGCTTCTTATTTGTTTGTGAACCATAATACTGGGAGGATAGATAGTGGGGACACCACCGGACCAGTCACCGAGCTTGTGGCTTGGAGACTCGGCTTCTTGAAGACTCGGCGTCCTGAGTATTTATTTGTGTGTATGTATTTGTGTATTGTGTGTATAATACATGTATTGCTACATGTATTATTTGCTTTTGTTTTATTAGGCCAAATATTCTATTATTTTTGGCCAAGTCAAAAGTTGGTTGTTGGCTTTTGTTTTATTAGGCTAGGACATGGAAGTCATTAGTTGAAATGACTAAGGGTATGATTGTCCAAGTGTAATATGGCCTTTCCTATATAAAGGGGGCTAGTGTGCAAGGTTTTCATATGATAGAAAGAATCAAAAGATTGAAACCCACGTAAGAGCTCTTCCCCTCTTACTTTCCCTTCTCTCATTCTCCCTTGTGAGAATAGAGTGATAGTCCGGTGAGAGACCGTCCGGTGTGAGACCGAGCTGCGTAAGATAGTAGTTATCCCGTCCCGTTCGCCCCTTCGGAGTGCCGTCGATCCTTCCTCCGACGCCGCCGCGTCAATAGAGGTTCATACTTCTAGGAGCTATTGAGGTATAAAACGTATGGAGCATGAGAGGTGAAACTTTAAGGAAATAAGGTATCTGTGGGGGTTCATCATAACCTGAGAGATATGAACATTTTTCAGTAATTGGATAAAAATGTTCATTATTGGATATTGATTTCTCCAAATTGGATTTTGCATGTAGGGAGAGGTATTTGCACTGAGGTTAGACAGACCTCTGAGCTAAACAGAGTATCATTGGAGATTCATGAAACCCAAGATTAGGGTACTTTTGATGCGGAGCGAGACTTGTGACATTGGACGACGGACTCGATTGGCGTTTCACACGATGATATTATTTACATAAACGATGATTAGAGTCATAGTAGAGTCATTGTTTTATTTTATTATATATTTTGTCTTTATTTGAGTCTAGTGTCGAAGTCATCGATTTCTTAAGTTAACTTTTAGTTTTAAAGTTGTATTGGGCTCATTGGGAGTCAACTTAATGTTTTCTATTTTTCTGTAATTTTTGGTGCAATTTTCACATTATTTTTTGAGTCTATTGGTAAAGTCGTCTAAAAAGGTCATGTTAGGGTTAGGGCTAGCCTAACTCCTATAAATAATCATGTAATCGCACTTTTCCAATTAAAGAAGAATTTCTAGTTGCGATTTTTACAGAATTTTCTATATCTCTGAGATGGAGATGAGGGAGCCTTGAGAGGAGACCCCCAAGGTGGTCCTTGTGAGAGGGAGGGCGAGAGGCCTACATCTCCACCTCTGTCTAAACCCTAACTGATGCGGGACAATTACGAGGAACACTGTGATTTCTCTCTTTTTTTTCTATTTTTTCATTTGTTCTCTTTTCATTTTTTCCAGAAAATAGTATTTTGTTGCTTTTTTTCTCTCCTCTTCTCTCTTTTTTTATGAAGATGTATTTTCTTTTTCTTTTTTTAACCTTGTTGTAACTAGAGAGAGAGGGAGAGGGAAGACGATGGAAGGAGAGAGAGAACAACGACGAGCATGGCGGGGTTTCATGCGCGGCTGCTTCCTATCTTGCGCGGCGGGGTGGCATGGAAGAGGATAAGGAGAAGAGGAAGAAGTAGAGGGGGATGGGCTACCATTCCTAGGACAAGAAAGGACGACAGGGAGAAGGGTTCGCGTGAGTGAGAGGGAAGGGGCGATTGTGGTGGTGTTCGGCAACGATGGGAGGATGTCACAACGGTGGTTGCACAGCACGGGTTCAGTGGGGAGGGGAGGACGGCCGACGACGATTGCGGGCGCGTGGCGGCCAACTGAGGGGGGGTGTGCGGAGTCCAGAGGTGGGTGGGCAGGACCCCAAGTGCAGGAAGCCGGCGGAGAGGAAGACGGGCACCGGCATGGGAGGGTTGGGGCTACGATCGGCCTGAGGCGGCCACGGCGGTGTAGATCCGGTGGTGTCGAGCGCTGGCGCGGTGGAGGTGCGGGCCTACGGGGTAGGTGGTCTTTGTAGTCGGTGGGGTGGAGGATAAGAGAGGTAGGGGAGAGGGAGGGGAGGGGGGAGTGGCAGTACGAGGCGAATGGGGGGCGGGGCGTTGGTTGAGGGGGTGGGGGAGAGGAGGGCGGCGTCAGCGCCGTGCACTACTCTCTGTTGCGTGAGGGTGTGTGTCGTGAGGGAGGGGGTGAAGGAGGAGGGAGGGGACAGCTGCGGAGGGGCGACGGTTGGTGGCTGTGTAGACAGGGGATGGGGTTCGCAAGGGGGAAGGAAAGGGGGAGGGTGCTTCGGCACTCTTCTTGCTGTGCATAAGGGGGGGTGTACGATGTGGGGAGTGGAGAGCAACGGGGGAGAAGAGGGCAGGGGTGGTCGTGGTGGCTGCTGGTGGCGGGCACAAACACTGGCGTGGTGCTGCGGATGAGAGGAAGAGGGAGACGGTGGGGTGTCCGACGGGTTTTGTGGGGTGGGGGTTCAGTGACGGCGTTGGAGGATGGCGAACGATGGGGAGGAGGCTTTGTTGGGGGCGGTTGGCTTTGCTAGATGTGGCAGCGGTGGTTTGAGGTGGTGGCCAGAGGAAGAGGAAGAAGAAGAAGGAGATGAGTGGAGAGTGGTTTGGGTGGCGGTGGTGCGCAGAGGGAGTGGGGGCTGGAAGGTGGCAGAACTGGGGAAGATGGGGATGGTGCTGGCAGCCGTGGTAGTCACAACAGTGGACCTCGGCGGTGGACGGCTGCGAGATAGATGTCGGGAGCGGTGAGGCTTCACGTCCGGTCCTCGTGTCCTCTTCCTAGGGGCCTCTCACCCCGATCTCCCTCTTGGAGACAAGTAGCAAGCTCTCACAGCTCACAAAGGAAGCAACGTTTTTTTCGTTCATTCATCCATCCATAATACAAGGGGAGGGGCTTCCTATTTATAAGGAAAATTACATGTAACTTGGACCATTTTGCCCCTTACAAAAAAAGACTATTACCTAGGCCCACTCATGAGGCCCAATAATTATAACATAGCCCAAATAAAGATAACACATTTTTTTGACTCTAAAGCTAGACTCAAATAAAAATTCAAAATACATAAAAAATAAAATTAACTCGATTGCAACTCCGATCAAATATCACCATTGTATGACGCCAATCGATGCCAGATGTCACTAGTCTCATTCCGCACCCATCGTGAGTCTCGCTCCTCGTCACTAGCCCCACGTTCCTCATCAGATTGGTATTAGAGACAGGTTCGACTTCTCCTACGGAGTCGAGGATCCAATCTACACTGCCGTAACTTCCGTTTAGTGTCGCCGCCATCACCATCTAGTCTACCCCAAACCCTAACCTTCATCTTTTTCTTCCTCCCTTTGTCCTCCTTCCACTAGTGGAGAACCCTAATCGCCCCCACGCACTAGCACCCCCTCTTCTTCCTGTCTCGCCGTGAGACCATTCCTAACCATCCACCGCCGCTACCCCTTTCTCCTTCTTCCTCCATCTCCTTCCCGCGACTCTCTGTAAACCCTAGCCTCAGCGAGCCCCACCTCGTCGTCACCCTTTCTCTAAACCTAACCCGCCGCTGCTTGCATAGATCGCAGGAGGCAGATCCAGCCCACACAGAAACCCCCAGCGCCTTCCCCACCAGAGCCAAACATCCCTGCATTCAGCCGTCAATGCCCCATCTCTTTCCTCCCTTCTGCTACTGTAGACTGTCTGCACGCACTGGTGCAACCCTTCGCAACCACTACCTCGAGCTACTGACCGCCCTATGCGTTCGCTACAATAGCCCCAGCATTTCGCGGTCGATCATGGTTGCTCGCGACCTCCCTCTTTGCTATCTGTATAGCTAGTGACGACCGGTGCTGTGCTTCCCTCTGACGCTTGCGGATTCCCGTGACCCCGCTGCCATCGTGCCCGCTGACGGTCGTGGTCACCTGCATTCCCACCTCCCGTGCCCAGTGCCTGCACCATCTGCCCACCATCGCCAACAACACTAGCTACTCTGTCGGTCTGCGCAGCCCAGCCCTACATAGGCCCAAACTGGGCTTGGATTGAACCGGCCCACTCGTTCCAGCAGCAACACGGTCGGCCTTCAACTGCAAGAGTTGCCTATTCACATCGGTCTGCATCTCCTTGGATCGCAATGAAGCAACAATGAGGCCCATCCAACGACAACTTGGAGCCTACCGTGAACCACTCGTGAACAATTCAACGGGTTCCAGTAGCAATTTGGAGCTCCAACAACCCAGCCCCTCGGGTCTCAATAGTGTTGGCCCCTTTGCAACGATATGTTTCCCATCAATATCAAAGCAAAAGCCAGTTTGTTCCACCAAATCGGGGTCCGAGATAACCTCTTACACGTGCCAAATGAGTATTAATTTTGACGCATATTTGTTGAACAAGGAGCGAGTTAGAGTACTCTTAAATGATCGACATCAACATGATTATATTTCTCGCTCTATTGTTGACTCATTATTAAAAACTGGCGAGATTATCGTTGACGATAACCGAGCTTTTGTAGAGTTCCATCGACGGTTTACAAGTGAGAGCACATTGAAAACTATTAATTACATTGATGGAGCATGGTGTACTGTTACTTCAGTGGGTTCCCACATCAGTATGGGACAAGACTGGATGGTGGGACGACATGCTACCATAGACCCTGACTGGTCTAGTTGCACTATCTAGTCACCACATTTCAAGGAAAAATTCCGGTTTCCAAACCCAGACGTCCAGGCAATCCGCGATCTCAAGGAGGCAGTACAAAATTTGATAGCTATACTCTCTCGGCCACCTATTGATGTACATGACCAGAGCTTGTTTGTCGGTTCTGAACCAGACTTGGTAGATGATTCTGTACTCACAGCTAACTCATCGTATGAGATTATTTCGACAGTTCTTCTCGATGATTTTTAGGATCAAAATTTATTTGTTATGTCCTTGATGGAGACATAGTGTTTAAGGTTGCTCCTTTAGTTGATCTGCCCCAGGACGTGCTACCTCCAGAGCCCTCTCATGTTGATGTGTTGTTACTGAAGCCATCTCCAGTTGACTTGATGCGACAAGACTTTTGTGAGTCACATGAGGAGTAGCGGATTGAGATTTTTGATATGATTTTCTACCCCGGGTTCCCTATTTATGCTCTTGTGTTCGTGTTTGTCCTACTTCGACACTTCAAAATTCTAGGACAAATTTTTTCGAACCGTGGGCGATTGATGTGGAGTGAGACTTGTGACAATGGACGACGGATTCGATTGACGTTTCGCATGGTGATATTATTTACACATACGACAATCAGAGTTATAGTAGAGTCATTGTTTTATTTTATTACATATTTTGCCTTTATCTGAGTCTAGTGTCGTAGTCGTCGATTTCCTAAGTTAACTTTTAGTTTTACAGTTGTATTGGGCTCATTAGGAGCCAACTTAATGTCTTTTATATTTTTCTGTAATTTTTGGTGCGATTTTCGCACTCTTTTTTGAGTCTAAAGGTAAATCATCTAAAAGGGTCATGTTAGGGTTAGGGGTTAGCCTAACTCCTATAAATAGTCCTGTAATCCCACTTTTCCAATTAAGGAAGAATTTCTAGTTACGATTTTTGCAGAATTTTCTGTATCTCTGAGATGGAGATGAGAGAGTCTTGAGAGGAGGCCCCCAAGGTGGTCCCTATGAGAGGGAGGACGAGAGGCCTACACCCCCACCTTTATCCAAACCCTAGCCCCACGGTCCTCATCAACTTCCTACAAGAGTATCAGGCACTTTCCAATGATGTTCAAACTTGCTTCCAAGGTGGCAAATCACATAGCTCATTAGCTATTAGGTAGCATGGATTAGACATTAGCAGTTCCGAGGTTTGCTCAAACCACCATGGGAGACACTCCCATAGCAAGTTATTCAACTTTCTTTTACAAGTTTGGAAGTGAACAAGGTTACATTTAGGGCATCTAGTGCAGTAGAGCAAAATCTTCTTCACGAGATTGGTAATCTTAGTGTAAGATAATATTTAAATCTTAAACTTGAGTTTACTGAATGGCTGTTGATTGATGAAATAAACATGGAAGTAGAGGGTAAAGAGCTTTGGTTGAATGCTTCTACATCATCATCATCATCATCATCAGAGTCTTGTCCCAATTAATTGGGGTCGACTACATGAATCCTGTTCCGCCAAAGATTTTTATCAAGTGCAATATTCATATTTAAACTCAAGGAACTAATGTCCTTCCTAATAACATCGTACCATCTCATTTTAGGCCTTCCTCGAGCTCTTCTACTAGCATCCACTAAGATTTGATCACATCTTTTAACCGGCGCTGAGTTAGGGCGACGAAACACATGTCCAAACCACCTGAGTCTATTTTCTCTCATTTTACTATCAATTAGAGCTATCCCTAAGTCCTTACGGATGCGCTCATTCCTAATCTTGTCTTTCTTAGTCTTGCCACACATCCATCTCAACATCCTCATCTCTGCTACACACATTTTGTGGATGTGTTCCTTTCGTACTGCCCAACACTCGGTACCATATAACAGAGCAGGTCTCACAGCCGTTCTATAAAACCTCCCTTTGAGTTTCACAGGCATACGACGATCACAAAGGACACCTGATGCACTTCTCCATCTTAACCAACCTGCCTTAATCCTATGTGTAACGTCATCATAAATCTCCCCATTCTCTTGTATGATAGACCCTAAGTATCGAAAACTACTACTCTTCGGAATGTTATGTCCATCAATTAGAACCATGTCTTCCTGAACCACTCTCCCATTACTAAAATTACAGTGCATAAATTCTGACTTGCTCCTACTAATTTTAAAACCTTTAGACTCCAAGGCAAGTCTCCAACGCTCTAACTTAGCATTTAGAGCATCAATACTCTCATCAATTAAAACAATATCGTCTGCAAAAAGCATACACCAAGGGATATCCTCGTGCAATTGTTTAGTTACTTCATCCATAACTAAGGCAAAGAGATACGGACTTAGTGCAGAACCTTGATGCAAACCTATAGAAACGGGAAATTCAGCAGTCTCCCCAGCAATAGTTCGAACACTGGTAATAGCACCGCCGTACATATCCTTAATCAAATCGACATATCCTTGAGAGATTCCTTTCTTTCTTGATGTCCACCAAATCAATTCTCTCGGTACTCGATCGTACGCCTTCTCTAAATCAAGAAAAACTATATACAAATCTTTTCTCATCTCTCTATACTTCTCCATTAGCTGCCGTAGTAAGAAAATAGCTTCTGTAGTAGATCTATTTGGCATAAAACCAAACTGATTTTCCGATACAGTAGTCATACAACGGAGGCGTTTTTCAATTACTCTTTCCCAAAGTTTCATAGTATGACTCATAAGCTTAATTCCACGATAATTATTACAACTTTGAATATCTCCTTTGTTTTTATAGAAAGGAACTACAACACTTTTTCTCCAAACTTTTGGCATTCTCCGTTCCTTTAAAATTTTATTAAAAAATTTAGTTAGCCATTGAATACCAATATCTCCTAGGCCTTTCCATACTTCAATAGGTAAACCATCTAGTCCTAAGGCCTTGCCCACTTTCATTTTCCTTAAAGCATCATCCACTTCTGACATCTTAATACGCCTGAAATATTGATATGTATCAAATATTGTGGACTCTTGGGTACCTTCTAAAGATAAATCCTTGACGGAATCTCCATTAAGTAACTTCTGAAAATAGCTATGCCACCTCCCTTTAATCTCAAGATCCTTAGTTAAAACCCTTTGATCTTCACCTTTAATGCACCGAACATGATCTAAATCTCTAGTTTTCCTTTCTCTTAATTTAGCAATTTTAAATATGTCCTTTTCACCCTCTCGGGTTCCTAATTTATTATATAAATCTTCAAATGCCTTTGACTTGGCTTCGCTAACTATTTTCTTAACTCTCTTTTTAGCGATTTTATAGGCTTCTAGGGTTTGAGCATTTTTGTTAGTTTGCCAGACTTTAAAGCATTCCTTTTTTACTCTAATAGTATTTTGGATTTCCTCACTCCACCACCAAGTCTCTTTTTCTAAGTTCTTTTTACCTTTAGTTTCGCCTAAGAGTTGTTTTGCAACCCTCGTTATACAATTTGTAACATTATTCCACATTACATTAGTTTCTTGTTCTAAATTCCAAATATTTTCCTTTAATAGATGATTTTTAAATGTTTCTAAACTTTTACCTTTTAAATTCCACCATTTAATCTTGGAATAATTATTTATAATGATCTTTCTTTTGAATTTAGGAATAGTGACATCCATTACTAACAACCTATGTTGAGGGGCTAGACTCTCACCAGGAATAACTTTGCAATCTTTACATAAAACTCTATCGACCTTCCTAATGAGAAAATAGTCAATTTGACTTATATGTGTTCCACTCTTGTATGTTATTAAGTGTTCGTCCCGCTTCTTAAAGAAGGTATTAATAATTGCTAGATCGTAGGCCATAGCAAAATCAAGAATAGTGTTACCCATATCATTTCTATTACCAAAACCAAGCCCTCCATGAATCCTCTCATAGCCTCTATTATCTATACCCACATGACCATTAAGATCCCCTCCAATAAAGATTCTCTCTTCACTAGGGATATTTTGGATCAAACTATCAATAGCCTCCCAAAATTACTTTTTAATGCTCTCTTCTAATCCTACTTGAGGTGCATAAGCACTAATTATATTCAAAATATCATCACCTAAGATAAGTTTGATTACCATTAGTCTATCCCCCAATCTATTTACTTCCACAACTCGGTCTTTTAAGTTTTTATCTATTATTATAGCAACACCATTTCTAGAGTTATTATTACCCGTATACCAAATTTTATATCCATCAATGTCTTTAGCTTTATGTCCTTTCCACCTAGTTTCTTGTAGGCAAGCTATGTTAACCCTCCTGTCCTTCATTAACTTAACTAATTCTAAACCCTTACCCGTTAAAGTTCCTATATTCCACGTAGCTAGACGGATCCTATGTTTTTGGACTTGCTTCTTTACCCGTGTGCGTCCAACCCCACACGAGAACCCTTGCCTATTTGACACCGCAATCGGGCGCCATTGCGGCGCGTCGCTTACGGGGAACGCCCTAGCTAGCCCTTGCTCACTTGTCATTCCATCCGGGTTCCGATGTAACGCGTCGCTTACGGGGAACGCCCTAGCTGGCCCTTGCTCACTTGTCATTCCATCCGGGTTCCGATGTAACGCGTCGCTTACGGGGAACGCCCTAGCATTAGCACATAATGTATTTGGATCAGAATTCATGTTGGAGATGTGACAAAATTTTACTGCTGGCTGTCGACCTAACGCAAACCCTCCTCTTTTCTCATCCGGGCTTGGGACCGGCCACGGCAGAGTTATGGAATGCTTCTACAATATGTGAAAATAAATGTTATGGAATGAAGGTGAGGTTGATAGAGGGAAAATGACATCAAGAACCATATTCTTAGGTTCCATGATTGTATACCACTATATCTTGACAAATTATCTGGCTGAAAGCAACTTTTGGATTCCCTTCTACACAGTTGGACATTTTCCTATCATTCTTAAAATGTGTGTTTGTCTATTTTTCATTACTGAATTATAATGTGTAGATCACTCTCCCAAAAAATATATTAAATTTAATATGAAATGTTTTATTAACATTTTTCCTTTTCTCTATTGTAATCTTGATATTCATGTTTTGCAAGGGTGGTGACCTGATCAAATGGGACAAAGCACAGATTGGTTACTATGTTGGGATTGATATAGCTCAAGGCTCGGTATGTTTTCTTTAGCCCTTTAGTCATAGCAAATGTAAGAGCAAGGCTGTATTTGTTTTGATTCATATGTCAATTATGGAAAAGAAAAGGATTACTAAGTAGAGAGTATCCTACAAAATTACTCTCTAGGAAGGATGCTATGTCCATATGTTCATCTTTGTTTTTTTTTTGGTCAATTGGATTGAGTTCTCAGAACCAATTAAGTCAATGGAATATTTATATGTTTTCCTGGTAAGAAAACAATTAATAACAAGGGTTATTTCTTATGACACAACAAACTGCTATCGTTCCACCCTAATGACAGAGTGGTCTCCCCTTCCAACTCTGCCATTATAAGAGGCACTTCTTTTTCGATATTGTCTTCTAAAAAGAACTCCTTTCAAAAGTACAATGTAAAAGGAACATGTTTTATTCAATTTACCTAGGGAATTACCTCTTACTATTTAAACGTGATTAACCTTTCTTTTTATTTTTTTCTATGTCTAATGTAGTCTAGAGGCACATTGACAGGTCTGCTTGTTCACCTGAAGAATGATCCACATTCTTTTGGAAGGTGCTTGGTTGGTCCAAATAATTATGCATTTAAAAATAGCTGCATGGATCAAATAAACTTTAAACATAAATTCCAGATTCTCAGTCTGATTCTATGTTCACCTCTATTCACCACTTAACTCTGCAATGGAGGTCTTTCTATACTTTTAGGAGACTTGCTTCTTTTGCATTACACTTATGTTATGCTGCTTTCTGAATGTTATCAGATAGAAGACTGTAGGACTCGCTACAATGGCAATGCTGACCAAACAGTTCGGCGGAAGAGGTTCACATTCCCGGCACGCCTTATTTGCGGGGATTGTTATGAGGTGATTCTTAACCACATCAGATGAATATGAAGAGTTTGGAATTGTCTCTCCCTTAAACAATGTCAACAATTTTTCTGGAATTTCTGTTGTTTAGTCCTCAAATTTCTCTTTTCACCAGTATCACATCTGAGTGTTATCCTTAGGATACATACAACATATGTCCACTTGTCCACCAGTTTAGTTATTTTTGTTCTGATGGCTCTATTTTATCAGATAACATTTTCTTTATTATTTGTTGAAAATGGAAGTTGTATGCAGATCAGCATAGCGATCGTCAAGGATCAATTTGTACCTTGATACAGTTATACTGTCATTAGCCTTGTGTTGATCACCTGATGCTTTGTATGCTTTATTATATTTTTAAAAATCATTATTACTTTTCTCTGCAAATATTAGCTCCTTACTGGTTACTCTATCTTACATCATTATTCTTATAAATCATTATGACTGCACCATGTGATTTTTCAGGCTCGGTTAGATAATGTTTTGAAAGATGATGCACCATTCGACATATGCAGCTGTCAGGTTAGTTGCTTTACTTCTTACTTCCTTTGCAGTGGAAAGGTCTATCCTGAAGATTAAAAAATGTATTCTGTGTGCTCTCCAGGATACCAATAGATTTTCTATTATTGTTTCCCATGCCAATGGCAGTTGCCAAGAAGATGGATTCTATCCAGATAAGGCTTTTGTGGCATGGAATCTTGTGACAAGAAGTGTGATTATCAATAATAATAATGATAATTTGTATGGTGATAATAATACTTTTTTTTAAGGTTTTGGGGGCGGGGGTTCAAAGTGACTATGATACCAGCTACTAGGAAGTAGCAACTGATGTCTGCTGGAAAAGGCTGGTGTTGTGTTGAAGAATGAAATGGAGAAGTCAGAAGGAAAACAGAAGGAATTGGATGCTATATGTAATGTTTGCTTGCTTTTCAGAAAATAATTCCTTTTTTCTGGGAAAGAGGGGTAGTCATAGCCTGTTTTTAAAAGCCACATAGCCTGTTAGTCTTAAGGGCTTGTGAATGCAACTTCAAATTTAGTCTTAGTCACAATCTTGGGTGATATGAGTTTGAAATCTCAGTCCAAATCCTAATCAAATTAAAACTGAAGGGATCCTGTATTTCCAAATCATTCTTAAAATGGTGGTACTTCAAAACCACTACTCTCATGCTCGGCATTTCTTCATCATGTCTGAGTCTGAGAGGATCTTGATCATCATCTTTTCTCCTCATCCTCTGGCATGCTCTCTTCATGCATCATCCTCTTTTCGTGAACTGTGATCTTCTCTTGCAATAGACACCTGGTTTTTGGTACCTCCTGGTCGACCTCTCTTCCTCTCCTTACTTTCTGCAGCAGAGGAGGGAGTGGCTGCTGGTCTCCTCTTCTCTTCCCTTTCCTGTCTGCATCGGAGGAAGGGGATTGGCTCCCCCTGCTCTTGCTTCTTTTTGTTCTGTGACAGAGGAGAGGACTGAACCCTCCTCTCTCCTCCCTTCAAGCCCTTTTTCTTCTCCCCTTGTGTCCCTCTTTTCTCAAAAGTCCTCCATTTTTCCAGCTCTTATATCCTTCTTTCTCTGCAGTAGAGGAGGGGGACCTGGTGCTCTCTTCATTTTCTCTGGCCCTCCCTCCTCTCCCCACCTCTCTTCTTCTGTCATTTTCTCTCTTTATTCTCTCTCTCTCTCTCTCTCTCTCACACACACACACACACACACACACACAAACACACACACACACACATGCACTCACTCGTGTGTGGCTGAAGCTTACTGGCAGAGGTTGTAACTGCAGGAGAGGTGAATGTCTCAACTTCCGCAAGCTTGACCCTGCTGGCAATTTAGGAAGCTCTGAGTTGGGCAGCTTCAGCAGGTGCAGTAGAGACAGCAGTGTGGGTTCTGGTACGTGTGGCACTTCTGTGGTGACAGCAACTCTTGCTTCGTGAGGTCAGCTTCATGAGGCAGGCAGCACTGTAGCAGTGTCAGCTCCAGCAGGCAGCAGCTTTGGCAAAGGTGGCAGCACTATCTTTTGGCTTGGGTGTGTTCAGCGGCCAGCCAATAATAATTGCATGTGGCACTTATCAACAAAAGTGAGGCAAATGGAAAGGGTAGCAAAAAGGATTTAGTACATAACATGAAATTTATACAGAGTAGATGTGAGGTCTGAATGCCAGGAATGAAGCTCATGGTTTTGGAATACAAGGGTTGAAAGTTGAAAGTGTGCAATGGAGATTTTCCATTGATGTGGATGGAAGATGTGTTTGGTTGTTGGCTATCATGGGTCTCTTCTCCAAGTGTTGTTCAGAAGGCTTTAAGCTAGTGGTTCTCTTACCTTGACATGAAACAGGTAGGTTGCCCAATATTGTCAAGATGACCATCATATTTTGCTCATTGACAGGATGGCCCTCATCTAAGTTGCCCATTTTCTTGTTCTCAGTCTCTTTCTTGAGGGTGAAGCAGATGGTGGAGTTGCTAGTAGAGGCCATCGAAGCAGTGCAGTTGACAAAGGGAGGGATCTAAGGTTGATGGTGAAGTAGTGGAGGCAGATGGCTGGTGGTCCAACCAGAAGAAGATGGTTAGGCACAAGGTGAAAAGGAAATCCTTACATTTCAAAATCATGAAACTTTTGAATCTCGAAATCACATGGTTTTAAAATAGAAGTGTTCATTTGAAAATCAAATTCAGGTGAATTTATTAAATGCAGCTGTGTATTTCAAAATCAGCAAGATTCTCACCCGATCATAGTTGATTCTAAGATCCAGCTTCCCTCCTCCTAAATAAATAAATAAATAAAGTGCTTATCTCTTCAACATCAATCAATGCTATGGCTGGAATTCTGAGTGTTTTGATGAACTTAGATTTTTATTTGCTCATTTACCCATAGAATTTTATAATTCTATTGATGAATGCAAATGCTGTTCTTTCAGAGTTTGAGCTATAGGAAGAAGTCTAATTGCATTAGAGCTGAACTCTGACACCAGATATGCTAGAGCTCTTAGGCAACATCAGTTGGTGCAACATTAGTTGGTGTTATTATCGATGTTGTATTGACCTTAGTTGTCATTCTAAACTTGAACAAGGCTTATTTTTACATGGCTTCGATAAACTTGTCATCCAACCTATGTTATCAAAATCGCGCCTAGGTGTTGAGGAGAGGCGAGGCGGTGACTACTCGCCTTGCTTCGGCCCAAATCGCCTAGGCGAGTGCCTTGGGTGCTTTTGGGCCGCCTCAGCCGCCTCAGTGCACCCGGCCCGCGTCCCCCGCCTCGGCTCATGACCGCCCCGGCCCCCCCGTGACACAGGTCACCTGTTCGATCCCTGCCAATTGCATTTTTGCTTTACCAAAAAAAAAAAAAACCCTCGCCCTTCTGCGACCCACCCACAGCCCGCGATTGCCCGATAAGGGGATCTAGGCAATAAAACGCCCTCTCTTCCCGATCGAACATGTTTCCCGCCGAAACCCTATCTCACTCCCCCCACCCGTCTCCCCCTTATGTCAGGCGTGCAAACAGCGAGCGGCGAGTGGCGATGGCTTCGCGGAAGGTGGGGAGTGTCCTACAGCAACGAGCGGCGGACGGTGACGAGCGGATGACAGCGACGAGCGTCTCCAATACGTCTTCTCCCCCTCTTTCTCGCGCGCGTGCGCGCGCGCGCGCGCGCACACACACACACACAGAGGCCGAGCCCCTCTCTCACTGCTTCTCTCTCTCTCTTTCTCTCTCACACACACGCACAAAGGGGCTAAAGCTCCCTTCCCTCTCTCTTTATGTCTCTCCTCCCACCCTCCTCTCTTCTACCTATGTCTCACTCTCTCATTCTCCCCCCCCCTCACACGCACACACAGAGAGGGGCTGATCCCCTCTCTCACTCTCTGTCTCACTATCTCTCCCTCACACGCACAGAGGGGCCGAGCACCCTTCTATCTCTTTTTCTTTCTCTCTCTCTCTCCCTTCTCTCTCTCTCTCTCTCTCTCTCTCTCTCTCACACACACACACACACACACACACTCCAACCCTTCGTCTTACTCTCTCTCTCTCTCTCTCTTTTTCTCATATACACAGAGAGCTCTCACTCTTTCTCTGTCACTCTCTCTCTCTTTCTCAGAGAGACAGAGAGAGGGGCCGAGCCCCTCTTTCACTCTCTGTTTTACTGTCACTCCGTCTCACTCTCTCTCACACACACACAACAAGCTCCAAATGTTCTCTCTCTGTCTCTCCCTCTCAATTTCTATCTCACTCTCTCCGTTTGCATTATGTAGGAAGGGAAACATTAGACAGAAATTTTGACTCTCATCTGGACTAGTCCGGGCAACAAGAAGCTTGGACTGTAATTTAGCCATTTGATTTTTTTTCTTGTTTAAATTTGTTGTTAATGTTGTTAATTTTATTTAAATTTGTTACATTTTACATGAATTTAGTGAGCCATATAACAATTTTGACACATAGGAATGAATAGATTTAGGAAATTTATTGACCTTATATATACATTTTGTGATATTTAGACATATAGTATACTTTCTAAATTATAAATATTTATTTAATAAAATTTTATTGACTTTATATATACATTTTGTGATATTTAGACATATAGTATACTTTCTAAATTATAAATATTTATTTAATAAAATCTCGCCTCAGACGCCTAGGGCTTAGGCGTTTGAGGCATGAGGCGACCCCTCGGTCGCCTCATGCCTCTAACTACATAGCATCCAACTTTATTATCATTGTCATTGCGGATCCTTATTCTTGTTAGTTGATGTATATACTGTCAGGTATCCACTTTTTAGAATACGTTTGCTCATTTTCCGCAAAAGTTTTTGTAGTTTGCTTTGCACTACTCTTGGTCTACGGAAGCACGTGCACGGCGTGCCCTAGCAAATGTATCAGCACTTCTTCGTCCTGGGGGAACTTTTATTGGAACAATGCCGGATGCAAATGTTATTATCAAAAGGCTTAGAGAAGGTATTTTCCATCTATTTGTTGTTTTGATTTTCAATTAACAGTTTCTGTAGCAGATCATTGTCTGTATATAAGAACCTCACTTAATTCATTTATTTTGATGGAGCTCTTGTTTTGTTAGATTTGATGTAGTAAAGTCTTATAATAGCTGCCATTGTGAATGAATTTTTCACAGGTTTCTTTAATGATGTTACATCTGATTAGCTTCATATTGTCTTGCTCTTGGTGAAAACAATGTATTCTTAGCTCAGGCATGAACAAGATATTCTTTTTTTTCTCTTTTATACCTATCCATCAGTGCCATATATTTTTTATCTTTGGGTTTTTTGCATATAAACCATTATTAAAATGAAAATTGCAGATCTATCATTCCTGCATTTGTATTTGCATGCATATCGTTAAAAAACTAATATTGTGTAAAAAGTGTATGGAATGTTCTTTTTGCACTATTTTAAGTGGTCTATTGGCACATAGAAATTGTGCAAAGAGACCATTCTGTGGTCTTTTCGCACAATATCGGTATTTTTAATGATATGTGTGCAAATATAAATGCAGGAATGATAAATATGTATTTTTTGTTCTAAAAATGGTTTATGTGCAAACATCCCTTTATGTTTTTATTTTTCTTGTTGTTGTCTATTTAGAGAGCAGAGAGATGAGATGATGCATTCCTATACATAAATGTTTTTTTTATCTTGAAATCCTGTGGATAACTAGGTAGTCATCCTTTTCTATCTTGTGGCTTCTAGTGGATGCATTTTTGTAGTTTGATGAACTGATTTCTGATATGCAATAGTTTATCTAGCTTGGCATTCCATTGACAGATCTAAATTTGACTCGCATATGCAGCCGGAGGTTTGACATTTGGAAATAGTATATATTGGATATCATTTGATGAAGAATATGCTCAAAAGGTTAGTAAATATCTTTGTTCCAATTAAAGTAGTGAAAGGTATGTTCTGATTGCTGGTTTGCTCTAAGTGGAATTCTTGCATAAGGTATTTAATCTTATGGCTGTCAATTGACCAGATCTGCCAGTTGGCCCATGGACCTAGTCTATTGTCAGCCTGTTTTGGACTGGAATATTTCTATCATGGGCCAGGCTCAGTTCATGATCTGGTTTGTCCGGTAAACAGGCCACACCTGTACCTGCTTTTTGATTCCCCCTCCCACCAACGTGAAAGATATCTTTTTAATTTATTCTGTACTTGCTCAATAGCTAGGTGATTTTATCTTTTCAGGATACTGGTTCGAGCCATTACTTTTTACAGAACCTTGTATCTTTTCAAGGAGGGTTAAATGAGCATGGCCAGGCTCTAAGTAGGCCCAATTTTAAGGAACTGGTCCAGCCCACAGATTTGGGGTTGAAGTTTCTGGCCCATCATTGGCTAAACTGGTCCCTCATTCTTCAGAGGCAATCTGGGGCCAATCCTAGCTATGATACCTCCAGAACAGGCCATGAGCATTTTGCAGCCTTTTGTTTACTTAGCTTCTATATGAAGTTTAATTATGGTTCTTATTTTCATGATTCAGAAATTCAAATCATCTAGGCCCTTTGGCATTAAGTACCAGTTCCATTTAGAGGTACGCGAGTCTAGGCTGAGCTGATTAAGTTCTAATTTCCTTATTTCATTAACTGCTCTATCAACTTATCCTTATTTTCTTCATGATGTTTTGTTTTGTAACTGTTATGTACCTGACTTTTGTTATGTGGGCTAGGAAGCTCACTCATCTTAGCCAAGAAGTTGAACCATTATACTAATTTTGATGGGTTCCTATATGAGATTTGATAGTGATTGTTGTTCATTTTCCAAAATTTTCTGTGCTGCTGAAATTTCAGTAGTGTCAGGAGTATGGAAATGATACTTTGTGAAGGTTTATTTTAGCCATCCAATCTCATTTTCAAATGATCACTAATCAGATTTCTTCCTCTATCAAATCAGAAAAATTTTCACTTTTCCAATATGTGTGGAATATGTTGAAGTGCCTTGGCTTCTATTGGCAAACCTGTTTCTTTTTATCTTCAATTCTATGGTTTCGTGGCATATTATCATAAGAACTGAGAATATTTTTGAAGTCCTACTCTGCGAACCTTGTGTCGTCTTTTTATAACGGGTTTTTTGCATGGAAACCATTGTTAAAAGTGAATTTGCAAAAAAACCATTCCTAAAAATACATTAGCAGGTATATCACTGTGTAATCTGAATTGTGCAAAAATACCATATTTATTTGCATGCATATCACTTCTTTTTACCAACAACTTGCAAGAAAATCACGCTTAAATGGCATTGATGCACTATTTGAATTAACTCAGTGATATACCTGCTAATGCATTTTTAGGAATGGTTTTTTTGCAAATTCACTTTTAACAATGGTTTTCATGCAAAAAACCCTTTTATAAATCCTTTTTAGATTTGAACCTTGGTTACCTGGGTGCCAGGTTGGCAGTATCGGCCGAAACCGATACGTTTCGGCCGAAACGTATCGGTTTCGGCCTATACCGACACCGAAACGGGCCTTTGCACTGTAGCAGGTCTGATACCAAAAATTAATAATTTTTTAATGGTTTCGGACCGAAACCGTCCGATTTCGGACCGAAACCGACCGAAACCTAACCTGCTGGCCCCAATTTTGACCTTTTCTAACTATTTTGAACCGGTTTCGGCCGAAACCGAAACCGATACCGAGTCGTATCGGTTTCGGACCCGGCCGAAACCGAGTCCGAAACCGACACTGCCATCCTTGCTTGGGTGTACATGGAGGGCCTTCACCAACTGAGCCACTCCTTGAGTACATAACTTAGAACACATGCCATCTGTAGTTCTTCATGATTGTCTTATGCTTTATTTCAGATCGATGATTATGGTCAACCGTGACTGTGTAATATTTCATGTCAGCGGATACCAAAATGGGATCTCAAATGAAGAACTGACAGCATGAAGTTTCAACTACATGACAAGCTGTACTGCAAGCACAGGTGCCTTGACTGGCCGATGTGACCGATCGAACAATTCTACAGGTCCTTGATGTACAGATGTAGGGCCTGCAGGCAAGACTGGTAGAAGCAGATTGGTGAGAATGAGATGAATTAGGCCTCTTCATCTCTGCAAGTTGTGGCACAGCATAGACATAGGGAAAAATGTAGACTTGTCAAGAACAGGCAAAGGATCGAAGTACCAGGGGACTGAGTAAAATTTGAGGCACTGGCAGAAGACTGAAGCTTTTTCCTGACCAAAAGATGTCAGTCTGAAGTGCTTAAATTAGAGGAAAAAAATAGAGGTGCAAGAATTGTGAGGGAGTGGGTCATTGCAGTTGCTGCTGTAGGAGAAGACCTCAGTGAATGAGAGCGAATCGATGTCCTGAGTCCTCAGTAGATTACAAATGTTCAAACTAGAGTGGAACCAGTATGCATAAGGTATGCTGGATATCCACTGCCTACTGATCTTTTGAGGTATCAGAAGCCACGAGATGTTTCAAGGCTTTGTCGTCTTGGCCACTCTGCCTTTGTGTGATAATGATGAATACTAGGTGGTAACTGTTTAAATTTTTCAAAGGATCAATCGTGCTGAAGATAGTGCAGGACTTCTCATGATTAATCTTGATACTAGGGGCTGGGAGGGCATGAGGATGAATGCTTATCCTGAGGAATATAATTTCTTGAAGGGTTTGAGTTTGATCTTAGGATTTGGAAGCAAGTTTGACTTCGGGAATTGGAAGGAGGTTGGAGAAGTCATGGAGAAGGACAAGTTACTTAAGTTTGTTGTATGGAATTCCACTCACTCTCTGGAGCTTTGCAACCTTTGGATGCATAATCAGCAATTCTGGTTGTGTGGAAACATAGGCAAAAGCAAATATTGCAGGAGCATCAAAGTGTCTGGATGAAAGATGGGGTGGAATCTCTACTGCACACACCGAAATATAGAATCAGTATAGTAGCCAAGAAATGAGTCAAAACAAAGTCAATGTACAGTTCAAATTGAAGACAGGATGGGCAGCATGCCCAGGGTTTTTACCAGACCTGCCCCCATCTTAGCTAGCAGACCCACAAGGATGTGCACCACACCAAGGTTTAGTACGCAAGTTGTCCATGATGCTAGGTGGGGTATTGGGGGATGTGTTTCCCATGGATTTGGAGAAAAAAGAAAGGACAGTGGTCAAAATGCTAGTGGGATTTCCTTGTTATTTCATTGCTTCACGAAGCATGGGGAGCATATTGGCTGCCCTCAGGCTGTGCTAGAGTACTAGTTGCAGCATACATGAGGTCTGGGAGCAAAGCATCAACATCAGCTTGGGTCGGCCTTGAGGTGCCATCGCCTGACCTTTAGTGAAAGAGATTGTTGTCAGGCTGCCAAGCTTCTAAACCTTCGGTGGAACATGGAAGATTGACTATTGTATCTCTAATAATGTGTAACCAACTGTTAGATTGGCAGTAACAGTGGCAACAACCATTTAATATTAATCCATCCTAGCTTTCTCTAGCCCAACCACTCCTCACTTGCCCTTGTCTCCACTGATGATGGGGACAAGATCTGACTGATGGTGCCTTCCCTGGCCTCAATCTCTTTTGAGAAGCTCCATGCCCCCCAATGTTGCACCTTGCTTGGAACAAAGTTCTATGGCCCAAGATCAGGATAGTCACCAACATTTGCTCCAGGATGCTCCATCTCATTGTGTCCACATGGTCTGGTATAGTTAACCTATCCATGCTTGCCAAAGGTGCTGCCTTTGTGGCATGATGTGGGAAATAAAATGCTCATTTGAAACTCTGTACTCCTGTTTTTTGGATTAATGGGCTTAATTCAGTTGAGAAACAGACCTAGATGTGGGCTCAGATATGCTGCAAGCTAGTTAACTTTGCATCAATTGAATTGAAGAATTGCCTGAAGGATTAATATTGGTGGTATTTGGGCCTTGGACATGGAATTTATGGGTTTATTTGCCAAAAAAGAATTCTCAAAATAGGGCATGGGACCCTTTCTCTAATGTGTGCAGGCTGACTGAGGGAGGGAAGATTGCGGCAGAAGTATTTGGCAGCCTGCCCCCATGGCCAGAAGATAGGCATTGCCATCGTGGAAAAGACGGGCAACAGCAGTGCCAGGAGCTTGGACAATATCACTGACTCTCCAGCCCCCCTCCTTCTTTGTCATTTCTATCATTTCCTTCTCCTTTCACACCACAGCAAAGAGGCTGATGAAGATAAATGACAGAAGGAAGAAACAGATAGGAAGGAGATGATGGACTGACAATAGTTATGGGCCTTGTGGCTCTTTTTTGTGTTTTATTAAGACAGATAAATTTGTGTGCTTGAGAATAATTTTCAAGAACAAGATGGAGAAAAGAAAGAAAAAATAAATTGAAGGAAACACAAAGGAGAAAGACAAAGATAAAGAAAATGAACATTGATGGGATAACTATGGCTTTGCACCACTACACCGCTACACATAGGGGTTGCTTGATCTCGTGCCACTAGTTCCACAAGGGAGGAAGAAAACCTCACATCATGGCATCATGGCACATCCACAAAAGTGAATGACATCCTGGGGCAAAATTTATCTACAGCTGCATCCTCCTCCAGCTGGCCCTATGATTGACAGAAAATGCATCTGTCCGCAAACTATATGCTGTCATCCAAGAGGGAAACAATGAATACAAATTATTCCATGCAGAACTCCTTATGTAAGGCTTAACTTGGGCTGGGTCGAAATTGGGCTGGGCCATTACCGAATTTAGGTTGTCCAAATTTAATTATGGACCATGCAGCCTAGCCAATTTTCATGCTTAGGTGTCTGGTATGCATTTGCAGTATCTCTTTCCTATGTCCAACCCAAACATGGTCCACATTCTTATTGAGCTGTTGCTATGCAACTAAATATTGATGACATATCTCAACAGAGAAGTACAATGATTAATCTTAGTCCAAAGTGATCATAGATAGTCAAAGCTACCTTATACTTTATCATTTAATTCTCCATGTTGAGGATGTAGATTCATTATCATTGTTCATTAGTTATGCTTACGACACGAGTGCAGCCTTCTTGTTGAATTCTTGAACATTTCAAGAAAGTGATTTGATTGAAGCTAATTGTCTGCCATTTAATTTCGAGCTTGGAGAGCCTACACTAAATTCCCAAGAGTTTCAATTAATATTGCAGGATGCTGTCGATTGTCCTGAGTGGATTGTTCCTTTCCACATTTTCAGATCTTTAGCAGAAGAGGTATTGGACTTGTTTCTTGAAGATGGATTTTAGATCCCTTAATCTTTTTATTTTTTTCATTTGCTTTTACTGTTAGTGCTGTTGGAGTGGATCAGCATCTTCCTTAAACCTTTATAGTGTAGATTTGAGTGATATATGTTCTCTCCTTTATGCTATGCCAGTGATTGGGGTAGTTCAGAGACGTTGCTTGTTATTTGAGATGTGTTTTCCTTTTCCTCTATTTTACTTTGATGAGGAACTTCAAACAAGCCCTGAAAAGGAAATTCAAATGAACCCTGAATAACTGTGAAAGGTACAGATGTCCTTGGGATATGCATTGGATGTCACCAGCAGGTTTTGAACATGAGAAATGCTTTGTACACTGCATCCGGTGTACAAAGGCCACGTCAATGCACAACTCCCTCTCCGATTGGTCCACACAGGCGTGACTGGGCATGCAGTTGCCGAGAAAATAACCGCATGATGGTTCTGCAGAAAAGGCATTAAATGGGTGGGTTTCCCATCGTAAACACATCAACAAAATGTCTCTCTTACCCTTCTTCCTCCCCTGGCCCATCCTCACCCTCGGCGGGAAAATAATATTACTTTTTTTGCCATTTCCCTGTTCTACACACGAACTGCCACATGTGAAATCTCTATGTTGCTGCCCCCTTCTTTTCCTTTGGCGGGAATGAAATTAAAAGTAAAACGGAGCGCTCTCTGATAGAACATTTTGTAATGTCCATGCCTTTAACCTCTCGGCCTGTCGTCGTCGGAGATGAACGTCAAGCTTGACGAGTGTTTTAGTCATTAGTGGAGCGGAAGAAGGAGAAGCCCATCGTCGTCGAAGAGCAAGGAGGGGCTTGACGAGGGTTTTGATCAACATCGGAGAGGAAGAAAGAGGATCACAAGGAGAGGACCATGGCGAGGGTTTCATACGACCCTAATACCTAGCGCTATGGCACCTAAGACCGGCAAGAGGAAGAGGTCGATGCTACGAGACAGTGTCCAAGGGCAAAAGAAAGCAGAAAATGGAGAAGAGAGGACGTTAGAGCCACAGGAAGAGGAAACCCCGTCCTTGGCGAGGGCGGCTGAAGAGGCGCAGAGAGGAACGACTCAAGAGAGCACTGGTGAAATGAGGGAAGAAAGTGGAGAAAGGCCCTGCAGCAAGTTAGGGTAATAGGAAACCTCGTTGTTGTACCCGGACAGTTTCCCAGCAAAATATTAAAGGATAAGGGTTCGGGAATTTCCCCGAACACCTTTAAGGCATGGACTACCCAGCCTCTCCTACAACCTGCCCAGCCCAACCAAGGGTCCCAACCAGTTAGCCGTGACATACGGCGACATCAACAATTGATTGGGATTACTCCCGATCACTCGGTAGCAATTTTCCCGCATTCTACACGGCCACCCGGGCCAACCCGGGGGTGCCCCCGACCACAAGTTGTGCCATGTGGCACCCAGCAATAAGGCCAGGGTCTACCCCCAAGACGCCTTCTTCCAATCCTCTAAGGTCAAAGGGAGACCTAACTAAGTCAACCATAGGCTTTGGAGGCTCGCAGCGCTCATATACGACTCACATGCATGTGTCGGGTATATCCCCGAATACCTTGTGGGCGCGTATGTCCCGGTCCTTTTACAACAAACCGCGCGTCAACCCACCGCTCCAACACACCAGCCGAGTTTTCCAATAACCCTCCAGTAAGTCGGGGCCACCCCCGACCCTCAGACACGTGGCGAGGAGCCCCTTACCCTTAGCTCCCAGGCCAACCCGGGGCTACCCTGCCAGCCCGCCGTGCAACACGGCACACATCACGAGGATGGGCCCATGTGCCCAAAGTGCCTCCTCTCAGCTCCCACGCTTCTACCCTCAGCCCAAGGCCAAGTCTAAGGCCTACCAGTCATTCACCTAAGCCGGTCGACAACCCGAGGTGTGTCGGGAATTTACCCGAACACCTTGCGAGCGGCAGCTACGACTCGATAACAGCAGCCCCCACAGGCTAATCCTAATATCCCAGAGCCCTCTGTCCTTCAAAGGACACCCCCAGACAACAAAGGAAGACCCCCGAGGGCCACCCCTCGGGGCCACGGCTCACCCGGGGAGAGTTTGCCCCGGGCGCGACAGCGGCCCAGGAGGGCGAACCCCTCCCTTGGGGAGCGCGCCCTCCTCCCAGTCCGGTGGCCTCCCGGCCATTTGCCAGCTCCAGTCCCAGTCGCTTCTGGTTCGTGCTCTCAGTCCGTGCAAAGGGCGAACCCCTCCCTTGCATAATTTCCACCTTCACATGTCCACTAGCTCTAACTCTTGCATCTGTTCAGGTGGCGCTATGGAGGAAGTCATTCCCTTCCATGAAATCATAGGAAATGATTTTTGATGAGGAATCTCCTTCTCAGTCACCCAATTCACTGGACTGTAGGGGTGTATTGCTTAAAGTACATAGAGTGCCTGTCAAAGAAAGTAGATGGCCAAGTGGAATGGGATTTCACAGTAGAAGATGTCCAAGACATGAGAGGAGAGCTGACAACAACTCTCTTTAAGGCCGGTGCCGTGGGGCATCAACAGTAAAGCATCAGTAACGTTATGTTGTTGGCGTGGAAGGATGTAAAGGACTTTCAAGTCATGGTTGTAATTTTTTATGGTTGTAAATGAATTGTGTATTCAGTTTCATTACAGGGCAAAATATTTCAGCTCAATACAAAATATTTCACTTCTGTGCAAAACGTTTCAATTCTGTATAAAATGTTTCACTTCTGTACAAAAGGTATTGAAGATACTGTCTTACGAATAAATTGTGTAATCAGCTTCATTACAGAGCAAAATATTTCAGTCCACTACAAAATGTTTCACTTCTGTACAATACGTTTAACCTCTATGCAAAAGGTATTGAAAATACTGTCTTACAAATAAATTGTGTAATCAGCTTCATTACAGTGCAAAATGTTCTACTTCTGTACATTCACTTCTGTACAAAATATTTCACTTCTGTGCAATACGTTTAACCTCTATGTAAAAAGGTATTGAAAATACCATCTTACAAATAAATTGTGTAATCAGCTTCATTACAGAGTAAAATATTTCAGTTTATTAAAAAATGTTTCACTTCTGTAGAATATTTCAATCCAACATAGTTGCAGGAACACTCACATAGGCGTACTAAGTTCATTGAAGGCAAACAAAGTCTACATAGGCTGGACAGTGTGCCTACATATGTTGTACAAAGGCAAACAAAGTCTACATATGTTGTACTCCTATATAATCCAACCAAAATCGCTACAGAACATTGCTGAACAGTGTACCTGCAGCAGTAATCATCATCGAAGATTGTTGCGTACTCCATACTTACACATGTAAGATATAATCGAGATCATTTGCTCTTAAAACATCGACATTGATAGTAACATTGGACTTTAATTTGCAGCTAGGAACGCACGTCCCATCATCATTGCCACATGCTTTACATTTCTTTGCTCTTTTACATTTTCTTCAACACTTTTCAATTGTACGTTGTATTCTTTTTTCTCTCTTCCTTCCTTTCCTTGTAATAATTGATGGATCTTTCACAACCAATTCTAAGTTGGTACATCGAGGGTCCTTCATTGCACCTGAAGGACCAACATCTTTGGTCATTTTTGATTGCATATGAGAACTGTTTGCATCATTAATGTAGACATTAGGTTTGGCAGCTCAGCTAATAGGAGTTCATATGCTTCTTCTGACATTGATCCAACCTCAGCAACTTTCATCAGCCGGTAACACAAATTTGTATACCGACATCCCCTTAAATCTTTGCCATCGCTTGGCCTGTTAAATTCATCTAGCATGTAACGTTGACCCATCTCCTTTGTCCATCGCTTTAAAATATACCTCTCAGGAATTTGAAAAATTTCACAGTATTGAAGTCCCACTAGTGCATGTCTACACACCTTTAAATTCAAAGGATCAACAAGTACATGAAACAACTTCACCAACTACATCACAATACACTGTATATTGTTTCACTAAATCCTTAACAATGTCAGCTCCAACCCGATTGACTTTAATCTGTTCAAAAGATTTTACCTCGAATGTTGTGTTTGAACCTTCCTGGTGAATTTCCATTGGGTGACATGATACAGTCTACAAAGTTTTGTTAGAATTTTTTGAAAATGACCCTTGTGTATTTATTGGCTGTCTACTTCTCCAAAGGCAAAGATGTCTTCAAGTATGCGATTGTCTCCATGCTTTTAACATCCGTTTCATTCTCAATATCATATCTACTTTCTAATGCAAGTTCAAACTTTTCAAAACACTCAGAGAGAGTGGTCTTTGCGTGGACATATCCATCAAAGAAGTGATTAATGCTCTCACTTCGTTGAGAAGTTGACATTCTTGTAAAAAAAAATGAAACCGACTTATTAAGATTACAGGTAAATATTACAGTATACTATGCTTCATTCCAACACAATGCATTTCAGTGCATTATGCTTCAATTTAGCACAAACTGTATCCTGACAGGGCAAAGTGTATCATTATAATGCAAAGTTTATCAGTCCAGTGCAACATCTTTTACCTACGAAAAATGTGTCTTTCAAAAATAATGGTACCCATTTGACACGACATTCGTATAACTGATTCAACCATTCATTCTCTCTACATGCTTCATACTTGCACAACAGCTCTTCCCACTTCTCTTTAAACTCGTGCACAGAAATTGAATCATAGATGCAGCTATCGAAGTCCTCCATAAAAGCTTTGTTTGTTACACATATATGCCCAATCTTCTCCGGTATTTTTTTCAATATATGTCATTGTGAGACACGGAATATTTTCACGTGGGAAAAATAAATGTTCTTTTTGAAAAGAGACATTCCTCTGTATGGAGAGGTTTATTCCGTGGGTGCGTATAGTATCAGACGATTTGGGTTCGAGTGCTGGACCTCTCCCCACTGACCGGAGTCAGTGTTGATTTACATCGGCCTAACGTCCGAACACCTTTGTTTGACTGTCAAAGAAATCCCCAAAATCCTCTCCATAGGCTCAGATGTTAAGGGTACTCTCACTTAGGGAGCTCTCCATTCATTCACCACCAACAAGTAGACAAGGTTAGGGCTAAGTCTAGGCAAAACCCTAAGATTTGGGAATAGAAGCGCAAATATGCGGAAGCCATAGACATTCTTGAAGTAGAGAGAAGTTT
The DNA here is from genome assembly GCA_022559845.1 of Amorphophallus konjac. NCBI lineage: Eukaryota > Viridiplantae > Streptophyta > Magnoliopsida > Alismatales > Araceae > Amorphophallus > Amorphophallus konjac. Next base: position 23,427,113 of record CM040122.1, read on the forward strand.
TCTGGACCCCGAGGGTATTTCGATAATTTTACCACCCCAGGGGTATTTTAGTAATATTACTAGGTCAGGGGTATTTCTGAAATTTCTGAGCTGGAACGGAAGTAGGATCGGGTCCCTGACTCCCCAAGACGCTGAGGCTCTTTTTGAAGGATTTTAGGAGCTGCTGGGTTATTTCTAGGTCACAGGGGTATTTTGGTAATTTACCGTACCCTACACAGACCTAGGGTTGGGATGACCTCTGAGTGTCGGGTTGAGCTGACATCGTCCCCAGGTTCAAGGAGTGACAATGGCTTCATAGAAGACTCGTGTGTCAAGTTTGCCAAAGGAGGGGCATATACACAATTTTGTAAAAGGTCGGGAGTTTTCTTATAATTTTCCCCCGAGGACATAAAACATGCTCAGTGCTTTTATAATCAGAATGAGTACAAGGGTTGTCGGCGAGTTGTCGACTGTACAAAAGTCCGCACTAACGCGGGAAGTAGGGACGTAGTCCCAATTACAAAAAATTGTAGGGTAAAACTGCAAACAACAAGACTTTTATGTTTCTCGGACCCCGGGGAGGACATTTATGCAATTCTCCCATTATTAGGGCAGAAGCATATGACATAGTCGTCCGAGGACTTAGAAACAACAACACGGCCCACTGAGGGGAAAAATTACAAATATACCCTCGTAGGGGCACATACACAAGACCCGGGGACTTACCCCTCGCGGGTCAAGACAAACGAACAAACGAATAAAACGCTTAGAGTGTCTTCCGTAGGTTGTTGAGTGTAGTAGATCGTAGATCTCCTCTTCTGGACCTCCGGGGGTCTATTTATAGAAGTGGGGAACCTCCCCGGGAGTGTTCGACCCCGTACGGGTCCAACGGGATGAAAATGACTCCGGGGAGGTCACTTTTTTGATTTTCGTGCGTGGGAGATGGGACCTCCCCGGGGTGGGAGGTCCCCGGGCCGGTCCGGGACCTCCCCGGGGTCGCGCGCCCCCCGGAGGACTCGCCCGGGGCCGCGCGCCCCCGGGGAGGACCCGCCCGGGGTCGTCCGCCCCCGGGGAGGACCTCCCCGGTGTCGCAGACCCCAGGTGGGTCCCCCCCGGGGTCGGGCAACCCCGGACGGGTCCGCCCGCCCAGGGGCGGCCCCGCGCGGGTTTGCCCGCCTCCGGGCGAACCCGTCTGAGTGAGGGCGACCCCGTACGGGTCCCTCCGACCCCGGACGGGTTCCTCCGACCCCGTACGGGTCTTCCATCTCCAAGTTGGCCCATTTATGCTCCAACTAAATAAAAGCGGAGTTTACAAACAAAATTTGCTTCCAACAGTCATAAACAAAACCGATGCTTAGTATTAGGAAAGAAAGACCTCCCTCACTGCTGCTTCAATGGATTTGTCCTGGTCAGTAATAATCACATTCGGTTGCTTTCCATCATTTGCCTTTAACCAACAATTAAACACCCAAACAAATGATTTCATCTTCTCATTGGAAGCAATGCACAACCAAGTAGGGTTGACTGACCATGACGATTAACTTCAACGAATGGAGTAAATGTCATTTCATATGTGTTCGTCAAGTAAGTAGTATTAAAAGATATGACATCACCAAAATATGAACATGCTAGTATTGACCTTGCATCCACCCAGAAAACATGCCTTAACTGTCCATCATCATTCAAATCCATCATGTAGAAGAATATTGGACTACTCATTTGTTGTTTGACAAAATGGTTATGCAATCTTTGTGCATCACCTTCTTTTAGTTGCGTCTGACGCTCACGGGTTAAGAAATTTCTATAATCTTTCTCTGTAAAGTCAAGCTGTTGAATTTCACATTTTCTTCTAGCAAGTGCAGACACTATCTGAGATGTTGGGATTCCTACCGTATGCATGTTCTTAATTTCTGCCTTTTCCGGCGTACATATTTTTCTATGTGACCTAAGGTATGTTACCGATAGTAGATTTAGGTCATGGTTATGCTCAATGACTGCATGTTCTATTGTTCATTTCCCTTTCTTTGTGAGAAGTCTTACTTTTATTGATGTAGGGCAACTCACTTTTGGAGAGTCTGTAGGGCGCTCACTTGTAGGATTTCTCCTTGACATCCTAGATTTTCAACAACTTAAATGCTTGAAATTAGGTATTCCTTTGTAGCTTCGACTGTATAATGTAGTGATGTCAAATCCAACTGATTTTACATATGCATTATAAAATTTGTGGGCATCTTCCCCTGTATCAAATTCCATTTTTATTTTTGGTGGGAACACAGAAAGTGCAAGCTTCTCAACATTTTTCGTGGGTGTATTTAAATTTTCACATTCATTGATATAAACAAAAGGTGTAGGCTTCTCCATCGCATCAGTAATAATACAATATGTTGTTTATATATAAAATTCATTGTAACAAGAATGAAATATACTGTACAAGAATGAAATACATAATTAAGGAATTATCGGTGCACTGTATCAATGAAATATTTTGCACAGTTAAGAGATATAATGTACTCTCAATGAAATAAAATGCAAACGAATAAAATAGATTGCCCAGTTATAAATCATGCTGCGTATCAGTGAAATCGTTTGCACAGTTATTCAATATAATGTACAAGAATGAAATGTACAGTACAAGAGTGAGATATAATGTGCAAGAATGACATATTATTCAGGATAAAAGGACAAGAGTGTATCAGTGAAATATGTTGTATATTTGTGAAATATAATGTACAAAAATAACATATCATGCCTAATAATGAGATAGCTCCCGTTAATGAGATAGACTATCTTAACTGGAGCTTGATATTTAATGTGTAACAATAAATGCTCTCCATCTATTTATTTTTCAAAATAACAGTCTACCGTCTGCCATTAATACAGCTCTTGTAAGTTTTACAATGAATACGTTTCCTCCAGTTTTAGTTACACCTTTACTTCTGATAAAAAAGGTAAACGGAGTACACGGAATGAGAAAATGTTGCAACACGTACCGTTTTTTCTCCTTTTGGCTCAGTCGATCAGCAGAGTTCTGTTTCCTGTCCTGATCAGACCTCCGTCCTGTTTCCACGACAAAAAATGAGAGAAAATGAAGTCCACGGTAGAAATAAAATAAAGGTCTTAATATATCCATCTCAAAAAGGTATTTTCAATATGACAAAAAGTGAGCTATGCGTGGGAAATTCACCATTTAATGCTTTTGTGACAGGGCTATTAATTATGTCTCAAGCCTCGGTTCGTTCGCCCACCGATTTCATGTCATGCCTACTTAGACGAATCACATACGTGTGTTGCGCATTGATGTGACCTTTGTACACCAGATGAGGTGTACAAAGCATTTCTCTTTGAACATAGGTCAGTGACAGTAGACCATGACTGAAGATGGAGCCACAATGTGGGATATAATGTCATGCAAATTCTCAATTTCTTTATGCAACTTTTGGTCTTGTGCATGCATATGCGTAAATTCCTAACGAGGTGTATTTCTAGCTTCTCATGGATTTTGATTTGGAATACTTTCTCAAAGCTCCAAGAGGATATTTATAAAAGCAAGGTTCATATTGGGGCCATGGGGATAAGAGGCTATAAGAAACTCAGCTCATGCTTGGCATTGGTACATGGTGGCAATAAGGCCAAGTATGTCCATTTTTAAGCTTGTTCATATCCTTTAAAAGAAAGGGAGATGGGGACAATATTTCTAACACTTTTCTAAAAATTGTATCACTGTTTCTCAAGTTTTTGAGGATAACATGAAGGAAACACCACAGGTAAGCTATTCCTGCTTGTATTGGGAATGGCTGATTCCTGTTCCTTTCTCAAACTCCATGACCCTGTACCCCGCTCAAAACACACACACACACACACACACACACACAAAAGGACTGCATACCCTCTCCTTACACACACTCTCTCGTCTATTAACTTAGGGTTGAACTTGTCGTTTTAGCTTTATCCCCTAATATGTTTTGAATGGTTTATATGTAAAATCCCTTAATAAAATGGGTTCATGCGTCAGGGGTGCCCTGTCATGGTATTTGTTGTTTCTTCCACTGATGGGTTCAAGTATTTTGTTTATGGGATTTTTGCATATAAGTCCCTACAAACTTAGCTAATTGTTGATTAGTCCCCGAGTTCCACTTATTTGTCTGTAAGCCCCTATAATCATTACCGTTATACAAATAAGCCCCTGCTGTTCGTTCCGTTCAACGAAAGTTAACCGAATTGTGGTTAACTTGACCCAAGATTATGAAAAGACAAAACTACCCCTAAAGAGAGAGAGAGAGAGCTCACCATCATCGATGGGGCACGGCCAGTCCGGCACCTCCTAAGGTAGGGGATCTTCTCGCCTCCAGGGGCGTCTCCAAAGGCAAATCCAGCCAAGCACCTCCCTTATGCCAATCGAGTCCGTGCTGGGGTGGTTTTGGCAGCTGCACCTTGAGATCGTGGCGGTGGTGCAGTAGGAGGGCCGACATCGACGTTGTCGACAAGGGGGGTTCCGGCGCGGGGGGGGGGGGGGGGTTGCTGCTGCTGTCAGCCGTCTACGCCGCTGCCCAGCCCTCGTCTGGCCACCTTCTCTCCCTTTGCCGGCCGCCATAGCCACCACTGCTACTATCAGCATGCCCCCTCTCTGACTGTCAACCTTCCCCACCCTGCTGGCCCGCAGCCCTCTGCAGATCATGACCCCTCCAGCCGCCGTCGGTGCCCACGCTGCCTACAAACCATCCCCCCTCTTTCCGCAGCCGTCTACAGCAGTCCTCATCCCCCCTTTTAGCCCAGCACCACCACTGGCACCACCGCCAGGGTGCCTTCCTGGGGGCCAACTTGAGAGACCTAGGGGAGAGAGAGAGAGCAGAGGGACCAGAGAGAGAGAGTGAGAGTAGGGGGCCCATGTTGGAAGGGTATTTCCGAGATTTCCAGTGCCTTGTCACCCTCAAGATGGAATATTTCACGGGATATTCGCAAACCACATGGGCTTTTTACCAAGAGTTAGAAGATTATAGGGGCTTGCAGACAAATAGGTGTAACTCAAGGACTAATCGGCAATTAGCTAAGTTTGTAGGGACTTATATGCAAAAATCCCTTTGTTTATTGTGTGATGTTGGGACCTATATATGTTTCTTACATCGGCCATAGTCGTTTCGGGGGTTTGAAAGGGTTAACCTAGAGTGGAGCAGAAATATGTTTGGTGGTTCATTTATTGCTGAAATTGCCGTGTCATGCTACTCACACTTCATAGCTATCAGTAGATGACATCTGGCATCAGTGTTTGACGCATTCACATGTGGACACGTGATCCACACGCCAATGGCAGATGATACCTGCTGGTAGTTAATTTTCTCTACATGTGAAGCATGTGAAGTCATCATAGCATTGGTGGGCTGTGCATCGGTGGAGAAGACTAGAGTTAGTCCTTTTTTGAGTTTAGTATGTGCTATCCAAGCAACTAGAACTGAACCTTACCTTTGGGAACTATAATATGACACATTCATCTGTCTTTAGACAAGTTGTTTTGCTTCTGCCACATTTCTATGTTATTTTGCAATCTTCGCTTACCTTCATTTTCAACAGCAGTGAACTGAATGTTTTTCATCACAAACTAATTAATTTCCATGTGCATGTTCCTGCACACAAAAGATAATAATCATGATAATAAAACTTGTCTTATTCCTTTGCTTTGTGCTTTGCAGTATGACTTTGAGCTCGTTTTTGTGAAGAATTTTCATGAATTTGTAGATGAGAACTTGAAAAAGCCGGTTTTTGCAGAACTCATGCGAAGGCTTGGTGCATTGGGTGATGGAAACCCAGATCATAGTAAGTTTTACAACATTTTTGTATGATTTTTGTGTCTTCACTTTTATTGAACTATCAACACTCTGCGGTTGTACTTGATATGCCTTTTCATCACCACAGTGAAAATTGAACCATATAACTTTTTGGAAAGAGATATACTATAGAGAAAAGAGAATACTATTTGGATAATTTCAGCTTGATGTTCTACAAGCTGAAATCTGCATTACCTTAATCCTTCAAAGGGAAAGAAATATCCATAACATATCCAACATCATATCTTACTGGATGCAATAGCAAGAACCTAAAGGATTGCTGCACACTGAATATTCCATGTTGGGTATGATCCCTCACCCATACACAAGTAACATAGTCTGAAAATATGACAATGGTAGTGTAATGAAGTTTTCCTCAGTTTCCAGTCTCATCTTTAACATTTTCTTGGTAAATGTAGCGACCTTATCCAAGGAGGAATGGGAGGTAGCTTACCTCTATTTGGCTTTTGTCTTCAGGAAGGTAACTATGAAACTGAAGCATTATACATGCAACAACTTTTCATACGAGATTTATTCATCTTGCAAGTTACTTCAGTAGTTTTAACATAATCCTTTAATGTGCTCCACTTTACATAGATAATCATAATTTTTTTTGAAAGTATAGATAATCATAATTTTGTCCTTATTGTTTACTGTCAGTAAATTTTACAGGTATAATTCCATATGTGCCTACGGAATCTTATCTTATTCTACTGTATACTCCCTAATTATTTTTATTGTCATATATGCTCCTGGTAATAAACTGTATTATATCACTTGGATCCCTCCTGCCATTCTGAAATTTGTGTACGTTAACTTTGGGTGAGTTAAGAAAGACAAAAGACTAACTTGCCCTTCTTTAACCTTCTTACATAATCAAAATGATTACATGCATAACCCCAAAATATTTCATATTCTCTTGTGTACCATCCCAAAATCTTATAATTTGCATCTCAGTACATTTTTAACAGAATGTTCATTTAACTGTTGATAGAATTGGAACTAGAGTGGTATAATTGGAACTTTATTGCTTATTATGATGGTAGACATGATGTTCTATGAGGATTAAAACATAAAAGATACCAGGTATACATGCATTTGTTCAATTTTATATATCCCATAATCTTTCACGTGAGATTTTGTAATTATTTCGGTATGTTGAACACCTTTTCTAGGTCTTTAGAACTCTTGACACAGATAATCTGTCATGACCTGATCCAACTTTTGTGAAGTTTGGGCCAAGCCCACAGTTTTTTCCCGATAGGTGCCTCACAAGTTATGGATTCAAATACTACATATATTGCCTAATTACTTTTCCAGCTTTCTGATATGGGACTAGTCCGGTCCATTCTTACCCCAGCTCCCCCATCCACAGTGGTAGCTCCATGCTATGGCAACTGCGCTCTGATACGATACGTCTTGCACTCTATGTCCAGGTAGCTCTTTCCTATGGGTAGCCCTCTCCTCTTGTGTCCACTTTAGTCCAAACACGCACGGTTTTTCCCCTACAAGGTTCTTCACACGTTATAGATCCAAATCCTACATATATTGCCCAATAACTTTTCCCGTTTTCCGATATGGGACTAATCTGGTTCATTCCTAGCCCTAACCCTTGTCCACAGTGGTAGCTCCACAATATGGTGGCATCACTTCAGTATGTCTTACACCCTATGGCGGATTCACTTTAGTATGTCTTACACTCTACGTCTGCACCGCCCTTTCTTATGGGTAGCCCTCTCTTCCTACGGGACTTGTGGCTGAGTCACTACGTAATCATCATCCTGTTCACTAGTAGCTGGTTGGTTGCATAGATTATCATGATTTTGTTCTTCATTGATACCTGACTAGTTGTCCATTTGGATTGGGGGAGAAAATTGAAATCATTACCATTTTTCTTCATTATCATGGTTAGACACACTAAAAATGCCTGGGCAACGGATTTGTCTTGTTGATTTCTTCCCTCTTGGCTGGGCAGAGGCAAATTCTTAAACGTGCCTGCCAACAGCAAGTCAGTGCTCAGAAAGAACTCTGTTGTGGGAATGCTTCAATGGACATATCTTGCCACAAACAAGTCACATTTTTTGGAAGGAAGTCTCTCTCTTAGTGTTTTAGTGAAATTAAGCTAGATTTGTTGGCCATTCATGTGGAAATGACAGATTCTGTTAGTCATCTCGACCATCTGCTTGGGTGTTTTGAATCAAGATGGATTTTTGCTAGGGTGGGTCTTGTAAAATGTTTTGACTTGCATGCCTTAACCTAATTGATTCAGTACCAAATTCTCAGTTAAAATGAAAAGCAGTATTCTCCAGAATGCAACTGCGTTGGGATTTTCATGCGATAAAAGGTCAAACAACATATCGATAGCCAAATCCTCAGAAAGTACATCTTCTAACCGTAAGAATATTCACTTCTCAGCGTGGCCAGCATGATCCCAGTCAAAGAAAGAGCAGACTGAACAGAGGCCAGATGCAGATATCAGAGGATGACGTCATGCATATCAGCACCAGAGCCTGAACCAATCGTTGCTGAATCGAAGCCCAACTTATAAACAGCACCGTTCGAAGAAACTACTGGTTCTTTCAAGCATGTCTACCACCAGATGGTGAGGACAGCTAACTAATTTGGTAGATTCTGGGCGTTATGCCCTCAAGTCTCCAAGCCTCAAGTTGCCACCTAACTGATCATTCATTAGGAACTTACAAATCCATGCTTCTGTCAAGCTGGATCAACTCATGCACTTTGGAGGGACAAGGAGGAAAAGCATCAGCTGATCATTCATTGGGAACTTACAATGTTATTTTATGTGTAACATGATTAAGTTACAGAAGAGGGCATCTGATTTTTTTCTTCAAATTCTTCCCTGTGATGAGTGATTGAGATTTTATTGAGGGATCAATCTAGAAAGTTAAACAAACATTATGCATGGGAAGAGACGAAAATCGTCTCTTCCCTGTAAAATGAGTTTATGTCCTGGGTTGGGCTTTTCTGTTTCTTATTCCCCTTTCCTCAAAGCCAAGACGAAATCATCATGGCAGTGTACTGTGATCACTTTGGGCTATGATAATTTGTCAGAGACAAGTACCATTTTAATTAGTAGGAATTTTCTCAAGGAAACACTATTTTCATAAATAATTATCAGAATATAATTCAAACAAAAACATTTCCAAAACTATACATCTTTTGTCGACTTGAGCACCAGGGGGCTCAAAACTGTACATTCAGGATCAAAATTAGATGCATCTTTAATATTTTAAAACTTTGACTTGATTTTAATTATTTTTATAGCATTTGAAACCATTGTTTAAAAAGGTGACGTCTTACGATATTAAGATTTAAGTCTCAAGGTGAGACATTAGAAAAATATCTTGAGATATGTGTTTCATGTCTTTTATTTGAAATTTAAGTTTTTTTTGATTGAGGTGGTACGTTTCAACGTTGTCACTGTCTCAAGATAGATTTGTGTATCACATGATTAGGTGGTGTAATGAGATGTTATAGGGTAGATTTAAGATTTATATTTCTTTCATTATTTTTTAAAAATAATTTAATATGTTTGGTAAGTACTTTTTTAATGGGGAGAGAATAATCGAATTTGAATTAGAGCCCTCCCCCTATGAGAAAGGGTGGCGAATCAACCGTGTTAAATAGTTAGTTTATAATTTAGTATTTTTAAAATAAATATAATATTAACACATAAAATTAATCATATTTATAATTTTTATAATTTTAAGATTATTTTTTAGTCTATTAAGACTTACGTTATGTCTCGTTGTGTTTTAAAATTTACGCTTTATGAGATCTACAGAAAGGGTCTCACAATTGTCCCAAGATTTTTTAAACTATATTTAGAACATAAAAATATCAACGGTAAAATATTGGAATCGAACATTCCAATAAAATACTGGAATTGGATATTCCAATAAGATATCAGAATCGGAAATGGCATGTTCTGTATCCTATTTCCAATTCATAATTCAACGAGCTTTTTATTATTAAATTATTTTAAATGTGTATGTTTTTTAGTTTAAAGCGTAGTCCCAATTATTTTGACAAGTTTGGATGATATTTATTGAACAATTTGATTTTTATAAAGAGAATTTGAAGTATGAATGATGTATAAAATATGATTTCAGATGTAAAATTTTAGAAAAAGATAACATTATGATATTATTGGAAATGGTTAGATTCCGAGTCGGAACATAATCGAAAACAATATGTTTTGATTTTTATCGGAATTGAAATCTTATTTTCTTATTGGAATCATAATTAGAATCTGTTGATTCCGCATTAGATTTCAATCCATTTCAAGCTGGCAGTAGGTCAGATTAAGTGCACACTCCTAGCCCCGCTTTGAAAAGGAGCTATCCCATGGTTAACCACATGTTAACTCAGGGCTAATTAAATTTAAGCTTTGATTGGGGGCTAATGTGAATCGGGTTTTCTGTCGGACTAACTACGGGATAATCCCAAGCTTCGAATCCCACGGGTGAAGGTGGGTTAAGGTCTATCCAGGCTTCGAATCCACGTGCTCATTAAATCTAACGCAAACTCTCTCACGTACTCACCCTCCCTCTCTCCTTCTCTCTGACACACCTAATTAATACACACACTCTCTCTCACACACACTAGTACTCACCCTCCCTCTCTCTCTCCCTCTCTCACCTAATTAAGGCACCCTCCCCTCCCTCTCTCTCTCTCTCTCTCTCACGTAGTTAATGCCCACCCCCTATCTATCTCTCTCTCTCTCACACACACACACTTACTCACCCTCCCCCTCTCTCTCTCTCACCTAATTAATGCCCACCCCCTATCTCTCTCTCTCTCACACACACACACGTATTGTTATAAATTTTATCGTGGCTAAGTTTTTAGTTAGTAATAATAATAATAATTTTTATCAAAAGTTTTTTATTATAAATATATATTTATCAAATAAAATTTACTTTCATGATATATTATTATTATAATGATGTTATTTATCAAGTAAAATTTATTTTCATGGTATATTATATTTATAGAATATAATCAAAATATTTAAAAATTAAGATAAAATAAAATTATTAAAGATAAATAGTAACACAAAATTGGTAGTTAATGCCGTTTTTGACTTTAAAATTTTAATTAGTTAGATTGTTGATGTTATTTGTCAAACAAAATTTATTTTCATAGTATATTATATTTATATAATATATTTAAAATATTTAAAAATTAAGATAAAATAAATTTTTTAAAGATAAATAGTAACACAAAACTGGTAATTGATGTCATTTTTGACTTCTAAATTTTAATTAGTGAGATTGTTGATGTTATTTATCAAATAAAATTTATTTTCATGGTCTATTATATTTATAATATATTTAAAAAATATTTGAAAATAATATAAATTAATCTTTTTCAAAGATAAACAGTAACATAAAGTCTTATTAATGCCATTTTTTACTTTTAAATTTTAATTAGTGAGATTATGGATATTATTTATCAAAATATTAATGATGTTATTTATCAAAATATTTTTATTTTTATGATATATTTAATTTATAACATATATTAAAATAATTTAAAATTAAAATAAATTAAAAATTATAAAGATGAATAATAACTTAAACTAGTAATTAATGTGTGTGAGAGATAGAGAGTGACTAGAGAGAGAGGGGAGAGGAGAGAGGTAGAGAGAGAGAATGAGAGATAAATTAAAAATGTAAAAAGATATATAAATATAATACTTAATTTGTCATCATTATCGAGTTAATCTATTACTTATCAAATCATACTAAATTAAAAGTAAATAAATCCACCTCCTTACTCCATATTAATTACTCTCTTATCAAATTAAAAACGAGTCAACTCTTAACTATTTTAATCGGATTGAGTTAGTCCACTTTTAACCTGACTCTCAACCAAACTGAGGCCTAAGATCGTGTCATTGAGACCCCTGCCACCACCTACATCGTCTGTGAGCACTTCCCCCTCCCCCACTTCCATCTGCATCCTCGTAGGTGCTCCACTTTGCTTAGGAAGGGAGAAACCCTAGGGTTCGGTCCGGCAATAGCTAGATTTGGCCTCGGAACCAACCATTTGATTTGGTTTCTAGAATGCTACATCTTCCGATCTCTGATCGACTACCGTTTCTATTCTTTTCCATTTAGATCCCACCTTGCCTTCCGATCTCTGCTTCCTCGATGGATCTGAACGAACTCCCCTCCACTCTCATCTGTTGATCGAGTTTCTGTCTATATGATCCAATCTCATGTGCCAAGATGAGGGTGGAGTGCCGCGACCGGGAGACAAATGTCCTCCTCAAGTACACCGCCAACGATGTGATAGACAACACAGGGAAGTACAAAATCGAGGTCGATGGTCCTCCTCCTTTGCCGTGGAACCCTTGGCTGCTGTGCCCCTTCTACTGCCTTCCCCTTGAGTCTGGCAGTGCAACAGATGAGAGAGAGAGAGAGACGCCGGAACCCCTCTGTGCCGAGCGGCCTCCTCCCCGTCGGACCCCTCTCGTTGCACTCTTACCCTCTCGTTAACTATAATCAGATTAATTTTTGTGGACGATTGCCGGGGACTTATCTGTATAACGTCGATAATCATAAGGGCTTATAAAATATAATTATAATTCAAAGCTAATTTGATAATTAATTAAATTTATAGGTATTTATATGCAAAAATCCCTATAACATATTATAAGAAATATAGACTTACCAACTTTGGAGATGCATTATTGAGCCATCACATATTCGGAACCACCAGATCAGTCGAATAATGGGGTGCTCCCAGTGACAATTGAACCTCTCTCTCTCTCTCTCTCTCTCTCTCTTATCGGCCCAAAATAAGAACTGCCGCCACTTAGTTATTTCAAAATTATATGATTTAATCTCTATTTTTTATTTACACCATTAAATTTTCTCTACTATTAAGAAATTACTTATAGATTAAAAATTATGTAATTCTTGCATTTATTTCTCATGCATATAATGAACATAAAATAAAACAATTTGGGTAGCATAATTTATTATGGTATCATGTGGCATATACGGTTTTGATATCGAATTCAAATGACTTTTTATGTATAGTTAAGGTAAACTTTATATAATTTTTAATCTATAAATAATTTCTTAATAATAGAGAAACTTTAATGGTGTAGATAGCAAATCGTACATTGAATTTCGAAATAAATGGTGTGGACGTGGGCCGAGAGAGTTGATCGAATTACGATGTTAAGTTGGACACCTCTTAATGCGAGTGTGCTCTTTCGACACTTCTTTCTTTTAACTTGTTACAGTTTTTAGTTGTCTCATATTTCAATTTTTTGAGAATCCTTTTCAACCTCCTCGGGATTTGTCACAGATGAGTCCAGTGTTATTAGAATCAGATCGAATCGGTGGGTTGAATCGGTCCGATCGTAAATCGTTCTACGAATCGATTCGATTATGGTCGGTCCGATCTAATGTTAAAGAACCGGACGAACCACAGTTCGACCGGTGAACCGATCTGACCCGATTCACCCTTTAAAATAAAAATAAATAAATATAAAAATATTTATATATTCAAAATGATATTTACGTGTGAATAAAATTATCTTGTTATTATTTATCAATTTATTTTAAATATATTTGAAGTTTAAAAGTTTAAAGGAGCATATATGTCAATTGTGAAAAGTGAAGTCCAATGAAATATTATAAAATTTTAATGTCAATTTATTTAACCATATTATTATTATTATTTACTTGTATAGTTACATAATCATGACTAATAATTATGGATGTATATTTTTTATTTTGATCATTATATCTTATTTTTTATTATCTTGGATTATAAAATCAGGTCGAATTATGTATCAATATTATGATGATGTCACGGCTCAAACCGATTCGATTGAACGGTTCAATCGATTCGAATCGAACCAACTCATTGACTGACTCATACACCAATTCAATTCTGATAACATTGGATGAGCCAACGATCTTATTAGGGCCTCTTTGTTTCTCGGGTAGAATAAGGTGTTCGACCCTATGAGGTCGAACACGTCTTGTCGGGGTCGAATAGGGTCGCTGTGTGTGAGAGGAGGGTGTGGACCTCACCTAGATTCTCTCTCATCGTTTAAGCAATCCACCCGACAGTTCTAATATCAAACTTGGCCTTAGAGAACAGTTAAGAGTGATGTCCAAAGACAAATGGCAGGAGCGTTTTCCCGAAGGTGGGGGAAGGAGAGTGCATAATTTAACTGTCATAATACTAAGGAGACTGCCATTCACAAGAACACCGGATACTTGAACGTCTCGACAAAACATCAAAAGCAAAAGATGAAAATATTAGAAAATAAATGTGCATACGAATTGCCTGACCTCTCTTACAATAAGACGGAGAAGGTCTTTCACTCTTTTTAACGTGTTCTCATGAGTTTGTGAACTTATCTTAGTGCTACAGCTATATACACAAATGACAATTCACGTTCTTCGTTAGACCCCTGCTTTAGATTTCATTAATAAACCTCAAGGTTCGCCGAATCCGAGGCCGATCTGATCACTTTTTGTTGGGGAGCTACAAGAAATATACTAGGCACAAATATATGTGTAGTCGGAGAAATCAACACGGAAATATATTCTATCCGCACACCTTCGGCGGATCTGTGCAACCACAATAATCTCTATATCATCCACACACGTACGTATCCGAGTTGAAAAATACCAAACCAACACAAGAACAATCACACACAAAATGCACCGGATTTTTAACGTGGAAAACCCTCCCTCGACATGGAGAGGGAAAAACCACGGGGCAAACCGACAGTGATCTACTATGTAGAAATAGCAATACACGATTTTTCTTCTCTCAAGATTTGCTCAAATCTTGAGGTATACACATAAGAGAATGGAGGGATGTAAGAATACCTCAACGGGGATAAATCCCCAAAGTGAGAGAACAAAATACCCGAGTTCACCGGACTAACCTCTTTCTCTCACTTTTCTTCTTCCTCTTCCTCTTTCTCTTTCCTTTCTCTCTTTCCCGCAAGAACGCCACCGCAGGAGGAAGCAACAGCCGCAGCTGCTGCCGTTTCTTGTTTTCCCTGTGTGTTGATTAGGTCTCAGGTGTGTGTTTGGATATGAGATGGTGGGGGGGGGGGGCATATAATGCACCCCACCCCTTTAACCGGTGCCAGGCCCACTAATGGGCTGGACCGCACCAACAATCTCCCCCTCTAGCCCATGGTGGGAGGTAGTACTAAAATGATTCCTCACCGGGAGTCTATGCCAGCCAGTCGCCGACATAACTCTAGCTTCTCTCTAGAAACCACCTTTGTCATCATATCAGAAGGATTTTTGTCTGTATGAATCTTCTTCAGCTTCATCTGTTGTTGCTCTATAGCATCTCGCAACCAATGGTATCTCACATCAATGTGCTTTGTACGGGAGTGATATGTGGAGTTTTTGCTCAAGTCCATAGCACTCTGACTGTCACAAAAAACTACATACTCTTCTTGCTTCAAACCCAATTTCTGCAAAAATCTTTTCAGCCAAAGTATTTATTTCCCTGCTTCAGTTGCTGCAATATATTCTGCCTCAGTAGTAGATAAAACAACACATTTTTGTAATTTAGACTGCCAGGACACAGCTCCCCCTGCAAAAGTAAATAAGCACCCTGAGGTTGATTTTATGTGATCAAGATCACCTGCCATATCAGCATCTGTAAAGCCTTCTAGAACTAGTTCTGAACTCCCAAATGTCAAACACACTCTAGAGCTACCTCTCAAGTATCTGAAGATCCACTTCACTGCTTCCCAGTGCTCTTTCTCTGGATTAGAAAGGAATCTGCTCACTACACCAACTGCATGTGCAATGTCAGGTCTGGTGCAGACCATTGCATACATCAAACTCCTAACTGCTGAGGAGTAATGAATGCTCTCCATCTCTTCCATATCTTCCTTAGAAGAGGGACATGACTTCTTGCTGAGTTTGAAATGAGCTGCTAATGGAGTACTCACAGACTTGGCATTCTTCATATTGAACCTGTCAAGTACCCGTTCAATATAATTTCTTTGTGACAACCACACTTTCTTAATTTTCCTGTCACGAAAGATATTCATGCCCAATATTCTGCATGCTGGTCCCAAGTCTTTCATATCAAAGGACTTTGATAAATCTGCTTTCAATTTATCAATCTCTTGAGTATCCTGACCAACAATCAACATATCATCAACATAAAGTAAAAGGATAATGAAGCTCACATCTGATAATTTTCTGAAGTAAACACATGCATCTGCAACTGTCCTCTGGTACCCATGGCTCACCATAAATGAGTCGAATTTCTTGTACCACTGTCTAGGTGCCTGCTTTAATCCATACAAGCTTTTCTTCAACCTGCATACCATGTGTTTCTTACCTTTCACTTCAAAACCTTCTGGTTGTACCATATAGATCTCTTCCTCCAAATCACCATGAAGGAAGGCAGTCTTCACGTCCATCTGCTCAAGCTCCAAGTCTAAGCTTGCAACCAAGTCTAGAACCATCCTGATAGAAGTCATCTTCACAACAGGAGAAAATATTTCATCAAAATCAATTCCCTGTTTTTACGCAAAACCTTTCACTACCAATCTAGCTTTATACTTCAAGTACTCTGTATTGCCATCCTTTTTCAGCTTGAAAATCCACTTGTTCTTCACTGCTTTTCTGCCTTTAGGAAGGTCCACCAACTCATAAGTATTATTCAGCTTAAGTGAATTCATCTCGCTCTGCATGGCTTTGAACCACTTATCTTTGTCTTTATGAGATTGCACCTCCTCAAAGCTCTCTGGCTCCCCCTCCTCAGTAAGCAGCATATACTGAGAGGGAGGATATTTTGATGATAGCTGTAGCACTCTGGAAGACCTCCTGATCTCTAACTCTTGATGCCCCCCCTGCTCAGAAACCTCATGCTCTGGCTCAGCATCACTGTCACCTAATTCTGGCATTTCATCACTGTCATCTTCACCTTGCATTTCTTCTCCATCTGTAAGCTCTTGCACTGGAGAAGGAATGGGTGCGAGATCTGGAGCACTGTAGGAAGATTGACCTTTCAACTTTGTTTCTTTGATGTCTTCAATATTCTGATCTTCATAAAAGATCACATCTCTCTGTCTGACCACTGTCTTCTTTTCTGGATCCCATAACCTGAAGCCAAACTCTTCATTTTCATAGCCTAAGAAAATACAAGGAATGGCTTTGTCATCAAGTTTCCGTCTTTGGTCATTGGGGACATGCACAAATGCCTTGCATCCAAACACTTTCAAGTGATTGTAGGATACCTCCTTCCCTGACCAAATCTTCATTGGAATTTCAAAATCCAAAGGAACAGAAAGAGATATATTTATCAAATAGCAAGCAGTGCGAACAGCTTCAGCCCAGAAGCTCTTTGGTAGCTTTGCCATCCTCAACATACATCTTACCTTTTTCACAATGGTTCTGTTCATTCTTTCTGCTATACCATTATGCTGTGGGGTGCCTGGTTCAGTCCTTTCATGTCTTATGTCATGAGCTGCATAATAATCTGTAAATTCTTTGGAGATGTACTCTCCTCCATTATCTGTGCGGAGACATTTCAACTTTTTGTTTGTCTCTCTTTCCACCATAGCATGAAAATTTTGAAATGATTGAAACACTTGATCTTTTGTCCTCAGCAAATAGACCCACACCTTTCTAGATGCATCATCAATGAAAGTGACAAAGTACCTATTTCCACCCATGGACTCCACCTCAAAGGGACCACAAACATCAGAATAAATCAAATCTAAAATGTAACTTTTTCGTTGTGATGAAGAACGAAAAGAAATTCTATGATGCTTTCCAAGTAAACAATAATCACAAGGACTAAGAGTCATACCTTTCATGGAGGGAATGTAAGACTTCCTCGCTAAAAGTTGCAGTTCTTTCTCACTCATATGCCCGAGCCTTATATGCCATAAATCTGGAGAAGAATCACCTTGGACAACATTCAACACATCTTTGCACACTTTTGCATGAGTCTTGTAAAGACCACAACAAACATTTCCCTTGGCAACAATTAATGAGCCTGTAGTCAATTTCTATTTTCCTTGACTGAATCTGTGCTCAAAACCTTGCTTATCTAGAGCAATACCGGAGAGAAGATTGAGACGCAAATCAGGAACATGCCGCACATCCTTCAAAGTTAGTGCATACCCTACATTTGTTTGCAAACACACATCACCAATACCAACAACCTTTGAGTAGCTAGTGTTACCCATCTTCACATTTCCAAGATCTCCTGCCTTGTAAAATGTAAAGAGCTCCCTTTTAGAAGTTGCATGATAGGAAGCACCAGTGTCAACTATCCACTCTGAATCATGGCCTGTGAAATGCAAACAAGTGTCTCCCTCTATTGTGAGAATGACATTATCACCCTCTAATAATGTAGCTGCGTTGTTTTGATCATCCTCTGTCTTCATCTGATTTTTATCCTTCTTCTCTTTCATCTCTCTCTTCCATACCCTGCAGTTCCTCTTTAGGTGACCTTCTTTTCCACAATGAAAGCATGCTCTACTCTTGGACTTTGACCTGCCTCTGGACTTGCTTTGACCCCTTGACTGATCATTATACTTTGATCTACTCCTCCCCCTGTTCTCTGTGACAAGAGTATGTGCATTATCTGATCCAGCTAATTTTCTTCTTGTTTCTTCATTAAACAAGCTAGCAGTAACTAAACTCATAGATAGCACACCATTAGGAGCAGAATTACTAACTGACACAACCAATGTTTTCCAACTGTCTGGCAAGGATCCCAAAAGCAACAAAGCCTGGAGTTCATCTTCTAAAGTCATTTTCATTGTAGCCAACTGATTCACCAAACTCTGGAACTCATTCAAATGCTATGCAACATTGTTACCTTCTTTGAATTTCAAATTAACAAGCTTTCGAATATAAAAGCCTTGTTACCTACGGTCTTTTGCTCATACAAGGATTCTAATTTTTTCCACATTGCTTGTGCACTGGTTTCACTCGAAACATGGTGAAATACACTATCATCTACCCATTGTCTGACTGTGCCAATGGTCTTCCGATTTAATTTTTCCCAATCTTTAGCGGACATACCCTCCGGTTTGGCTCCATTACCTTCAATCGGATCATACAAATCCTTGCAATATAGGATGTCTTCCATTTTTGGCTTCCAAATAATCCAATTTGTATTATTCAATTTTATCATGGTGCTAGACGCTCCACTGTCCGACATTCCGACTCACAATAATAATGTCTGTAATTAAATCCCGCTCTGATACCACTTGTTGGGGAGCTGCAAGAAATATACTAGGCACAAATATATGTGTAGTCGGAGAAATCAACACGGAAATATATTCTATCCGCACACCTTCGGCGGATCTGTGTAACCACAATAATCTCTATATCATCCACACACGTACGTATCCGAGTTGAAAAATACCAAACCAACACAAGAACAATCACACACAAAATGCACCGGATTTTTAACGTGGAAAACCCTCCCTCGACATGGAGAGGAAAAAACCACGGGGCAAACCGACAGTGATCCACTATGTAGAAATAGCAATACACGGTTTTTCTTCTCTCAAGATTTGCCCAAATCTTGAGGTATACACATAAGAGAATGGAGGGATGTGAGAATACCTCAACGGGGATAATCCCCAAAGTGAGAGAACAAAATACCCGAGTTCACCGGGCTAACCTCTTTCTCTCACTTTTCTTCTTCCTCTTCCCTTCCTCTTCCTCTTCCTCTTTCCTTTCTCTCTTTCCCGCAAGAACGCCACCGCAGGAGGAAGCAACAGCCGCAGCTGCTGCCGTTTCTTCTTTTCCCTGTGTGTTGATTAGGTCTCGGGTGTGTGTTTGGATATGAGATGGTGGGGGGGGCATATAATGCACCCCACCCCTTTAACCGGTGCCAGGCCCACTAATGGGCTGGACCGCACCAACACTTTTTTGGTGTATCGACCTGATCCTGAGCTGGTCGGTCCCGATCCTTCACTGGGATCAGCTAAATCGATCAGGATCGATCTGGGATCGGCCGGATCGGGTGGGATCAGTCGATCCCAACCGATTCCGGGCGATCTCGCCCATGGTCTCCATTTGAAATTAAAAAAAAATTGAGAAGAAGGCCAACCAAACGTATTTGGTCCTTGGGGCTTTCAAATTTTTTGATTAATTTAGTGTCCCCCTAACATTATTTATCACCCCACCATGGTCGCCCTCTCTCTAGCACTCCATTTTTCTCTCTACAAGGACTTTCTCTCTCCTCGAAATTAGACTTAGGAAGTGATTTTTTTCTATTTTGATTAATTTGTGGTTCCCTAATATTTTAATTATATTCATTAATTTGCCTTTGTATTGCATGAAGGTATAGCATCTCTTAGTGGGCATATGTCAACTATTTCATTTTAAATTTGATATAGAACTTTGCTAGAACCATTTTTTTTATTTTTTTCAGATTTTTTAGAAATTCTTTTGATTTTTTTTTTGAAATGACTATCTCTAGCCGAGTGTGCTAGTCTGACTCGGCTGAGATCGGATCGCCAATCCCATCGACCTGGATCCCTCTTGAACCGGCCGATCTGATCTTAATCCCTGATTTCGCCTTCCTTGATAAACCTCATGTTTTGCTTAATGATATAATTTAGGTAAAAATGATAACATGTAAATATAGTTCGATTATAATTTAGCTAGTAAAATATTGCTAACAACCTATCCAGCTATACACTTGGTTCAATTGAATCCTTTCTTGTAGGTAACACGCCTTTGCTTATATCCTTTCACTATAAAATTAGTTGATAGGTCTTCTCTAGTCAACCGTATTAGTCATTCAGTCGAACCGCTTCAAATGACGTTGATAAACTCCAACTAAGTCTTACTCGATAAGCTTTCACTTCCTCCTATCAATCACTAGATCTCTCAGTTGAAACTTTCACCTATTAGCATTCGACCGCTAGATGTAATTGACATCACTCGACTGACTGTGTCGAAGGTGATAATACTCTTCAACTAATTTCTTCAGTTGCTTTCAGTAACTTGAATCCATGTGCTTGGTATCCCTTCGACTAACATTTCTTATGGCGAAAAAATATTCAACTGTTAATCTCAACTGATATTCCTCGACTACGCTCTTCAATTGTAATACTATTGCTATTAGCTTTTCGCCTAATATTTTTTTCAATTATCTTTCTTCAACCGTCTCTAGGCGACAACTTATATCTGTCTCATTTAGTCAGCTGATCACTTAAAACAATATTAAATCGACCGACTCTCTTTAATTATATATATTACCTAATTATTTAATGACTATTCAATCTTGAGCACTTCAACTATGTCTGATTGACTGATTTTCTTCGATTAATCTCGTCCAATCACACAATTTTATATTCAATCCACAAGATGCATTGTTGTCTTTTTGCTTCAACTAATAGATTCAAGAGATACTTGTATCAATTGTAAAAAATTTTAACTTCTAAAAAAATATATTAGTTTAATATATTTTTGAAATTCATATGTATTTAATATTCGACGTATTCCCAAAGGCATATATATAGAATATCTCTATTCTATATTTGCCATGGTTTACACGTAAATACTAGTCAAAGATCAATGTATACTTTTAATCTTGCAGCAGATATTGTTCGCATTCAAAATCTTGCTATTTTTTTGCATGTAATTTTACGACACGTAAAGTGTCTTGGACATGCACTGCAAACTACTTCAGTAGGGTTACATAAGATAACATCTTTCACTGTATATTGCCTATATTGACGGGTGTTGTCAATGTAGAAAAGATATACACGTCAAATCAAGAGACATCATGAAAGAACAAGACACCAAAGATATGTTGGTTTAAGAAGAAATTAGATGGCTACAGACACAATGGATTGTTATATCTCAAATAAGTATACGTTAGAGAGAAACCTGCAAGATCAAATGAACGTGTCTAATAGATAACCAGCAAATGTACTATGAATACAAGATTTATTCTCAACAAAAAACAACTTTTTAAAACTTTGAGCAAATTACTATATTCAAGTGCTACGAGCAACTCAACTCTCCACCATTCAAACACCTTATTGAAGAGTTTCATTTTTCAATGATTGCATGATCTGTTTGATTTTATTTTCCCTATTTATTTTAAGACACACATTTATTTTAAATTATAATTATGATTTGCTCTTTCAATTACCCCCACGCCCCACAAGAAATGCTTCACTACTAACGAGTGATATTAGAGTAAGATTCTCCAAGAACTGGTCTAATGACTTGGAGCAAAAATCTTGAAAGCAAAACAGAAATGGTAGCTATCTAGGAAGGTCGATTTATTAATAGACCATTGCTATTCAAGGAAACTGACTATCCTTACTGGAAAGCGAGGATGATCGACTACGTGAAAGGAACGTATTATGATGCATGGATGGTTATCGAAGTTGGTGGTCGACCCATCACATTAAACCCAAAGAAGAATGGAGTGAGGCTAAAAGGACATCGTGTCTTTAAATACTTCTAACAAGAAGTTTCATGTTTTAAGCACTCTCAATAGAACAATTTAACAAAGTGTGTGTTGCACCTGTTTATTTTCTGGAGCTAATTGAGACTCAAGTAAAGGGAATTACGCCCTAAACATTGCAGGATGGCATGACCCAGATGAATGGCACCATGCCAACCGTCCCCCAACAATCGAGCCCGACCCGAGACTCGGGACAACTCGCTATGCCCCACAACATAAATGCCACTGATTGGAATCTACACAAGTGTGTGGGTGAATATGAAGCCTTGATTAAAGAAACCTGCTCAAATTCTAGTTCAACTAGGGAGCTTTGTTTGGATATGTACAATGTGTTGGCCACTCAAATAGATGGGCAAAAGGGTTCATGATAAAGTATTGTATCTCAAACAAAGCATCATTAATAATGGTCCTTCACCACCTCAAGAGATGCCTTCTCAATCTCAAGTAGAACCTCAAGAAGTGCCTCCTCCTCCTACAAAGACAGAAGTTCCAAGTGCAATTCAAAGAACAATAGCACCTAGTAAAAGGACTAAAAAAATAAGAGAAGTGCTATAAACTGGTGCTGAAGCCACTCCATCTATAGCACCTTTGTCCAAGAGGAAGAGGTCTGCAATTCCCAAGCCGCGGGCCCTTGCTCCTCAATAATCCTCCAAAACTATGCTCGTCCAATAGCCAAGAGCACTTTCTATCCATCTGAGACTCAGGCTCAATCATCGCCAGCTCTTAAGAAGCCTATACCTCCTCCTTCTCTAGTTGAACCCTCTGTTTCTACAACAGTTGGAGAGTAGAGGACTCAAGATCAACCTCCTGCTGCTACTGATGTATCTCTACCTGACACTACTCATGTTGAGGTAATTCATGTCTATAACTCTCAACTCTTATATTCTTCTCTATCTATACTTATTTAGCCCTCCTTCACCTCTAACATGCAGCAAAGGTTAACATTTCCAAACCCTCTGATTCTTCTCTTCCACTCTCCGGGTTGTCCGTCATAGCACAAGAAGACATTACTGCGCTCGAAAAGGACATCTCCATAGTTGATTTGAGTATGATAGCTGATGACGATGCTGACGATAATGTGCCACTCAGCCAACTTCCTCTCAAGGAACCTAAGGAGGAACCCACCTCTGACGAAGAAAGGAAAGGGAAGGGAAAAAGTTCCCAAAAAAAGAGAGCAGAAGATCAAAATCACTGCTGTGATTAGAAAAATGATCAAAGTAATGAGCAAAAAACCCTATCAGAAAGGCAGACTTGCTGCATGGAAGGCATATCTACACGAGAAGTAAAGCAACAATGAACCATATGTGCAACTTCTTGAATGGGGTGAGTGATCCTTCCAGTGGACCCTTGCTAAGAGCGTAGCATGTCATGATACTCGAGAAGATCTTTTGGAAAATTTCCCTGAAGAAAAATCCAGGCTACAATAGTCCTCTCAGCCCACTCTCTCTTCACTAGCTGAACTAAAGCTTTCTTCTGCACAGGAAAAGGGCACCATACCACACTTACAACTCTAGGAGTATTTTCTTCCAAAGCAATCACCGTCAAGCTCTACTCCACCCTAGGATACATATGTTTTGACCATCGAAGATAAGAGACAAATGTTCAACTCTTGGCATCCAAATTAATCTTCGTAATTATATCATGGCATATCCTAGAGCTAGTCATCTGTTGAACAATTTCTATGATCCCAAGATCGAAACCTTTATCTTTGATGGTCATGGTTAGATATATATATTTTTTGAATACATGTATTTGTGTGGAAATTGTGGAGATATTGATGCAGAGCACATTAGTCGGGTCTTCTTTGGTACAAGAGGTGACACTCTTGGAACTTGAGATAAACATATTGATTATCCCTTACCATATCAATCTTTTGGCTCGTTACCTAAACAACCTAGATTACAGTAACAAACTTTAACTATTCAATATAAAACGCCATGCAATTAGCACATGGTTAATAAGATCAAACATTCCTTTGCATTCTCATTATATTTATACTCTTCATTGTACTCATTACATTGTTGTACATTTTGCTTGAAATCAATAAAATTTTATTGTTTCATTTTTGTTTGATTTACACATGTATTTGGATGTGGCTCTATTTATCTTACCCTTGTCGACGAATGACAAAAAATGTGAGAATATTTTGATTGGAATTGTAAAGAGAAAATATGTCTACTATGTGGATATAAACAAACATACATTTTTGCAGAAATTTTGTTATCACTAAAGAGGGGGAGATTATTAGATCCCTACTCCTTAATTTCATTAATAAGTCTCATATTTTAGCGTGATGACATAATTTAACAACTAAATTATAGTTCAGTTAAGAAAATACTTCTAATAATTTATCATACTACACTTAGTTGAATTACTATAGGGATAATATTTAGTTGAATCATTTCCAGCCGGCGGCACACCTTCACCCAAGTCCTTCAACTGAAAAAGCAATTGATAGTCTCCTTCAGTCATTCGTATTTAGTCTGTGCAATCAAACGTCTTCAACATACTCTATCAATTGGTAGACTCCAATTGAGTATTACTCAACAAGTTTTTACCTATTCCTATCAATCGCTAGATCTACTAGTTGAAGCTTTCATCCATCGACATTCGACTGTTAAATTCAATTGACATAATTTGATTGACCATGTCCACGGTGATAAGACTTTTCAATTGATTTATTCGGCTAAATTATTTAACTGCTTCGGTCAGGTAAATCCCTGTGTCTAATTTCTTTTCAACTACATTTCTTTAGGTGATAAGATATACAACTATTGATCTCAGTTGACATTCTTCCACTACCTCTATAGCTGAAATACTTAAACCATCAATTTTTCATCTAATACCTTTTTCGATTGCTTTTCTTCAACTGTCTCTAAGCGATAACTTGCACCTATCTCACTCAATTAGTTAGTCACTTTAGACGATACTAAGTCAACTGATCCTCTTTAACGGTCTATACTATCTAACTATTTGACAACGGCCGAGTCTTAACTCTTAAGGGCCAGTTTGATAATGGAATTGTCGGGAGGATTAGTTACACCATGAGAGAGAATGAGTGGTGGGACTCACACCCGCCCCTCACACACATGATGCGTATTCGAGGGCGGGCAGCTTGTCCGACCCAGAAGGGTCGAACACGTTATTCTAATCAAAAAATAAAGAGGCCCTAAGTCAATACTTCCATTGTGCATGCCTAACTGATCTTTTTCATTTAATCTTGTCTTATAAGATAACTTCATATTTAATTCAGTCGATGTATCGTTGCCTTACATACTTCAACTGAGAAATTCAGGAGATGGTTGTATCAATTGTAAAATCTTTTTTTGGTGTCTAATAAAATATATTATTTTACTATATTTTGAAATTCAAATACATTTAATGCTAAATGTATTCCTTATATGTGTATCCAAAGAATATTTAATGGATTACACCTAACCATCAGTCAAAGATCATTATATATATAATTTTAATCCTGTAGTAGATATTATCCGCAGCTAAATTTTTTCTATTTTTCACATGCAAGTTTCTAAAAGACAAAGTGCCTTAGACATGCACACTTAACTACTCCAGTACGGATATAAGAGATAATTTCTTTTACTTTTTACCGGCCACATTGACGTGTATTATCGATGTGGAAAAAGTGTAATCAAGAGATGCCCAATTTTTAACAAAGACATCAAGGACATGTTGGCTTGAGAATGATGACTCCATGTGCGTCAAAGCATGTATAGGCATATGTAATTCAGCTGTAGGAGGTTTCATATTAGATTCACCTTGAAAAATTTTATTTGATCACATGTTTAATTCTCAAGAAATGTGTGACCTATTAAGACTCTTCGATTCGCCAATTTTTTTGTCACGAAAAAAAACATTTAAATCAATTGACATAACTCATGTGCCATGTTCAAATGCCAACGTGAAGTTGAGCTGCACAATCCACATGAGTAGAAATGCATCGACAGTGGTGCAGCACGTAAAATTTAACAAAAATATCTGTAATAGCCTCCGACAAGTCTACCTCACAAAAGGCCAACCTTTCACTAGGGTCGGCTGACGAAGGATTTTATCTCGTAGGAAGGAGATCTCAAATTCAACTCTCGATCAAATTTATTTAACTCACGTTTAATTCATAAATTTAAATTTTATTAATGTTAAAAAATATGTACAGGTGTTTATAGAGTATTTGAATCAGTGTTATCAGAATTGGACCGAATCGGTCGGTCGAACCGAGCTAATTATGAACCGATCTCGAAATCGGTTCGATTAAGGCCAGTCCGATCTAATGTTAAAGAATCGGATGAACCGGACGAATCGTAGTTCGACCGGTGAATCGATCCGACCCGATTCATCTTTTAAAATAAAAAAAATAAAAATAAAAATATTTCGATATCCAAGTTTGACCGATGAACCGGTCAGATCCGATTCATCTTTTAAAATAAAAAAAATAAAAATAAAAATATTTCGATATCCAAAATTATACGTACATGTGAACAAAATTATCTTATTATTAATGATTTATTGTTATTTATCATTTATTTTAAATATATTTAAAGTTTAAATATTTAAAAGAGTATAGATATCAATTGTGAAGAGTGAAGATCAATGAAATATTATAAAATTTTAACGTTAATTTATTTAACCATATTATTATTATTTTTTTATTTATATAATTACGTAATCATAATTAATAAGTATATTTATTTATTTAATTATTATATTTTATTTTTTATCATCTTAGATTATAAAATTGGATCGGATCATCTATTAATATTACGACGACATCATAATTTAAATCGATTTGATTAAATGGTCTAATCGATTCAAATCGAATTAACTCGTTATCGATTCCATTGTGATAACATTGATTTGAACTTAAATCTCTCGCGTCTTAATTTGTTAAATTTTTCGTTATTAAAAAAATTAAATTCTGACGTGCCCGATCCACGACGCAAATACTCCCTACGAATACCATCGTGCGGGAGGCCTCTGATGTCGGAAGTTGTGAACTGACAGGGGCAGTGGGGTGAGCTCAGAAGCGTCAGAAGGATCCTCTCAAGCGGTGGATGCAGGGGAACTGTGTGCAGTAGGCTCGAACTCTCAGCCGCGAATCGTGATCCGGAAGGTGAGAAGAAGAAAAAAAATCTGTGAGAAATCTTTTGAATTTTACTGTAGTTTTGGGATCAGGATCCTTCAAGTTCTCGAGATCTAGGTGTTTCAACTTAAAGGGAAGGTCTTTTCTTGACTCTTCTTGTTGGTACGTTGCTTTCTGCTGGTCTCCGTCCGCGTTGTTCCTTGGATGCGTGGAATACTAGGAGAAAACCAAATGTGCGCTTGTGCGAGTTTAACGAGCGTGGGAATATGGGTGGTTGGAAAATTGATAGATAAGATCTAAGATTGCGACTTTTGAACCATTGGATCGAAATTAATGGCGACATTTGAGCCCTGGATGTCACTAGATCTCTACGAGTCTCGGCCCCTTTCATGGCTCCCTTTGTGGCAGCTCTCGTCATCTGGGCGCAACACGGGGATCTGGTTGAGTCCCTACTTGTGTTTAAGGTTGCCAGTTTACTTGCTTGTGGAATCTCCGATACGGCTGAGTGTTAGGTGATGATCTTTATGATCGTGGAAAAGCTTAGTTCACGTGCTATCCAGTTGCTTCATGGATCCTTCACCTCCAGTGTGTTTTTTCTGGCCATTTGAATAGCCGTTCCTTATTCTGTCTTTTGGAAGTTGAGTTGTGTTCACCACACATTTATCTAGGATACCCTTTGGTCGGGAATGAATGTGATTTTCCCTGTCGCTTCTAGTTACATAGTTGCTTCCGTTGTCAGCTGAATCCCCCCAACCGTATAGGAAAAAAACAGAGAATATCTTTCATCCTTCCATTCCATTGCTTTTGCTGCTTGTGCTCTCCTTCCCCTTCTTGCTTTCTAATTTCCATGTTTTTTAGACCTTCCAAAAGATTTGATCGTGCACCATATGGTGAATAATATTGAGGTGTTTTATTTCATCCAAGTCATATTGTGCATGTAGAATATGGTGTTAACTTCCTTAATCCTTAGAACCAGCAGTTTGGTCTGTAGCTTTAAGTTATTATCTGCTTCTGATTTTGCTGAATCGTTTTCACTCAATCATGTCTTGCAGATGTCTGTTACTGATGCCATGCTTCCCCATATTGCTTTACTTGGTGCGGGTATCTTTGTTCGTACGCAATATATCCCTCGCCTAAGGGAGCTAGCCGGCTGTGTGGTTGTTAAAACAATTTGGAGTCGTACTGAGGTATGTAAACTGTCTTCTTGCAATGTTGCAACCTGTGTCTATTCCTTTTGTGTTGTTTCCAGATGGCAGGATGATTTTGGATGGGGTATCTAAAGATTATGAGCAGCATTGCCATGGTTGTTTTTTTATGTATGGAAGAGTATGTACTTTGAGTGATGTGAATACGTAAATTATGAGGCAATACCATGCCTAGTTTCTTTCCCTGGCCATAGTTATTTTGTAGTAATTCAAGGCTTATTTGATTACATGATGTTCTTCCCCTGCTTAAAACCAAAACTGAAGCTTCATTGCATCATGTGTACGTTCATTCTCACTAAATGAAATATAAAAATATAAAAATATAAATGACCACCATCGCTTATGAATATTTTCTGCATTTAATCTGCATTGCCCCTTCAGCAAGTTGACAGGGCCTGAGAAGTTCAAAATCATGCTCCAGTCCTGAACACTAATGCTTGGAGAACTTTATATAAAATGTTGAAGGTTGGGTGTTGTGTTTGGTTGTTGAAAATGATATCTCTGAACAGTAAAGTTTGTTTATACTATATCTCAATGAGTATTTTTTTTCCTAAATTAAAGGTCATATTCTAAAGTTTTTATTTACAATGTCATTCCATCAAGGAATCTGCCAGAGCTGCTGCAGAACTTGCTCGTGATTTTTCCCCAAATATTGATTGCAAATGGGGTGAGGCAGGACTAGATGATATTGTTCAAGATAGATCAATTCATGGGGTTGCAATTATTCTTGCTGGACAAGTTCAGGTTTGTCATAGATATTTGTTGTATCAGTCATTTTCACATGGTATGGTCTATTGCATTTCACTAATCACCTTTCTGCTTTAGGGTTTTTTGCACAGAAACCATTGTTACAGGCGAAATTGCAGATATATCGTTCTTGGGAACATATTAGCACGTATATCACTACTATTTTGAAAAAAAACTTGCAAATATGCAAATTCAGTTTGGATGTATATCACTACTATTTTGAAAAACTTGCAAATATGCCACCACTTTGCACATATTTGCAAGTTTTTCAAAATAGTAGAGATAGACATGCTAATATATTTCCAGGAATGAAATATCTGCAATTTCCCCTCTAAGCGTGGTTTTTGTGCAAAAAACCCTCTGCTTTATTGTCAATTACTTTATCTAATATTTTTTTTCACATACTTAGATATGCATAGTTAATGCATGGATATGGTTGTGGACTTGAAAATTATTATCAAACCAGTGTATCCTCGGGGGGGGGGGTGTTAATGAGTTGTGTAACTGAATTCAGAATCGTATTTCAAATTATGATTTCATTGGGTCTTGGTTGAGTCTTGTTTGAGGATTAAATTCTTGGGTTAGTGAGTTAAGTAAGAATTTTGACCATGAAATCAATTCATGGGTTAGTGAACGTGAGTTTGTTTTAATAAAGATGTCTAAATGAGGAGGGAATTGAATTCTTACCTCTCCAAGGTGTGAATTCAATACCCCAAAACTCTTTTTTAATCTGCCTTTTAGTAGGAATCTTAATTCCTAATGAAATGTGATTCCTAACTAGACATATAACAATAACGTTAAAAAACTGGTCACTTTCAAAAAACTAGACATATATGGTTCACTAACAAGTGATTTTAATTCCCTTGTCTGAGGATATTCTTTTTTGTAAGTGTCTGAGGAATTAAATATCATGCCTCACTAAACCCACATCAGTTCCTCACCATTTTAAAGTTACCCCTTTTTTCTTATAGGTGGTGAATCATTGACATGGACACACTTGTCAACTGTAAACATGCATCAACCATGGCAAAGTTTAAAAGCCTGATGGGATATGGGACTCGTAAGCACTTTTATATTTTTCAATGGATATATTGTAAAAATAAAGATAAATTAATTTTCTTTCATTTATGAAAGGACAATAGCAACATCATGAGCAACATTAGCAGGCTTTTAATGGTCAAACAATTAATTAACAGAAAACTTGGAGCTACAATCTGAAATCCTAGAATCGTCGTCTATGTTTATCGTTCGTCGGAACGTGATGCTTTCCATGGTCAGAAGCTACACAGAATCATTGTTTTATCCTAACAAAAAAGATATGTCATCCAAGCAAAGGGGTTTCATGAGGAAGATTTACCATGTTAGATGTGTTTTTCATGTACAATCCTAGACAATGGTAACATATCCTCATTGCAATTTCCTCCCTTCTATTTCTATTTGCTGATGTCACTGTATTACATATTTATGCTCTCGCCTACTGTAGTTTGATGATCATTTTGGTCATAGAACCTGCAAATGGTAAGTTCACCTCCAATATCCAGAAAAAAGCTGACTAGATTCTAGAGAGAATTGGAGAAGATTCCACCTCTTATGAAGTATTGGGCACTTCAAGACTTGACTTTATGTTTAAGTAAACAGGCAATTATGGCTGTCTAATGCTAATTCACATCAAGTGTGCACTCAAGAGGTCAGTTGATGAATACATAATATACACTGAAATTTTGCATATTGGTTAGCTTGTTGTTTGATTGAAATATTAGATAAACTTGGGTCCTCCATAAAACAGTATTGTTTAGATAGAAAAATCCTGAGTTCAAAACAAAATTGTGAAAGAAATATCTTATTCTTGTGGCTAAAAATTTTATCTTCTGTTTGTGGTGTGTTTTCTTATTTTTATATGTGGAAGACACAGTAGAAATACTCGACAGAAAATAAATGGGAGATGATGTTAGTTATGACACCTCTCCACTTCTGAAATTTTGTGCATTTAGCATTTCTCAGCACTATATTTTCTTTCTTTTTTACCTTCTGCTCTAAACAGAAATGGAAAGTATATGATTATTCGTTTATCTAAAATCCTTGAAAAATCTTGCATAGGATTTTCTTGTGGTAAGACTCTGTTATTTGCTGCCTTTGTTTGTCTATGATATCTCTTGAGCTTTAAAGGTATTTGCATGGATGCTCGTGATGTCATATGGGATTCCTCCACTGACATTCTAAAACCATGCAGGTTGATATGTCACTGAGGATGTTGAGAGCAGGAAAACATGTTATCCAAGGTACGCAAAGAATAGATACTGCATGAATTTCCTTGAGCAGCATATTTTTTATTTTGTGGTGACAGGGCATCCACCAAAAATAAATTGCCCTTAGACAAGCTTTTGCAGTGGATCCATATGTTTGAATTTTGAACAAGTTGCTTGATAGCTGCTGAAATTTTGAAGCTGTACTTGTTAAACTGCTATTCTTGGTTGTCCATTTACAAATAAAAAGCATATATTTTCCCTTTTATGAATCTCTAATTTCTGTTACTTTTTTTCTGTTCTTCTGACTGGTGGGATGAATCTGAAGAGAAACCTGCTGCTGAATGTAAGTTACGTAGCTTATGTTTATTTCATATGGTTCTTTTGGTTTTCAATAGATAACATAAGCCTTATTTTATTTTTTTCTTGAATATATATCTCTCCCTTATATTTCTTCAAAATGGTATATACATGAAGTAGTAAATGGAGCAGTCCCTTGCATGAGAAACTGATTCATGAGTTATGAAGTCTAAACTCACAGCTGTCATACCACTTGAATTGAACTTTAGTTTATATCTGTTAATAAAATATTACTTATGTGGAAGAAATTGTTGGCTCAGCCACTGCATTCCAATCTATCATGAAGCCTTCTGGAGTGCTTTGTTTTATTCTTTTACCTTATTTGCTTTTTCTTTCTATTTCATCTTGTTTGATTTAAAATTCAGCATCCAGTGATGGCACTTCATCTCTTTCCTATAACTTCTTTTCTATCCATTGATGATTGCTCCACAAACTGTTGTATACTGTTATGTATGTACTATATCTTGGAAGAAAAGGGAATAAAAGAGTTATATTTTATTTTTTTCTCTTTTGCCTTGTAATTTATTAGCTGTTCCGGAAAATAATGATGCTTGACTCCATTATATCTCTCACTGTGGTTGTACCCTTTTATTGCATGTGTTTTCAAGTGATTTAAACCTTGCTATAAGAAATACATGGTTAGGTCTCACCCACGGGTTCCTTTATCTCCTCATAGAAAAGCCTAAAGTCCTCCTCCAGGTGACTTGTTGAGCTGGAATGATTTTGACTTTGGGGTCGCTATCACCCGAAAAGAGAGCAAAGAGGTGATCTTTCATCTCCAGTTCCCAAAACCAATATCATCTCATACATCTTTTCTCAATGCATTGTAGTAATACCTGCAATCTCAAGGAAAAAGTATAAGTTTGACATTTTTGAAAGCAAGACTTTTCAATGGATCTCCATAAGAGAAATTTGAATAACTTATTAGCCCTGAAGAAATAAATATGTAATTGAACAACGTTTTCTTCCCAAGCATGTAAATGCAATATTTGAAAAACTTAACTGACAATTATGATATTTGAAGCAAAACCAAGGAAAACACAAGTTTGCATTTTTTAATATAAGCAAGACTTTGAAATTGATCAAAAGACTTTATAAGGTAATTTAAATATTAACCCTGAAGGAATAAATACTTTATTGAACCACATTTTTAACCCAAGTGTGTAAATCATGGTAATATTTGATTGACCACATTTCCATCACAAGCA
Source organism: Amorphophallus konjac (assembly GCA_022559845.1). Taxonomy (NCBI): domain Eukaryota; kingdom Viridiplantae; phylum Streptophyta; class Magnoliopsida; order Alismatales; family Araceae; genus Amorphophallus; species Amorphophallus konjac. The sequence continues at coordinate 23,460,269 of CM040122.1, forward strand.
TGTGAATCATGGTTTATGTCAACAACTTTCTCAAGGTTCATAATTCCCTGGTTTTGCTTCAAATACCATAGTTGTCAGTTCAGTGTTTTGGATATCAGAAACAACTTGAAAACTTGTGGACATAATTTGGTTTGGTTCAGTTTTTTGGTAAAATTTTCTAGAAAACAATGAGAAAGAAAGATGTGTTTGGTTTGATTCTGGTATAATTTTCTAGAATAGTTTTGTTTGGTTCAGTTTCTTATTTTGATTGGACTTTCATTTGGCTTTCATCGAGTCTCTTCAGAAAACAAATGAAAAAAATAATTCTCTATACAGTTCAGTTTGTTAAGTTTTCCATTGTACTGGTTCGTAATATTTTTTAAAAAAAAACAGAATCAAACTAAACCACAAAGCTTGATCGCTTGTATCGTTTATCTGAAATTTACTTCTTTCTGTTGTACCCACATGCATGCATTTGAAGGATTTTTCTGTTTTGCAAGTCCTGCTTGCTCATGCAAATGTGCAACCCCTCATAAAAGTATCCAAGTGTTCAGATATATAAGGAACCACATGTGAGTTTTGCCTATCTACAAACTAATTCCAAACTAATTATATCAAAAGACAAAGGATAGTTATACAAGTTGCATATACCCATGTGTACCATTTGCATTGGGGCATGGGAACTGGCTCAACTTTGAGAAATTCTTGACATTTTTAATAGTGAGCTCTAAAATAATCATGTAGAGGATAATCATGGAATGCATGATTGAGCAATCCTGATCTGCCAATCTGATTTTGGCCCTAAAATCAATCCCAATTAGGAAAATTCCAAAAAAACAGAAAAATGAATTTGGATCAGTGTGAGTTGGGCTGAATCGCCCCGAATCAGATGCAAATTGGTTGATTCCTTGTGAATCAGCAGATCCTGGTTGATAAGGTCTAGAGTGAAAGATGGGGAAAAAGCTTATAGAAACACTGTACTTTTTCTGTATTTCCATTAATACTCAATCATCATCATCCAAGGATGGCAGTGTCGGTTTCGGACTCTGTTTCGGCCGGGTCCAAAACCGATACGACTCGGTATCAGTTTCGGTTTCGGCCGAAATCGGTTCAAAACAGTTAGAAAATGCCAAAATTGGGACCAGCAGGTTAGGTTTCGGCCGAAACCGGACGGTTTCGGTCCGAACCATTAAAAAATTTCTATTTTTTGGTATCGGACCTGCTACAGTGCAAAAGCCTGTTTCGGTGTCGGTATAGGCCGAAATCGATACGTTTCGACCGAAACGTATCGGTTTCGGCCGATATTGCCAACCTGGTCATCATCATCATCGTCGTCATTAGAGTCTTATCCCAATTATTTGGGGTCGGCTACATGAATATGTTCTGCCAAAGATTTCTATCAAGTGCTATATTCATATTTAAACCCAAAAATTAATGTCCTTCCTAATAACATCGCACCATCTTATTTTAGGCCTTCTCCGAACTCTTTTACTAGTAAGATTCGGTCACATCTTTTAACCGGCGTTGAGTTAGGGCGACGAAGCACATGTCCAAACCACCTGAGTCTATTTTCTCTCATTTTACTATCAATTGGGACTATCCCCGAGTCCTTACGGATGCGCTCACTCTTAAATCTTGTCTTTCTTAGTCTTGTCACGCATCCATCTCAGCATCCTCATCTCTGCTACACATATTTTGTGAATGTGTTCCTTTCGTATTGTCCAACACTCGGTACCATATAACAAACTAGGTCTCACAGCCGTTCTATAAAACCTCCCTTTGAGTTTCACAGGCATACGACGATCACAGAAGACTCTTGATGCGCTTCTCCATTTTAACCAGTCTGCCTTAATCCTATGTGCAACATCGTCATAAATCTCCCTATTCTCTTGTATGATAGACCTTAAGTATCGAAAGCTACTACTCTTCGGAATGCTTTGTCCATCAGTTAGAACCATGTCTTCCTGTACCACTCTCTCATTACTAAAATAATGCATAAACTCTGACTTGCTCCTACTAATTTTAAAATCTTTAGACTCCAAGGCATGTCTCCAATGCTCTAACTTAGCATTTAAAGCATTAATACTCTCATCAATTAAGACAATATCATCTGTAAATAATATATACCAAGGGATATCATCATGCAATTGTTTTGTTATTTCATCCATAAGTAAGGCAAAGAGATACGGACTTAGTGTAGAGTCTTGATGCAAACCTATATAAACTGAAAATTCACAAGTCTCTAGTAATAGTTCGAACACTAGTAATTGCACCTTCGTACATATCTGTGAGACACGGAAAAAATCTAAAATCGACTTTTATCATGGATAAAAGGTAGATTTTCGTACTTTTTGAAAAGAAACACTCCTCTGCATAGAGAGGGTTCCGTGGGTGCGCGTCGTATCAGACGATATAGGTTCGAGTGCTGGACCTCTCCCCGCCGACCGGAGTCGGCGTTGATTTACATCGGCTTAATGTCCGAACACCCTTGATTAAATGACAACATGAAGGCTTAAAGTTCTTCCTCGAGGCTCTAACCAATAGAGTAGGTTTGCTTAAAACAGGACGGGGGAGCTGACGGGGACCCTGACTGAGCACGCTGAAGTGGGCCACTGGGGTTTAAGTGGCTGTCTTAGACCTATGGGTATTTTAGTAAATAACCAGACCAGAGGGATTTAGGAGTTTCTGGGCTAGGGTAGACATAAAGCCGGGTTACTGACCTTCTAAGGCTCTGAGGCCCTTTTCAGAATGTTTGGGAGGCCATTAGATTACTTCTTAGGTCGCAGGGGTATTTCGGTAACTTTACCAAACCCCAGGCCTAGGTTTAAGATGACCCTCGAGCGCTGGACTGAGCCAACAGCACTCCCAGACCAAGCCGACAACGAGAGGTTCTAGAGAAGACACTCATGGGTTCAATTGCTTGGAAGTAGGGGGAAGTATGCACGCTCTTAGAGAGTTGGGGTTTATATGCAATATTGCATTAACGAAATGTGCCGGACATAATAAGGTGCTCTTATAATTTTGCATGAGTACAGAGGGTGTCGACGAATTATCGACAGTACATATATCCGCATCATGGCGGGAAGTAGGGGCATACCCCTAATTACAAAAGTCGTAGGGTAAAACTCCAATTTACAGGACTTAGGCCTTTCAAGACCTTGAGGATGACATTTTTACAATTTGTCATCATAATGACATGATGACATAATGACATAATTGCATAAGTCCGTCACTCTGTTGTATAACGCATTACGAACACAGCCCGTTGAAGGGCATAATTGTAAATATACCCCGTAGGGGCATATACACAAGGCCTGGGGACTTACCCCACTCGGACCAAAAATAACGAACCACTTGAACTTGAGGTCTAGGCAAGTCCACCTTTCCTCCTCTTTCTTTCCCCGTCGTCCCTTCAATGGGACCCATAGGGTCTATTTATAGAAAGTAGGGAACCGGCCCGGGGGAAGTGGGACCCGGGCGGGTCAAGGCGACCCCGGGCGGGTTCCTTTCCCTCCAAAAATCAAAAATTTTTTTTTTTTGGAAAACGGGCAGTTAATAGACTAAACCGGATGCGCAGCACCCCGGGCGGACCCGCCCGGGGGCGCGCAGTCCCGGGCGGTCCCGCCCGGGTGCGCAGCACCCCGGGCGGACCCGCCCGGGGGCGCGCGGTCCCGGGCAGACCTGCCCGGGGGCGCGTGGTCCCGGGCGGACCCGTCCGGGGTGGGCAGACCCCGGGCGGGTCTGCCAGCCCGCGCGCAGCCACGGGGAGACCCGCCCGGGGGCCTTATACCCCGGGCGGGTTCCCCCCTCCCCGGGCAGTCCCCTTCGCTTCTTTTTAAAATTCTCCGTACGGCTCCGACAGCGACGTTTCCGCACTTGACTCCACGTGGGAGAGGAAAAGCCTTCTCCACGCCTTGTTCGTTGTCTTCCGCGCCTCGTTCGTCCGTCGGGGAAGGAGTTTTCGATCCTACGAGACGTGATACACGCCGTCGAGGTACCAAAACAATGTGCATAGCACGTCTTCACACCCTTAGGGCTTGGGTTGATTGATTAAAACCCGGAACCACATGACTATAATAGTCTCCGTGGGTTTATCGCGGGTTCTCCTCGCTTCCGCGGGATAGAACGGGTTGGACTGAGCCAACACCGTAAGCATGGGCTTTTGACGCACACATGCGTACATATATAAACGTATATATACATTTATTTTCTGGTTACAACAAGTGCCCCCCACGGGACATCCGAGACAGCCGGAGGCAGGGGCGGATGGCCCGTGCACTTACATAAATGTTGTAACACGTCCGCTGAGGGACTTGGGCTTGGAGCATAGCTCCTGCATCGAGATATTTTTCAGCATGATCTCTAATGCATTTTTTTTTTGAAACTCCACAGACATGGCTCGTCCAAGCAGGAGTCGTGCTGCCGTACGGGGGTCGAGGGCGGCTGGCCATAATGAGCATTACGTGCAACGGACTGACAAGTCCATGCCACCTTTGCCTCCTCGCCGCGTCGTCTCTGACAGTTCCGACGCACTTGATCAAGGCACATCCTGGATCGCTGAAGGCCCAACGGAGGATATCCCTGTCGGCGAGGGCTTAGTCGAGGCTTCTCGGATCAGCTACCGAGGCGGACTTTATGCATACGACCGTTCTGGGGGATACTCATCCCACTACCCGGTGGACCGGCATCTGATTGCCTTCGTGCAGAGCTACATTCCACCGGGGCTTGATGGTGACGACCCTTCTCTCCCAGAGCAGCGGCGACGACTGGAAGGGGCTATTTTAGCTGGCAGGGACAGCATGAGAGGTACCTGCACATATTCATATGCCAGCTTTCCCGGGGGATTTACGCGGCAGCCCCAGTTTCCCGACAGTAAATGGCTCGGATTCTACCAAGACCTGGATGCTGTTGTGGTCAGGTCGACACCTTCTTCCCCTGCAGTGTGGCACTTGGCGGGGCATCATAAGGCCGTCGATGTAGTGATTGACGGGCTATATCTGGCCCCCTCCGAAAGTCGTTTTGCCCATGACGGCTATGACCATCTTTGCATGTTGGAAGGAATCCTTTCACTGAGGGTTCCTAGCTGGTACGGGAGTTGGTCCGTCGTCCCCTCCCATTGTTTCCACAGAGGTGCAGGTGAGTGGCTCTGGGGGATATTGACTGTGCACGGTGACACTCTGGATAGAGCCGGGATTCGTCACGCGGTTACTGCAGCTTTGTATTCATACCCTTGTCACGCAGGATTGCTCCAGGCTGTGGTGGAGAGGTGGAATAGGCGCTGGAACACACTGGTCACCGCTGAGGGAGAGACTTCTCTGGATTTGTGGTCTTTTCACCGGATTTCGGGCCTGCCGATCAGCGGACAGGCTTACGAGGAGCTATGCCTCGATGACGCCCACCTTTACAGTTCAGATGCTTACTGCCTCCGTTATCTGATGAAGACTTGGAGAGATTTGGCCCTGGTGGGCAAGGAGAAGACTGTCAGGACACCCAGGGTTTCACTTAACGCCTGGATTATGTACTTCTACAGCGGGCCGTACTGTTTCTACGAGGAATTCCCTTCGTTCGGCGCCACTTGGGACCAATGTAAAGAGGTCCTCATAAAGTTTGCATCCAACCCTCGGCACTTGCCAGCTCCAGCACAAGGTTGGAATTCCAGGAAGCTACCTACACTGACGTACTTGGCTGCATATTTAGCTTATTGGCTGTCTACCTTTGTCTTCCCACATGGGGAAGAGGAGCTGCTCCGGGTCGAGGTGATCTATCCTGCGGCTTGCATGTGGACGTCGGCTGGCCCTTGCCCCTGCTGCCTTGGCGAACATCTACCACTGCTTGGGTGCCTTGAGTTCGCATGCCAGCCCGCGAGATAAGAAGCTTTTGCTGCCCACTCATTATTTGAGTGCTTGGGCAGGACTACTTCTTCCAGAGCTGTCCCAGCGGTCCTCCATTCCGAATATAAAGGCTCCGCTTATCTTTGCTTTTGCTGGTCACCAGGATCAGGACATCGTGACACAGCTTGCAGGTGCCCGGCGAGCACTTTCCTTCCTTCATACGAGGAGGGGAGAGAGCTTGGAGTTTGACCACAGCTCCCGTTCTTATCGCCCGTATCTGGAGGGACATGGAGACTCAGTGGTCTGCAAAGTGTCCTCAAAGGGCATTGTTTCCCCACATGCCTTTGGGGAGTGGGTCGTGTGTATACGACCTAGCGTGCTGATTTACCGGCGCTCTTACACAGTGGTTCTGGAGCCGTACTACCCGCACAGATTCGCCCGCAACTTTGGCTATGACCAGGCGGTTCCACCCAATGTTGATTTACCTCTGACATCGAGGCAATACAAGCAGAAGGACGTGCATTTGGTTGCCGCATGCTGGCAGGACTTTCTTTACCGCGGCGTGAGGGAGCATATCCCTCTTCCGGCCCAGGCCCGGGTGGGACATTTTGACATTCACTATGCCCGCTGGTGGTTTAAAGCCAGCAACATCTTCAGAGAGCGGGCAGACACTATCAGGGCAGCAGAGGAGAAGCGCCTGAAGAGGGAGGACCTGCATCCTCTTTTCCTTGATCCCGGCTTCGTCAGGGCTCATTTTTCCAGCTTGGCTGCAGTGGTCCGAGACATCGAGAGTCGATGGCGGGAGCAGGGGCATTCATTGCCCATTGACAGGAGTCAGTATACGGGGGCGTTGCGGCCCCTGAGGTCGACGTCTGAGGAGGCCTCTACTTTGAGTTCGCGCCGCAAAGGCGCTTCTGGCTCTACTCCGGGCTATTCCTGGTGGGGAGACTTGAGGGCCTCTTGTGGTCTGACCCACGACTCCAGCTGTCGGAGTCCATCCCGGAGGGAGCACTGGTGGGCACGGCCTTCGCTTTCTGGAAGGCCCATGTGATCAATGCCGTGGGCTGTGCAGGCTTGCTAGCCCATATTCCGGCTTTGGAGGTGGCTTCTACACCTCAGGCACTGAGGGACGCCGTGGAGCAGGCCGCTAGAGCTCTCCGGATTGACCCGAATCAGCTGATTACCCGCCCTAGTCTTGATGCAGGGGCGGTAGGTATGAACCTTCTGATTCTCCGTCTGCATTTATTATCACTATAATAAGATATAAATGTTCTGGAGCTGTCAACTGCTGATTGCCATATTTCCATTGTAGGAATTGCTGAGGTTGCCGACGCTCCACCTTCAGAGGATGTTCTCCCCGCTCACCCTCCGTGGATAATAGTCCGGCGGCGAAACGGCGGCATAGTGGGGGCTTAGGAGCTGAGATTCAGCCTTCATCCCGCCTTCGGGTGGATACCACCCCTGCCAGGGACGGAGCTCTTTGAGTGAGTTGGAAACTATGAACCCCTTTATGTATGGTTTTGTAATTGTGCCTCTGTTTTACTGAAGGAGTGTCTTGTATGTAGCTCCCCCAGAGATGAGGCTACTAGGGCAGTTTTCGCTAGGGCCTGCGAATAAGACTCCGCCAATTATACCAGATGCAGATGTCCCAGAGGACCTGACATTGGAGCTGGAGGACTTGGACCACCCCTTAGGGGATTGTCCTTCTGCTGGTACGGCTGGCCAGACTGGAGAGAGCAGACCTTCTCCCATTCCAGGTGAATTTGAAATTTATAGTTCCTCCTTGTTTGCTCATGGAATCAAGTGAGGTGTTATTATTATTTTTTTTTAACTGACTCTGTTTTCTCTTTTACACAGAGCCTCCGAGGGAGCACTATGCTCCCAGAGAGAAAGAAGGGACTGACACATCTTCGGATTCCAGCACCTCTTTGAGTAATAGCAGCTCCAGCACTGGTTCTGAGACAGAGACAACTCCTTCCCTTTCGTCCTTGAGCTCCTCTGAGGGAGGCGACATGGGCATTGTTTCTGGTATACCAAGAAACTCAATTGACCCTCTTTGGGGTTGACAATTACTTTTGTCATTGCAACCTCTGACAGTCTTTCTGTGCAGCCACTGAGTTAGCCAACTCCACAGCCGAGCTGGCTAAGTTGATCTCCTCCTCTGGGGCTGGCCCTGAGCTTCCGGCCTATGATGTTGACCCAGAAGTTTCTATTGGGGCCCCAAGCGTCCCAGTCTCAGCCGCCGGGGTTTACCATGCTGGGGTTCCTGATTTCGCTCCAAGCCTGCTATCTTCCACTGGTGGACGGGCCGAGGACACAGGCAGAGACATTACTGGTGTGTCTTCGGTCTGCCTCGTATTTGCCTTTTGTTTGGTTAGACTCAGTCATAGAGCTAACCACACTTTTGCCTAAATAGCAGCTGGCACTTCTGTGGTTGCATCCACTCCCCTGCTTGCTCCGGAGACGGTTCCCTTACAAGAGACTTCGCCGGCCACTGTCCAGGAGGGTGATTAGACAGTGGGGCCAGATGACGCGACACCCCTATTGTCAGGTATAATCAGCATTGAAGCTTCAGCCTACCTGTGTATTTTCATGTTGGTGTCTTATTGATGACCTTTCTGCCCCTTATGCCACACAGATACAGGTGATACTGCACTGACTTCCTCAGTAGGGGAGGAGAGCCTTGAGGCGGCTTCTGAGGACTCAGTTGTGCCTTCGCAGGAGGCAGGGCCGTCCATGCCTGTGACCGGCGATCCGCCTCTGGGGGCAGGGAGTATGCTGACCTCTAATGATCATGCTACACCAGAGGTCGTCTTAGACACGGCCCCGGAGGTTTCCTCAGGTTAGCTATTTGCTTGGCCTTCCTGAGGGGCCATTCATTGTTCCTCTCTTTTTCTTTTTTTTTTTGTGTGTGGAGGCTAATGCATTGTTCCCTCTTAACTGTCTTTTCAGGTGCTGGGGAGGATACCCCGTCTTTGCCAGCAGATTTCCCAGCTTTGGGCATAGACTGGCCAGAGGGACCTCAGCTTCTGGTGGCTCCCCAAGGCAGTGCTTTAGAAGCGGGGCTGATTGAAAACCTCGAGCTCCTCTTGCAGACGACCCCGCTTCCCTCAGTTGAGGTCATGAGGGAGCATTTAGCCAACTCCACCCGAGGATATCACGCATTTGGATTTTCCCGAGATACGTGGATGCCCCGGCTAGAGCATGCATGGGCTGAGTTTGCCCGCCGCCACGCAACTGAGGCGAGACGGCTACAGCTACAGGCTCTGATTCAGCAGGCAGAGGAGACAGCATCTAACCTTCGCAGCAGACAAGAACACCTATCCGTGCAGGCGACGGCAGCTCAAGAGCAATCTCGGGTGGCTTCTTCGCACGTGGACGGGCTGGAGCAGGAGTTGGAGGCTCTGCAGCGACGGCTCCGAGAGGCCCGGGATGCTCAAGACCTCCTGAGAGTGAAGGAAGAGGAGTTCCAGCACGAGCTCGGAGGAGTCAGGGAGGCGTTGACACAGCAGGAGACTCTTCTTGCCGGCCTGCGGACTGATCTCGGGCTTTGATGGCCTCTTGTTCCTCTTTTTTTTTTTTGTGTGGGGCTGCATTCAGACCTCAGCTATGTACATCTTCCCCGAGGGCTTGTCTCGGGCTCCATTATTGACATCGGCAAATGAAAGACAGAGCTTTAGCGTAGATGATTTTGCTCCCATCCTTCTGTATGTATGTCCCTCTTTTATATATATATATATATATTTTATTTTTCACTTTACCGGTCCTACCGCCCTTTCGGGTTTTCGCCAGGACCAGCCCCCTTTAGCTTTTTCCAGTGCGCCCTTGCGGGTTTTCACACTGAGGGGTACCCATTTTTGCCTAGGGCGCCCTTTCGGGTTTTCACCCTAGCTGGGTTAAAGCCTTTTTACCCTTGATTGTTCCCTCTAACAGAAACCATCAAGTCCGCTGGGGCCTCAATATTTTTAACCCCAATTTTTTATTATTTATTTTTTTTTTTTTTTGACCCTATAACGCCCAGGGGGCGAGGAGAAGGTGGCATTCCCGTAGGGACGTATATGCCACACAAGTGGGACAAATGGGTAGGTTTGACAGCCCAGGTGGGACGAATGAGTCAAATCTACGAGCCGAAAGGCGAAATGGGTTGGTAGTCCGAGAGGGCATACTGAGACCAAGCCCGGTGAGACAAAGAAGAGTCAAAAGACGACATCAGTTGGCAGCTCGAGAGAGCATACTGAGGCCATGCCCGATGGGACAAAAAGGAGTCAAAAGACGACATCGGTTGGCAGCTCGAGAGAGCATACTGAGGCCATGCCCGATGGGACAAAAAGGAGTCAAAAGACGACATCGGTTGGCAGCTCAAGAGAGCATACTGAGGCCATGCCCGATGGGACAAAAGGGAGTCAAAAGACGACATCGGTTGGCAGCTCGAAAGAGCATACTGAGGCCATGCCCGATGGGACAGAATATGACAACGTGAGAACGTCGGTGGGACTATGTGTCATGGGATGACATGTAAGGTGTAGCCATAGTATCAATATTATGTTTTGGCCAAGACGGGGTGGAGTCATTGACTTAGAGCCACCCATAGAATAGACAGAGAGAGGGAAAAGAAAAAATTTTTTTTTTTTCTTTCACATTACCAACCTCACCGCCCTTTCGGATTTTCGCCGAGGTTGGCCCCCTTTAGCTTTTTCCGGTGCGCCCTTTCGGGTTTTCACACCGAGGGGTTGCCCATTTTTGCCCGAGGCGCCCTTTCGGGTTTTCACCTCGACCGGGTCTGTGGCCTTTTTACCCTTAGCCAACCGTTGAAGGCTGACTGAGTCCGCCAGGGTATCAGTATTTTTAACCCCCTTTTTAATTTTTATTTTTTTATTTTTGAACCTTCACTGACGAGAGATACTGTCCTGTGAGGATTGCTGTGGAAACTCTTGCGGTGGCGCATGGTAGAGCTTCATGTGCTTGCCATTGAGAGGAGGGAACGGGCTGTTGCCTTTGTGGTCCACCACCGTGTAGGCCCCGTCTTCGAAAACCTTCTGGATGATGTAAGGCCCCCGCCAATTGGGTTGGAGTTTCCCGCTTGGCTTGCCGGCAATGACTTCTTTTTCTTTAAGCATGACCAAGTCGCCTTTCTTGAATGCCCGGTGCTTGACTAACTTGTCGTAAGCACGCGCCATGCGAGCTTGGTAGATCTGCAAATGCTGATAGGCTTGAAGTCTTTTGCCTTCTAAAGAGGATAATTCCTCCAGCCTCCTTTCGACTTCAGACTGCTCCTGGCCGGGTAGGCCTGCCTGAACTGCCACTCGATATGAAGCCAGCTCAATCTCTACAGGGGTGATTGCCTCAGCCCCGTACACCAGTGAAAATGGGGAACACCCCGTAGGGGTTTTATAAACAGTCCGATAGGCCCAGAGGGCTTCGTGGACCTTTTCGCTCCAATCCTTTTTTCGGCCATTTATAATCTTTGCCATCAACTTGCAAAGTGTTTTGTTGAAAGCCTCCGCTAAACCATTAGCCTGAGGGTTATAAACCGAGGAGGTTCTCCAATCAATGTGGAATTTGGCCGCCAGTGCATACACTGTCTTGTTTCTGAAGGGCGTCCCATTGTCTGAAATAATTCGGCTAGGGACTCCGAATCTGTATATAATATGATATCTTACGAAGCGAGCCACTGCCTCACCTGTAACCTCTCGCAGAGGAATAGCCTCAGCCCAGCGAGAAAAATAATCTGTGGCTGCTAGAATAAATTTATGCCCTTGAGAGGATGGAGGGAATGGTCCCACTATATCCATGCCCCATTCTGCAAACGGCCATGTAGGAGTCGTTGGGTGTAAAGAGCTTGGAGGCCTCCGAGGGATTGGCCCAAAAGCTTGGCACTGGTGACAGGTGCGAGCGTATTGGTTACAGTCCTCGTACATAGTAGGCCAATAGAAGCCCTTAAGTTTGATATTCATCTTCATCTTCGTCCCGGCCTGGTGAGCCCCGCACAACCCAGAGTGGACCTCCCGCATGACGGTCCTGGCTTCCTTAAGTGAGAGACATCGCAAGAGCACCGGGTGGTCCTTTTCCTGGGCGAGCCTGAAGAGAATACCATCAAGCAACCGATATGACGCAGCCCTTCTAAGCAACTGCACCCTTCGAGCTCGTTCCGGAGGAAACTGCCCGTTCTTGATTTGTATAATTGGCTCACGCCAATCTTCTTCCTCTGGATCATTTCCCTCTTCGAGGTGGTGAACCTCATAAATGGTGAGGCCCGATTCTTCATCAAGCATGCTGGGCATGAGCCTTCTGTGCCTGACTGTAATATTCAATTCACCGTCAGGTGGAAGCTTCAACGCGGCTGCTAACTTTGCCAACGCATCTGCCTGATAATTCCTACTCCTCGGCACATGGCTTATCTCAAAGAGATAGAACTTTTCTTTAAGCCTCATAACGGCCTCAAAGTAAGGGATCAACTCCTTTTTCCGCACATCATAATCACCGAGGACTTGACGGACAATGAGCTGAGAATCCCCGTACACTCTAATACATTTGAGCTCCATTTCCAGCGCTAGTTGTAGCCCAATGATTAATGCTTCATATTCCGCCTCATTATTAGTCAATGACTTCATGAGAGCGCAGGAATGATGAAGTATACCCCCTTGAGGGGATACGAAGACTATGCCGGCGCCGGTTACAGAGCTTACGAGGCTGCCTGTCTTCTTAACGGTCCTAGATGCACCGTCAAAATACAACTCCCAACATGGTGTGCCGAGAGACAACACCTCTTGTTCAGGATGGAGTGAGACATCTGCACCCTCTTCAGCATCAGGTGGTTGCATCAGCTTCTCCTCGTCTGGTAGGTCGAAGTTGAGGAACGACTCCGCCGGCACAGGGTGTGCAGCAAGAAAATCAGCCATCCCTTTTCCCTTGATCGCCTTGCGTGGGACGAATGTAATGTCGAACTCCATCAAGATAAGAGCCCATTTCCCTAACCTTCCAGAGAGGACAGGTTGACTGAGTAGGTACTTGAGCGGGTCCCATTTAGAGATGAGCTCCACTCGGTGCGCTAACAGATAGTGCCGTAACTTTTTGACAGCGAACACCAAAGCAAGGCACATTTTCTCCATAGGTGAGTACCGACACTCGGGGCCGATCAGCTTCCTGCTGAGATAATATAGTGGCTGCTCTTTACCCTCCTCATTAATTTGGGCCAGGAGAGCCCCAAGGGAAGCCTCCATGGCTGCGATGTAAAGAATGAGAGGCTTTCCTCTGACAGGTGCCCCTAAGACTGGTGGAGTCAAGAGATACTCCTTGAGTTGTTCGAAAGCCTTTTGACAGCTCTCGTCCCAGATAAAGGGTGCTCCTTTTTTCATCAATTTGCCGAAGGGCATGCACCTTCCTGAGAGGTTAGAGATGAATCGCCTGATATAAGTGAGCCTTCCCTGCAGAGATCTGAGCTCCGTTATGTTCCTGGGTGGAGGGAGCTCATTGATAGCCCTGATTTTGTCAGGATCTATCTCTATCCCTCGGTATCTGACGATAAAACCGAGGAACTTGCCGCTGGAGACTCCAAAGGCGCATTTCATCGGATTCATCTTGAGCTGATATTGTCGAAGCCGCTCGAAGACCCGACGTAGGTCGGCTAAGTGATTAGCTCGCCTTTTGGACTTAACGACCAGGTCGTCGACATAACATTCGACAACATTGTGCAACATCTCATTAAAGATTTTGGTCATTGCCCTTTGATATGTGGCACCGGCGTTTTTCAAGCCAAATGGCATTCTCTTGTAGCTGAAGATGCCTTTTGGGGTTCTGAAAGCCGTATGATCCTTGTCTTTGACAGCCATACGGATTTGGTTGTAACCAGATGACCCGTCCATAAAAGACAGGGCCTCATGACCAGTAGTCATATCCACCATCGTCTCGATGATCGGGACTGGGAAGTCGTCCTTTGGACAGGCTTTATTCAGATCCCGAAAGTCGATGCAGACCCGGACTTGGCCGTTCTTCTTTTTGACGGGGACTATATTGGCGAGCCACACAGGGTACCTGCATGGCTCTATAAAGTCCACGTCTAACATTTTGTCGACCTCCGCATTCACCTTCACCTCCAGTTCATGGCGCATGCGTCTCTGGGCTTGCTTAACTGACTTGGCTGTCGGGAGTATCGCCAGTTCATGTTCTGCCACGGATGGATCAAGGCCCGGCATCTCTTTGTACGTCCAGGCAAAGCAGTCTCTGAATTCATTCAAGAGTTGCTGGTATGCCTGTCGTTCTTCCCCACTAAGGAGGGCACTTACAAAGGTGGGCTTATGTTCGCCATGAGTGCCAAGGCTGACCTCGACCAACTCATCAACAGTTGCTTGACCATCGTCTTCGAGCTCAGGTGGAGCCGGTTGGAGGTCAACGAAGTCTTCAGCTTCATCAGGGCTGATCTCGCAGATCTCAAACTCCTCTGGTATCACCAAGTCGCCAGTAGAAGTTGAGGAGATTTCTCCTATCTGTGAATCCTCGCCGGACACTGACGGAGGAGACGCCATGGCTTCTGTAGACTCCTGATAGAGTTCTTCAGCCGCAGGCTCCTTTCGGGCCTCCTCACGAGAGGATGATAAGAGCCCTATGGCATTAATAGCATAATGGACCCGGAATTTTGGCTCCTGCTCATAGCCCAATCCTCGGGTGTCTTTGTGAGAAAATGGAGGTTGCCCCCTGACATGTGGAGGATTCCAGAGATTAGAAAAATATGTTTTCTGCGCAGAAGTTTGCTGCTGTGGAATCCCCTGCTTCATACACATGTGCTTGAGTCGGGCAGGCATATGAGCCATGGCTTGGATAGGCTCTGACACCTTGTCAGCTGGCGATGCCCACCCGAAGTCGTCCTCCGGCGGACTTGGCGGTATTTGGTCCCCTCTGTAGAAGACAATTGGCTGAACCAGGTGACGGTCTTTCCTTCGACCTTTGCGTATGTAAGAAACTACAAAGGTCTTCAATTCTTCCACCCCGTGCTCTTCCGTAACAAAGGGAAGTTGAATGCAATTTGGGGGCAGAGGTATACTGCAGTTGATAGCTTGACTGATGAGGTTGGCCTCAAAGTCAATCTTGCCTCTTTCTGCTTGCGTAGGCTTCGACGCAGGCTTGAGACTCAACTGGTGGAGCTTTAACATCTCACGATTGACCGTGAAGAGTTGGCTTCCTTCTGGTTCAGGTTCGACCTTCTGCTTCCCCTTGTCTTGGACTTTATCGGGGATTGAAATAGTGGGTTCCCCGAAGTATAGGGAGGCATCCGCCAGGTGGCATTCATTGGGGTGAAAAGGAGCCTGGTCTGCAAAGACTGTATACTGCTTTCCCCCTTTTGAATATTTAAGGCATTGGTGCAATGTTGATGGGACGACCCAATTTTCATGCAACCAGGGTCTTCCCAACAACATCTTGTAGGATGTGTCAGAGTTGATGATGTAAAATATCGCCTTGGTGGTGAAGTCGCCCAGCACAAGCTTCACCTCGACGCGTCCAAGGGCCTCCTCGGAGCCCTGATTAAACCCCGAAATCTTGACAGCATTGACCTTTTGCAAGTAAGGTGCCAAATAAAGAGATTTGAACGTCTTTAATGGCATGATATTTACTGCGGCCCCTGCATCGACCAAGATTCGATTCACCTCATGGCCGTTGATTGTCCCTTTCATATATAAGGGACGATTGTGGCAAGGGGAAGCCAGTAGCATATCCTTGTCTGTGAAAACAATATTGGCTGCCAGAGCCTCATATGCTTGGGCTTGCAACTCTGCCACATGAGCCTCATACGCCTCGGGGTCTTGGAGCACCTTTACCAGAGCTTCTCGAAGATCCTTGCTCCAGGCGATAGCTTCCCATACAGTAATGCTAGTTGGGAACCGGCTCATATGTTGAATGATTTTACGGTCCGCCCTAGCGTGGATCTTGTCAAATGGGGGAATAAGTTCCTCCAGAGTCTTCGGAGCTCCATGGGGCTTCTCCTTTTTAGCCGGGCGTTGATCTTCGTCTTGCATCTCCGCCGCTTCTTGAAAGAGTGGTGCCAAAGACACATCTGAGGCCGATTGGGATTCGGCTGGCTCGGCATGACCCGAGGGACCTTCTCCCGAGGCACTGTTCGAAGGACCCGCCTGCTCAGGAGTCGGCGTTGACGGAGAGTCATCCGTGGGAGCTTCTTCTCTCTCTGAGGAGGGAATTACAAAAGGGACGCCGCCCGTCCCTCGATTCTCCGGGGTTCTATCAACATTCTCCGAGGATGTAGGGATGAAGGGAACACCCCGTACTCGTGGCACAGGAATAGGGCCCGATTTTTCTCCTCTGAACATTATCACCCGGTCGGGGGTCAAAGGACTTTCTCGCCCTCGACTGCGACCTCGACCACGTGCCCGCCGACTCCTCCCTGATCGGCGTTGATATGTAGCCATGGGTGCACAGCCTTCTCCGCCAGGAGCATTTATGTTGTCCGGGGGTGGAATGGCCACCATGTTGCATGACAACTCCCGCATCGCCTGCTCAAGGGCCTCAATAGTAAGCTCTTCGTCCTTACAAAACAGCAAGAGCTCTTCCGGAGTTGGAATCCTCTCACCGTCTTCAAGACGATGCAGAGTCTCCCGTAGCCAGTTGAGGAGCCGGGTCTTATGCCCAAACTTTTCCCAGGGGATGTATTTGTCCAACGTGACCATCCCAGTGGGGCAAGGTGGCACGTATTCCTCCAGTTGGTCAATAAGCTTTTGCAACCGTTGCACTGGAGTGAGTCGTTTGGAGGTCTCCATGGCGACTACCTGCTCAGCCTGCTTTTTAAGCCTCCTTTTTAGATTCTTTCTCCGGTTCTTTTCTTGCTTCTTAAGGCGAGCGACCTCTTCGAAAGAAGGAGGAGATGACTTTGCGGAACGAGGTTGCTTAACGCCACCACTCTGACTCCCGCGTTGCACTGGCCGTCTGGCACTTTGGCTTTCGCGGCTCTTCCTTGGGCCCACGCGGGTCCACTCCTCTGCCTCAGGGGAGGGTTGGAAAGTGGCCTTGATCGCCTGAGCAACTATTTCTGGCGGCAACTCCTGGAACTCCATCTGGCCGAAGTGGAGCCCCAAAGATTTTTGCGGAATCGCTGACTCTTTCTTTGCCGCAGGTTGAGGATTTGTTAACTTAGCTCTAGGCTGAGTCTTAGGCTCAACCTCTAGAACTTTGCGCTTGCCCTTATCATTGCTCTGCGGGCAGCTAGTGGCAACCTTCTCAAGGCGACCGGACTGCAAGGGGGCTTTGGCCGGCCCTTTGACGGGCTGCGCCGGTTGAGGCTTCTCCAGGCTTTGTAGCTTGGCTGATCCAGCCGGAGCCTCACCCTGAGGATTCAAGACCTTGGCCTTTCCTTTATCAACTGGCCGAGGACATTCTCTTATGACAACACCTGGCTGGCTCGGTTTGAGTTGAGCCCCAGGGCTTCGTCGTACAGCGCAGTCTCCCGGGCTCTGAGCCTTAGGCTTCTCATGAGCAGTCTTGTCCTTAGCGAGCAACGGGAACTCCTCATTTTGTCGAGGCTCGCTTGGGCGGGCCAACCGGGCAAAAGCCTCGTTCTCTCGCCGAACCTGCTGAAGAGTCTCCTTGGCGGCTTCTGCGAGGCGTAGCCTTGTCATAGAATTCCCCTGGGTATCCACAACCCCTTTCTGAATGAGAGCTTCAATGAAGTCTTGAACATCTTCACAGTGCTGAGTAGGGTGGGACACCCTCGCATGATACTTGCAATAGCGAGGATGACTCTTGGCCGTCTCGTTGTAATAAGACGGAGGGTCATATGCCAACACCCACCCATCCTCTAGAAGCTTGTCAAATATCTTTTCAGTGTCTTCCTTGGGAAAAGAACACTGATGGGAAGGTCGTTGTCCTGGGTACCAGAGTGTGGCCTCGGTTCCCGGTTGTCGGGAAACATTCCCTTCAGCAGAAGGGTCAGGCAGGTTGAATGCCAACTGCGTATGGATGACATTAACTGAGAACGTCATCGCCCCACGCGCATGTGGCTGTGGAGGGCGCACTAAGGAATCACCCATATCAACTATCCCTCGCCTGATGAAATCTTCCGCAAGGTCCTTGAAGGGTTGACAGTTGAAAATAATATGACCCGACGCCTCATGATAAGGGCAATAATCTTGATAGAACCGGGCTTCAGGTCGTTGGTGATTAGTTGCCACTGACGGGGTTACCAGCTCAACACGGCAACACGCGAAGAAAATCTGTAGAGTTTGTTCGCGGTGAAAAGAAAATGGCTTTGCAGGTTCCGCCTCTTCTGACGAGCTTGATGAGTCCTCGGACAGCCAACCATTTGACCCTGACCTCTGTGAGACAGGTGGAAGTGGGTTTGCCTCTGCTCCATGAAGGTTTGTGAGCTGTTCACTCTGGGCTTGGGGAAGAGCAGCGAGCTGATCATCCAAATAATGGAGAAACTGTAGCAACTCTCGCTGTTCTTGTCTCAGCTGGTGGATTTCCCGGCGGACTTTCCAGAGGAGCCTTCTTACAGCAAGGTGTTCCGCTCCTGGCCAGCACGACGACTCGGGAATGGCTTGAGGTTGTTGGTTTGAAGTCCCAGCCTCGGCGGCGTGCAATGCTGAAACCGGTGCCGCCATATAAACCACATTGGCCGATCGAGTGGATCGACTCCAGTGGTGCGGCTGTGGAGGCTCAACCGCATGGCCTAACATGTTTATGAGACCTTTCTGGATAAGATCTTCGGCTATGTCTTTGAAAATATAGCAGTCTGTAATAGTATGTCCCAACCTCCGGTGATACACACAGTAGTTGGGATCATCCGTCTTGCCTACTTCTGCCGGCCTCCGCGGCTCTGGCAAGGAAAACAGCTCCTCCTGCATACACAAATCAAAGAGCATTTTTGTGTGCTCTTTCCTGAAGGAGTACGGCTTCTTCATATTCTCCGCCAAAGCTTCAGCGGCCTTCTTGACCTCCGACTTTTTGCCATTACCCTTCCCCTTAGCGCCTCCTTTCTCGCCATTTGTCGGGGAGAAATCCACTGCATTGATTTCTTTTCCCCCAACTGGGCGGTCCTTGGGGGCTTTGCCCTTGGCCGAGGAGTGTGTCGGATGGTCTGCGAAGAACATTTCGATCTCCGCGACCACCGAGTTGAGCTGATCAAAGCCCCGGATACTGGAACCCAAGAGCTTTTCACTAACTTCGGCCGCCAGGCCTCGGCGACATATGGTAATAGCATCCTCCGGCGTGGGAGGGTTATCACAGTGCATGCTAACATCCCTCCACCTCTTGATGAAGTCGATGGCCGTCTCACCTCTTCTTTGTTTTAAAGCGCAAAGTTCCGCTAAGGAAACCTTACCCTCCGCGGTTTGGAACCGGTCCACAAACTTCTTCTGCATATCTGCCCAATCGGGTACCGAATTGGGCTTCAAACGGGAGTACCATTGAAAAGCAGAACCCGTCAAAGAAGTGGCGAAATACCGCAAGAGATAGGACTCGTCCAAAGCCAGTTCGCCCATGGCGGTTACATAGTAAGCCAGGTGCTCATGGGGCGAACCCTGCCCATTGAACTTTTGCAGCTTCGGGGCCTTGGGGCAGTCCGGAGGGAGCTTCTTGAATTGGTGATGGAGAGGGTAGGGCACACTGTACAGATCGACTGTGGCCACTCCTTCACCATGCTGAGCGAACTTTGCTTCTACAATCCGCTCAATCATCTGCCGCTGAGCTGTCAAACTTTCGGCAGGAGTAGCAGAGAACCTCATATTAGGCTCCTGCTGAGGTACCTCCACTTCCAGGGCCACAGGAGATCTGGCCGCCATAGCCGACACATTAATAGTGGCCGGAGCTGGAGATGTTTGCTGCTCAACGCTTGCCGGTGTTGCAGCAGGTTGGGCAGGAGGCTCCTTATCGCGCAGGAGTGCTTGCAACAGACCTTTCAACTCCTGGTTTTCGCGCCGGAGTTCTTCCAGGGTGAGAGCTTGCATCCCCTCCGTTGTACCTTCCTCGCGAGGGAAAAGGCCCTCCCCGACAGCGCCATGATCATTATCCTGGCGCTTCTCCTGTCGTGCAGGGTCAGGCTGTGAAGCTCCTGCTAGAGGAACTGAGTCTAGCTGAGCCACGACCCGAGAGACGTGCTTCGACCTCCTCATAGCTTGTAATGGCTGGGTGAGGTCTTCCTGAGCTGCTTCCATGTGCTTGTCCGTGGAGGAGGTGTAGCAGGTGAACACCCTGACAGTGTCATCTGCGACACGAGTTACCCGCCTCCTCCTCGGCGGATGCCGCACCGGGGGAGATATGTCCCCTAGCCGGTCGAAGACAGATGCTCGAGGGGCCGGACACTGTCGAGCATTGCCCCCTCTTGAATTGTCTGAGGTAGTCCAGGGGGAAGTCGGACGTACCGGCTTTGGCGAGGCGCGGCACTGCCCCCGCTGCCGGCGAGCGCCTGGCTTGTGAGAGGAGGAGGGCTTAGTCGACTCAGGAATAGAGGGGCCCTGCCCTGAGTGCGGCCCTGACTGGCGTGTACCTTTCTCAGCCCGAGCGCGTTTAATTGCCTGGGCCTCCTCCTTGGTGACCCATATCTCCTTTAGGTGGAGCTGATGCTCCTCAATTGGGTTGCCCCCAGACTTGACTCTGGGGGCCGCCACTTTGGGCCGGAGCGTGGTGACATTCTTTGCCTTCGCTCCCTCCTCTCGGATCTTCCGAAGGAGTTCGAACCGGTTGGAAGTTGGAATAGTGGGGACGTGTCGGTCCCGAGGTACAATCGGCTCGCCTCCATCGAGCCTGATACGGACGTCGCCGACGAGAATAGTCTTGCCGGAACGCGAAGTAGTGGCCACAGGCCGAAGTTGTTTCCTCGCGTGGCGTTGCCCCCGTTGAGCAGGGGCAACCGTCTCAGTACGGCTACCGCGACGACGAGGGCGGCGCTGTCCCTGTCGGGGAGGAGCCGTCTCAACAGTAATATGGTTGACCGAGAACACTCGGCCAGCTTGAGAGACTGAAGACCTGACATCTCCAGGCGTGGGCTTCATCGAGGGCCTGACACCCCCAGCCATGTTGTATGGTCCGGCCGACCTGACTCGGCCAACAGCAGATAAAGAGGGCCTAACACCCCCGGTAGGTATCTTTCGGACCGGGCGGACCCGGCCGGTGGCAGGAACAGAGGGCCTGACGCCCTTCAGAGCAGTTGCCTCGGCCGGAACAGCCCGACCAATGATAGGAACAGAGGGCCTGACGCCCTTCAGAGTAGTTGCCTCGACCGGAACAGTCCGACCAAAGGCAGGAACAGAGGGCCTGACGCCCTTCAGAGCAGTTGCCTCGACCGGAACAGTCCGACCAAAGGCAGGAACAGAGGGCCTGACGCCCTTCAGAGCAGTTGCCTCGACCGGAACAGTCCGACCAATGATAGGAACAGAGGGCCTGACGCCCTTCAGAGCAGTTGCCTCGATCGGAACAGTCCGACCAATGATAGGGACAGAGGGCCTGACGCCCTTCAGAGCAGTTGCCTCGACCGGAACAGTCCGACCAAAGGCAAGAACAGAGGGCCTGACGCCCCCGGCGAACACCTTCGAAGCCGGGTGAACCCGGCTTACAGCACGAATGGAGGGCCTAGCACCCTCTGCAGCAGTCTTCTTAGCCGGAGCAGTCCGGCCAGCAGTTGGCACTGCGTCATCCTCAGTGATCGGAACTACCCCTAAGAAAAAAGGGGAACCGACCACCGGGGGAAAGTCGCCGAAAGCAATCGGCGTCGCCAGGTAGCCATACCTGGCGTGGGTAGCGATCACCTGCGGTCCATACGTCACCGCTGCCATTGTCGTGATCGTGATGTGACAGAGCGCTTGAAACTGGTAAGCAAAGCGTTCTTCCCTCGTCCTGTAAGAGGGAGAGCAATAAGAACCTCAAAGAGGTGCAAGCCTTCTGTTGTCAAAGAGAAGAAAGGCGGGAAAGGTCCCACCGGGCGTGCCAGTCTGTGAGACACGGAAAAAATCTAAAATCGACTTTTATCGTGGATAAAAGGTAGATTTTCGTTCTTTTTGAAAAGAAACACTCCTCTGCATAGAGAGGGTTCCGTGGGTGCGCGTCGTATCAGACGATATAGGTTCGAGTGCTGGACCTCTCCCCGCCGACCGGAGTCGGCGTTGATTTACATCGGCTTAATGTCCGAACACTCTTGATTAAATGACAACATGAAGGCTTAAAGTTCTTCCTCGAGGCTCTAACCAATAGAGTAGGTTTGCTTAAAACAGGACGGGGGAGCTGACGGGGACCCTGACTGAGCACGCTGAAGTGGGCCACTGGGGTTTAAGTGGCCGTCTTAGACCTATGGGTATTTTAGTAAATAACCAGACCAGAGGGATTTAGGAGTTTCTGGGCTAGGGTAGACATAAAGCCGGGTTACTGACCTTCTAAGGCTCTGAGGCCCTTTTCAGAATGTTTGAGAGGCCATTAGATTACTTCTTAGGTCGCAGGGGTATTTCGGTAACTTTACCAAACCCTAGGCCTAGGTTTAAGATGACCCTCGAGCGTTGGACTGAGCCAACAGCACTCCCAGACCAAGCCGACAACGAGAGGTTCTAGAGAAGACACTCATGGGTTCAATTGCTTGGAAGTAGGGGGGAGTATGCACGCTCTTAGAGAGTTGGGGTTTATATGCAATATTGCATTAACGAAATGTGCCGGGCATAATAAGGTGCTCTTATAATTTTGCATGAGTACAGAGGGTGTCGACGAATTATCGACAGTACATACATCCGCATCATGGCGGGAAGTAGGGGCATACCCCTAATTACAAAAGTCGCAGGGTAAAACTGCAATTTACAGGACTTAGGCCTTTCAAGACCTTGAGGAGGACATTTTTACAATTTGTCATCGTAATGACATGATGACATAATGACATAATTGCATAAGTCCGTCACTCTGTTGTATAACGCATTACGAACACAGCCCGTTGAAGGGCATAATTGTAAATATACCCCGTAGGGGCATATACACAAGGCCCGGGGACTTACCCCCACTCGGACCAAAAATAACGAACCACTTGAACTTGAGGTCTAGTCCACCTTTCCTCCTCTTTCTTTCCCGTCGTCCCTTTCAATGGGACCCATAGGGTCTATTTATAGAAAGTAGGGAACCGGCCCGGGGGAAGTGGGACCCGGGCGGGTCAAGGCGACCCCGGGCGGGT
Source organism: Amorphophallus konjac (assembly GCA_022559845.1). NCBI lineage: Eukaryota > Viridiplantae > Streptophyta > Magnoliopsida > Alismatales > Araceae > Amorphophallus > Amorphophallus konjac. The sequence continues at coordinate 23,483,219 of CM040122.1, forward strand.
TCCTTTCCCTCCAAAAATTAAATTTTTTTTTTTTGGAAAACGGGCAGTTAATAGACTAAACCGGATGCGCAGCACCCCGGGCGGACCCGCCCGGGGGCGCGCGGTCCCGGGCGGACCCGTCCGGGGTGGGTAGACCCCGGGCGGGTCTGCCAGCCCGCGCGCAGCCACGGGGAGACCCGCCCGGGGGCCTTATAACCCGGGCGGGTTCCCCCCTCCCCGGGCAGTCTCCTTCGCTTCTTTTTAAAATTCTCCGTACGGCTCCGACAGCGACGTTTCCGCACTTGACTCCACGTGGGAGAGGAAAAGCCTTCTCCACGCCTTGTTCGTTGTCTTCCGCGCCTCGCTCGTCCGTCGGGGAAGGAGTTTTCGATCCTACGAGACGTGATACACGCCGTCGAGGTACCAAAACAATGTGCATAGCACGTCTTCACACCCTTAGGGCTTGGGTTGATTGATTAAAACTCGGAACCACATGACTATAATAGTCTCCGTGGGTTTATCGCGGGTTCTCCTCGCTTCCGCGGGATAGAACGGGTTGGACTGAGCCAACACCGTAAGCATGGGCTTTTGACGCACACATGCGTACATATATAAACGTATATATACATTTATTTTCTGGTTACAACAATATCCTTAACCAAATCAACATATCCTTGAGAGACTCTTTTCTTTCTTAATGTCCACCGAATCAATTCTCTCTGTACTCGATCATACGTCTTCTCCAAATCAAGAAAAATCATATATAAATCTTTTCTCATCTCTCTATACTTCTCCATTAGTTACCGTAGGAAGAAAATAGTTTCTGTAGTAGATCTATTCGGCATAAAGTCATTGATTTTCCGATACAATAGTCATACATTAGAGGCGTTTTTTGATTACTCTTTCCCAAAGTTTCATAGTATTACTCGTAAGCTTAATTCCACGATAATTATTGCAGCACTGAATATCTCCTTTGTTTTTATAGACAGGAACTACAACACTTTTTCTCCAATTTTCTAGCATTCTCCGTTCCTTTAAAATTTTATTGAAAAATTTAGTTAGCCACTGAATACCAATGTCTCCTAGACTTTTCCATACTTCAATAGGTATGCCTTCTAGTCCTAGGGCCTTGCCCACTTTCATTTCCTTAAAGCATCCTCCACTTCTGACATCTTAATACGCTTGAAATACTGATATTTATCAAATCTTGTTGACTCTTGGGCACCTTCTAAAGAGAAATCTTTGACGCAATCTCTATTAAGTTACTTATGAAAATAACTATGCCACCTCTCTTTAATCTCAGGATCCTTAGTTAAAACCCTTTGGTCTTCACTTTTAATGCAACGAACATGATCGAGATGTTTAGTTTTTCTCTCTTAATTTAGCAAGTTTAAATATATTCTTTTCACCCTCTCGAGTTCTTAATTTATTATACAAATCTTCAAATGCCTTTGATTTAGCTTCACTAACTATTTTCTTAGCCCTCTTTTCAGTGATTTTATAAGATTCTAGGGTTTGATTATTTTTGTTAGTTTGCCAAACTTTAAAGCACTATTTTTTTACTCTAATGGTATTTGGATTTCCTCACTCCAGTAAGTCTCTTTTTCTATTTTTTTTTACCTTTAGATTCGCTTAAGATTTATTTTGCTACACTGTTTATACAATTTGTAACATTATTCTACATTACTTCAATTTCTTGTTCTAAATTTTAAATATTTTTTTTAATAGATGATTTTTAAATGTTTCTAAACTTTTACTTTTTAAATTCTACCATTTAATCTTAGAACAATTATTTAGAATAGTCTTTCTTTTGAATTTAGGGATAATGACATCCATTATTAACTACTTATGTTGAGAGGCTAGACTCTCTCTAGAAATAACTTTGTAATCTTTACATAAAATTTTATCGACCTTCCTAATAAGAAAATAGTCAATTTGACTTATATGTGTTCCACTCTTGTATGTTATTAAGTGTTTGTCTCTCTTCTTAAAGAAGATATTAGCAATTATTAGATCATAAGTTATAGCAAAATCAAGAATAGTACAACCTATATCATTTCTATTGCCAAAATCAAATCCTCCATGAGTCCTCTCATAATCTCTATTATCTTTACCTACATGACCATTAAGATCCCCTCCAACAAAGATTCTCTCTTCACTAGGGATATTTTGGATCAAACCATGAATAGCCTCCCAAAATTACTTTTTAATGCTCTTTTCTAATCCTACTTGAGGTGCATATGCACTAATTATATTCAAAATATCCTCACCTAAGATAAGTTTAATTAAAATAAGTCTATCCCCCAATCTATTAACTTTTACAACTCTATCTTTTAACTTTTTATCTATCATTATAGCAACATCATTTTTAGAGTAACTCTTGCCCGTATACCAAATTTTATATCCATCAATATCTTTAGCTTTATGTCCTTTCTACCCAGTTTCTTGTAGGCAAGCTATGCTAACTGATGCGGGACGGGACCGACGTGCAGTGAGAAGGTTCAGCTGGAACCGACGTCGAACAGGTGGTGGACGGGGGATGTCCTGCAGCCCGGACTGGCGGAAGCACTACTGCGAGTCGGCGGCCTCCTATCTTTCATTAACTTAACCAAATCTAAACCCTTACCCGTTAAAGTTCCTATTTTTCAAGTAGCTAGACGAATCTTATATTTTTGGACTAGCTTCTTCACCCGTGATCGTCCAACCCCACACGGGAACCCTTGTCTATTTGATACCGCAATCAGGTGTCATTGCGGTGCGTCGCTTATGGGGAATGCGCTAGCTAGCCCTTGCTTACTTATCATTCCATCCGAGTTCCGATATAACACGTCGCTTCCGGGGGACGCCCTAGCATTAGCAAAAAATATATTTAGATTAGAATTCATGTGGGAGATGTGACAAATTTTTTACTGCTGGCTGTCAACCTAACGTAAACCCTCCTCCTTTCTCATCCGGGCTTGGGACCAGCCATGGCGGAGTTATTTTCATTAATACTCAATAAATTTATAAATGCACTATATTTATTTTCAAATGATATTATTTCTTAAAAATTAGATTGGACTGCTTCAGTGGATCAGCTGATCCAATTTGATCTAGATCAAGATCAGGCATGCCCGACCTGGGTGCTCAATCCAATCCAGGATTCCGTGGGTGTAAATCTCTCAAGATTTGAGTTCTAAAACGAACATGTAGGGCAGCTCTATTTCAGGAAGCTTCAAGGAAAATTAAACTACAAAATTCCATCTCCAAGTTAAAATTCTCATTAGCAGTTGAAAAAGAATCTGAGTTAAATCAATATGTAATGATTCTATGTTGCTTGTCAATTTCATTGGCCTGTTTGTGGACTCTGCAATGAAATTATACGAGGGAGAAATGGTTTGTTGTTGAAGGCAGATTTTCCTTTTAAACTTGGATGTTTGGGTTGTCCCTCAGCATGTGTACATATATTTGTAGAAAGTATGCAAATGAACTTTGAATTTTGGATGAAACTGTTTTCACATATTTTGGCTATGCATTTCAGCTACAAGTGAGGCAGAAACTGCCTTGTCAGACTACAGATCCTTTCTTAAAAATAGTCCTCATAGGCCAATTTGGGCTCTTGCAGAGAACTATCGATTTGAGCCTGCTTTTGTGGAGGTATACAATGTTGCTTTGTATTTTGTCCTCTTATGAAAGTTAGTGTGATCTCACATTCTTTCTGCAGTCCAGAAAATTGATGAACAACATTGGTGATATGATGAACATCCAAGTCATGGTTGAAGGTTCAATGAACAGTTCAAATCCATATTTTTCAAGCTCCTGGAGAAGAAAATTCTATGTGAGTGAGCTGCCAATCATGTAAACTTTCATTGCACAGAAAGATGGTTTAATGATCTTTCTTCAGCAGGCCAAATCCTTGTGCACTGCACCTTGGGATAATGCAATCTTCAGACCCCAAGATATCTCCCATTAATGATAATGGATTTGTAAGCTAGGGCTTGACTTCATATTACAATAGTAATGTCAATAGAGTATAGAATCGTCGTGGAAATGAAGGGGCAAAAGCACTCTCAATCAGGTTTCAAATAAATGGAAGTGGAATGTATTCTGTGATCATGCTATCTAATCTGCATTCAGCAAGAAATGAGTACTTGGTCCCCAGGGGCAACATGAGGAACAAGACGTTTCATTCATTTAAAAAAGGTGAAGTCTGATTATCCAACCAAACAAAGATGTCAAACTAAATAGAAAATGTCTATTTGAAAGTACTGATAATTATGATCATATTAAAGGGTGAAATTTGGCGTCATATAGGTGTAAAACGGTGTTAAATTGAACTTTGTTTTTTCCACGAATGAGGGATTTGGAAATGATACCTACAATATAGAATACCTACAATACCAGAGGAGATGATCTAGCTAGAGGAACTTCTCATCCTCCTATTACCCTTCCATCCCCAACCTGATTCAGAGGATGAATGGGTTTGGAGGTGGGAGAAGGGCGGCACCTACACTGTTAGATCTGCCTATTGTGTCATCGCGGATGGAGGTGTTCGTCATAGCCTTCATGATCAGGTGTGGAGGCCGAAGAGCCCGATTAAGGTGAAAGTATTGGTTTGGACGATCTCACATGGCAGACTACCAACTCGAGACAGGTTGCATCGTTTCCTTTCGAACATCCAGCTTTCTTGGTGTCTTTGTGGTGAGGACGATGAGACTATGGAACGCCTCTTTGTAGGTTGCTCTTACTCGCAGGAGGTGTGGAGAGAGCTTGTCAGGAGGACCGGCTGTACCTTTGTACAGCATGGTGAGGTTCACCACTTGTTTGAGCATTGGGACAGGCCTTGGCCCATTAAGAGCGACATGATTGTGTGGTGACTTATTCTCCATGCCACCATGTGGACGTTGTGGGGGGAGCGGAACAATCGGATCTTTAGATGAGAATCTCTGGTTGTGGACTCCTGGTTTCTTTTGTTTGTAACCGTGTGAGGGAATGGGCTGCTACTCTATGTCATGTGAATTCTCTTACTTTGGTTCTTTGCAGGATTAGGGTGTTCCACACTTTATGGGTGTGGCCTTTGATGTATAGGTTGTTGGGGTTTGGCATTTTTGGGGCTCTCACAGCCTTTTCCTATACTTGTACATTCTCTTTTCATTTTATATATTAGTGATACTATCCACTTTCAAAAAAAAAAATACAGAATGCCTCAGGTTTGAACGATCTTTTGTCTGGGATTCATTTACACTGTTGTGTTACTGTAATCTGCGTACCCCTCAGATGTTTGAGTTCTGACAAAATATTGAATAAATTTTGCTTCAGAATCAAATGCATTAGGAGATATTAACCATTAATGTTTCACAAAGAACATCTTTGGGGAGATGATTGAATGAGAGATTACACAGTTCATTTGCCGTCTCAGTTCTTTCCATCTTGCGTGAATTACATGCAATCAGCAGCGTGTATTTAGCAACAAACTTAGGAAGTACACAGAACTGAAATTTGTATCTGAGAACGGCCAAGTGGAAATGTCATTTACACACCTTCCAGAAAGTGAGATGTCACTTGTTTCTTTTCCAGAAGGAAATATGAGCTCTGTGACCCTCCTAGAAAACTTGCTAATAAAAGATTGAGCAATAATTAATTGTATAGGTTCAGTAATAACCTTCTAAAAGAAGATTAAGCAATAATTATTTATATAGGTTCACTAGTTACATATATTTTTTCTCACAAAACAGTTTCTTTGAACATCTTTTTTAACCTTCAAAAGTATATTGCACATGCAAAATAGCATGTAACTGAAATGTGCTGTACATTTGCAGCCATTATTTATATGTTTTCTCTGGTTCGTATGTTTGTTTCCGGATGTCCTTATTTTGCAACTTTCTCTGTATCTAAATGTGAGTTATGATGTCTTTCTTTTGGACATTTTATTGCAGTTATCATTTACAATATTTATTTCCTTTGCAGGGAGGTTTCATCTTAGATATGGGAGTGCATTTCGTTGCTGGTTTGAGAATGGTAAGCTCTCTTTTATTTAATCCGCTGGGATTTGAGAATCATCTTGTCAGCAAGCACTGACAATTATGGCCTTGCTTTCAATGTGTTAGTAGTCAGTCTTTCAAGTTTTTCTTGGTTTTCTGAACGGAGAGAGGAACTCATTTAATTTTAAGGGCTCTGAATCTTGAGAGATCATCTGTAGGGGCTTTTGTCATCTATTGCCCGGATGTTATTCCTCATCTTGGGGAGTACAACTGATTTATTATGCATCATCAGGCTAGCAGATTGGATTACCGAACTTAGGTGACTTTTGTTTAAACTATACTCCAATTGTCTGCCGAGTTTCATTCATTCATTCATTCATGCTGTATAACAAGGGGAATAGGAGATATCATAGCACACACATGGATAGTGGAGATCATAGATGAACAAATTGTCTAACATTTTTCCCATTTTATCTCTTACTCACCAAATTTGCTGTGAAGACTAGTAGATCAACCTATGCTACTACTATACGGCAGTTTGAAACTATGCAAAGAGGTAATGAAGCAGCGCTTCAGGAGCCGCAGAGGTCATTCAACAGAATAGAAAAGGGAATAATTTCTTTTTTTAGGGGATGCATATTTGAGAATGGCTAAATTTCTCTCTGAATCACTGTATTGCCCACATTTTCCTTAAAGTGAACCATGTAAATCATTGGATTAGCAGTTAAGTGAAATGAAGTGATGCATTAAACTTCTCTTTTGGCTACTCTTCTCTGATAAATATCTAGTCTAGTTTAACCACAATGTATCATGCTTCCTGCATGGAGTAACATTATTTCATGTTATTTAAATAGGTAGCTGCGTGTGAGATTGCCAGAGTGTCTGCTGTTACCCGCCATGTTGATAGCTCATTGCCTCCACCTGATAATATTTGTGCTCTCTTGTGAGTTTCTAATTTTTGACTGTATATCCTTTGTGATAGCCTTTTGACCATGACAATCCTAGAAACAATTATGTGCTATTTCTCTCTTTCCAGTCAACTAGAGAATGGCTGCCCTGGGGTATTTGTAATGGCAGTGTCTTCATCATCACCCAAGGTATAAAGTATACATCAAATTTCATTTCCTCCATGCCATATGTTGCATCTGTCAGACCTAATACTATGATACAAATGTAACCAATATGTAACTAAAATTTCAAGTGCTGATGACTTTTCTTTTGGCTTACTACTACTAGATATACTGGCGTTTTGTCGGGTCGAAGGGAACATTACAAGTTGAGCGGGGAAATATAAATGGTCAACATGGGTACTCGGTATGCTAGTGGTGTTAGATTTTATGCATCTTAATTAATTTTTTTTTTCAATGATGAGTAAGCTTGTCAAACATCCTAGTGTAGTGTCAAGGCATGCTATGTTCCAAATATGGCCAAAGTACTAGGAAGCAACTGTAAGCAAAATGGATTCTTTTCATTTTAGTGGTACTACCCACTTAAAAAAAAAACTGTGAGCAGAATGGATGGGGCAACATTCTGGGGTTCCACCATGCAGCTATGAACGACTCCTTTGATAATCCAATAATCCAAAAACTGGGATCTTGGAGATGCAACACACAATACATGATATAGCCATTTCGTCTTCAATGGATGGGCAAGATTATGTCCTTCGATCCTCAATCAGACAGGCCCAATAATCTTTAGTTAGACTTAAACATTCAAGTCGAATAAAATGTCAGGCAATTGTTTTCACCAATAGCTATAGATTATTTTTTCCCCCATCACCATAGGCACGGAGAGAAATGGTCTGGTCCAATGATTGTCGTCAGGAGAGCAACTTTATTCCATCAGTCTGGGTTCACTGGATTGCATAAAGACCAATCCAAACATTGGGCAAAGCTTCATGAGTAGCTGCCTGTCTAACCTCAATCATTTATAAGGTGATGCTAGCTGAGCCGTCTTTAGACAGGAGAAAGGTTCAAAGTACCATTAGAGCGCTTAGCAGGTGGAGAAATACATTTTTGGTTAGAGTTTAAACTCATGTAACCATATGCCAATGTCCATATACCTCCCTAACCTCCTGAAAGATTCTAGGCAAAAAGCAAAAAAGGCAAATTTGATGAAGGATTAAGTAATCATCTCTAGATGTCTATCAGGTAAAGAGTGATACACAAATCCCAAGGTGTAGTTGATATTTGTTACGAATGCCGAAGGAAATGACATTCTAAATATTAAAACAAGTTTACAAATCGCCAATCTAGTATTCATGTTTTCTCACTTAGATTATTTGCTTCTTGATGCCCATTTACTGAAACAAGCATGCATTTGTTTGATTTATGTGTAAAATGCAGCTACATGATCTTGTAGGCAATGGTGGTATCCAAGTACAACCATCGAGTTGAATTTTATGGGATGGAAACATAACAAAGTTTTTGCAGGTTTTATTTTATTCTGATGGAAATTGTCAAAGCAACTTCTATCCATTTTCTGGTGTGACCGAAGAATTAAAGGCATTCTTTCGTGACATTTCACAGGCTAGTGTTAAGGTTGATTTTTTCCTCTTCACCCTTGTGAATTATGTTGCACTTTCTGCCTTTTAACCTCTAGAAATTTGTTTTTAAAAAAATCTTAACTGGACGGTGTAGTATAAGTTTCATGAGCTCACATATCTTGGAAACTAGATTCCACTGGCTTCTAGTTTTCAAAAGATAATTTAATCCTGAATACATGACATGATATCAGGTCTTGCCAGTAGTTCACTTTAATAAAAGCAAATCAAGATCCCAGAGGAGAATATCAGCTAGTCAGTTGAGAGGAAGACAGTAGAGACTAACATTTCCAGGATGCTGTTCTTACGTCCATTCCTGCAAACATTAAATTTATGGACCTTGGCATCTTTCAAGGTTCCAGCCATAGTGGCAGGAACCTATTCAGATAAATAAATAGAAAAATGCTATGATGCCACATTTTTTGCCATCCAATTTTAAGTCGGATGGTGGAAAAGTACAACGTAGGTTTGGTGATCCGGAGATGGGGAGCACTGAACTTCAGTTCTAGACTGACCTCATCTTGGTCATCCAATCACATAATCTGACAAGTTAGTCCCAAACTGAGTGGAAGAAAGTGTGGCACTTTAGCATTGCTCAAACAAATAGCGTACACCCCAACCTGGTCTGAACCTAAGCATTTTCCTCATTCCTTGATGCCAACTGCGCCATACCCAATCAGTAATATGGACCTTGGGGTTGATAGACTCTTTCAGAAACATCAGAAAAACTAGCATTGGCAAGCTTCAGAACTTTTGGTGAAGTTTGGGAAAATGTTGCAGACGCCAAAGGACAACACAACCTAAATTGATCAATAGCATCGGAACTAATTAAACATAGACATTGAAAAAGGATAATAAGCAGTTAGTGAATTGATGAGCATTCTTGTAAAGCTACTTGATGGTATTCACTCGGCATGGTAGCTGCTGGGTTTTGCCCCCTTGGTATTCAAACTCTATTCAGAAGCCTTGTTCAGTGGTCCATCAGGATGGATCTTCCGGAATCCCTACATAGGTAATAAAATGAAATGTGAAGTTTCTCTTGGGCTTTCACTTGTCTTGCATGGTCTTATTAACGCAATCCATTAATCAATAAACAGGGTCTTCACGGCATGTCCTGCTACGTATATGACCTGCATTCTTGGTTGGAAATTAACAGTTGATTCCATTGCTTTTGAAGGACGGTGCTTCCTACGAAGCTGAGCCTCGCAGTTCCTTTGTTGAAGGTGCCCGTGATGTTGCTGTTTTAGAAGCCATGCTCGAGTCTAGTAAAAAGGAGGGAGCTCCGGTTAATGTAAAAATGTTTTAACAGCTGACGGCTTGGAGGCATAAAAGCTTCTACGGTGGCCTTTCTTCTATTAGATGAGAATATTTTTTGTAAGGCGCAAAGCCTAAGCTGGGAAAAAAATGTTGATAGTGAACCAAATCAGCAACAATTGCTGAACCTGATATTACGAAATCATGGCTTCACATTGGGCTCCCAGCTGACGAAAAAATATTATAGTCCTCCGTATTGTCTTCTCTCAAAATTTCTATACACTGCAATGTTGCAGTTCATAATCTAGCGAAACATGCTCTGCACTGTAAGGAGGGTTTTTCCTGTCTCACCAGGTATTCCCACACATATCCTCACTCTTGTAACTGGTGATCCTTGTGATCCCCCTCTTGAAATGAAATCCGGGACAAACCCGTTCTCTCTTTGGTTTCCAAAGCAAAAGAAGTTACCTTGACCAAGGAATGTGGATACACGCAAGCTGCTTGTAGGCGTCTTATTCTAGGGGTAGTCAAGACATGCTTTGATGTTAGTGCAGACTGTGCAGCAGCTGATGTAGCCTGACAAAGTCATTTGCACAAAGGATATAATTTCAAACTCTCTTAAATCATTATCTCATGCACTTAAGTCGCATTAGGGGATGCATATTACAAAAGAAAAAAAAACATGCATAGTCTAAACATAAACTATGTATAAAGATTAAAAAAACTGAATAATAGCTTTTACATTCACGTAAGATTTTGATTTTAATCATTATACTTTCTGTCTGCATCCCCGCATAAATGCATGCATGTGAAGGCCAGATTTCATCCCATTCCAGATTCTTCTGGAGTCCAATTTTGATAGGAGCAACAAATTTTCCATTATTGATACTCCGAGTGTCCCAAAGGATTGTTCAACACATATCAGGCATTCCTGTAGATTTTTGAGGAATACTTGCACAAAATCTGAAAGTTATATAAATATATAAGAGGAATGCTGTGGTATTACCGTTCTTTGTCACTCTCATCTCAATTGTCTGATTATGAGAGTAGACGGTCGAGATGCAGAACTTAAATTCACTATTTCTTGTAGAGGGGACTTTACCTTCTTTCTCGGAGAGCCCAACAGCACAGCTTAGCCCAACCAGCCCGAGGTTGGCCCATTAAGGCCACCGAGCTCATTTAGAGCGCCTTAGGGCCCAGCCAGTACGGTCAAGCCCAACAACCTCCATGTACTAAACGGATCCCTCCGCCATATGTTAGGGTGGGAGGAAAGTCTAGGCCCCTCCGCCAAGTTCCAGGCCGGGAGGGAAGTCCCGGGTAAACAACATAAAGTGCCTACGTGTTAGCTCAGGAGATCTCGAGCCTTAACTCGATCTTAAGCCATTTTAGGAGACATAGAGCATTAGGTCAGTCCCGAGCCATCTCAGGAGGCCTAGAGCATTAACTAGGCCCCAAGCTATCTCAGGAGGTCTCGAGCCTTGACTCGACCCCGAGCCATCATAGGGAAAGAGTATTAACTTGAATCTCAAGAAGAGCTTTAGCTCGATCCCGAGCCATGGAAGATTCTTAGCTCGATCTCGGGCCATGAGTAGCCTTAACTCAACCACCGAGGCAGGAAAGGGTCTTAGCTCGATGTCAAGCCACGGAGGGCCTCGACAAGCCATCGAAGAGCCTTAGCTCGATCATTGGTCTTATAGCTTGGGTAGCCTAGCAAATGGCCTTCTAGCTCAGCCTACCACAGTCTCGGTATGGAGGCTTGACTGGGGCACCATACCAAACGACATAGATCCAGCAAAGCAGTTGCGATAAAGAACATGGGCTATGGGAATCGAACCTATACGATCAAATCTCCTTCAAAAGGCTAAGATGGGTCGCATTAATTGAAAGCTATAGTCTAGTCAGACACGTATCTCTTGAGAAGCGAAGAATGCACTAGCCCCTCAATATGCCCAAAGGAGTGCCTTAGCCCATCAATGCGAAAAAAAGGAGTGCATTAGGCCCTCGATACAAAATGAGGAGTGCACTAGCCCTTCAATATGCCTAGAGGAGTGCCTTACCCCCTCAATGCGAAAAGAGGAGTGCATTAGCCACTGCATTAGGCCCTCGATACGAAACGAGGAGTATGCCTAGAGGAGTGCCTTACCCCCTCAATGCGAAAAGAGGAGTGCATTAGCCACTCGATACAAAACGAGGAGTGCACTAGCACCTCAATATGTCCAAAGGAGTGCCTTAGCCTCTTGATATGAAAAGTTGAGTGTCTTAGTACCTCGATATGAAAAGAGAAGTGCATTAGTCCCTCTGCTCGCCGTCTTCTGTACGAAGCAGACCGCACTCTTCCAGCGGGGGTTGGCGCCACCGCGGAGATGGTGAAGGGCCGGCAAGGCGAGCGCGTCAGGCTATACGTCCGGGGGACGATTCTCGGATACAAAAGGTCGAAGTTGAACCGGTATGAGAACACGTCCCTGATCCAGATCGAGGGTGTCAACACCAAGGAGGAAGTGGCGTGGTATTGCGGGAAGCACATGGCCTACGTCTACAAGGCCAAGGTGAAGAAGAATGGGTCTCAGTACCGGTGCATCTGGGGCAAGGTCACCCGCCCCCACGGGAACAGTGGCGTCGTTCGTGCCAAGTTCAAGTCCAACCTCCCGCCCAGATCCATGGGTGCTAAAGTAAGGGTTTTCATGTCCCCGAGCAACATTTGAGGCTTATCGGGAGTTTCTGAGGCATTGTGACAGCAGCTAGGAAGGCCAAGATGTCATGATTTCTTTTGCAATTTTGTGACGGTGTAACTTGGGTTGTTTTTTTTTTTCCGTTTCTCAAGCAATATGACATTGCCCCCCTAAATTTGATTTTACTACAAAGGTCATCTTGAAAAAAAAGTGCATTAGTCCTTCGATACAAAAAGAGGAGTGCCTTAATCTCTCGATACGAAAAGAGGAGTACATTAACCCCTCGATATGAAAAGAGGAGCACCTTAGCCTCTGATACGTCGGAGGGCTGTCTTAGCCTCTCGATAGGCCTAGTGTCTTTAGCCTGAGAATGGCACCGTGTACATGATCTACTCCTAAGCAAGGTTAACTTAGGAGTAGAAGGTGCAAGGGTAGAGGGGATTTTCCCTCCTTCCTAAAAAACCCCAATAGCACGGCTCAACCCAACCAACCCCGAGGTCGGCCCATTAAGGCCACCTAGCTCAGCTAGAGTGCCTTAGGGCCTAGCCAACACGGTCAAGCCCAGCACGCTCCACATACCGAACGGGCCTCTATGCCGGGCGTCAGGTTGGGAGGAAAGCCCAAGCCACTATGTCAGGTTCCAAGCTGGGAGGAAAGCCCTGGGTAGACGACGTAAAGTGCCTGTGTTAGCTTAGGATATCTCAAGCCATCTCGGGAGACCTAGAGCATTAACTCAACCCGAACCATCTCAAGAGGCCTAGAGCATTAACTCAGTCCCGATCCATCTCAGGGGACCTAAAGTATTAACTCGACCTTGAGCCATCAGAGGGAAAGAGTAATAACTTGAATCTCAAGAAGAGCCTTAGCTTGATTTCGAGTCATGGGAGATTCTTACCTTGATCTCGAGCTATCCTAGTTTAGTGCGGTCTCTGCAAGTATAACTTGGCACGGCTAGGTAAGGCCTGATCGTTGACGCAACTGGAAGAAGCTACTGTCCTCCTCTACATCAATCCTCAACGGCTCATCATGTGCCAAGCGGCCATGTTCTTGTCCAATTGAGAAAATATCTTTCTTACAAACTAATTATTTTAGATTTATAACAAAATAAATATTATGACAAAATAAGCACATTTCAATTTTCACAAATAACATAATGAAATATGACCAAGTGCATTTACATGTTTAACTTATCACAAGTCTCTTGTACACTTAGCCCAAAAAATAAGGGTCAATTTAATATCTAGAATATCATAGCAAGATCAAAATATATATTATCTAAATAGCCAACAAACTAGGTGTTACATGACAAGGCTAAATGAATTAGACAATATTCTATCTAAGTCTCCAAGATAAATGAAAAGTTACACGACACATCCTTTAACATAAACATGATAGATGGAAGGTTAGACGATACATCATGTAAGTGAAAACATATAGACTAACCTTAGTTGGAAAGATTAGTGAAATCTTTTACGGGTTGCAAATGGACTGGACATAAGTCTGTCAAGGAAGACAGACCGAACCAGTGTAAAAATCTATCTTTGTAGTTGTTTCCATTCTAAGTTTTTACTTCTACTGCATTCAAATGGTTCAATCATTTATAATTTTTATTTGGCACACTTATTCACTCCCCTCTATAATGTGCCAGGCTACTAACACGTCCTCACGGTGGAAGCCCTAATTACAAGTGAGGTGAGCAGATCGCTTCATTGCACCATGGGTCCCGCTCCACCACATTTCCAACCACTACCTGTCACGTGGTCATGATGACTGATAAGTGTGCATTTGTATGAGTTAATTCATGATATACACACATTTTATGAGCTTTAATGTTAATAATTATACACTTATCACACTTAATATCAATTTTTGATCAAAATGCTTAGTCTAGTAAAATTATTATACTTTGATCAATAAATATGTTATTTTGCAGGCACTCAACAAGAACCCCACAAGTCTACACAAAAATGAGCCAAAACTCATGCCGACCAAGCTCAATCTTAATTCAAAAGAAAAAAAAGAAAAAGAAAATTATAAATAGATATATACTCATATATATATTCTATGTTATATATAGATATATCTCTATCTATCTATTTATATATCATACTACTATATATATATCTATAATTCAAATAAAGAAAAGAAAAAAAAGAGAAATAAAGATTCATATAAAATATATACACTCATTATATTCATATAATGCATTCAATATTAATATAGTCATTATATATATTCCTATAATATATATATATATATATAATATATATAATATATAATATATAATATAGTCATTATATAATATATAATATAGTCATTATATATATTCCTATATATATATATATATATTCATATACTCATATTAACATATCTATATACAACATATCCCTATATATAGTATCAATGTCTCCTTCATATTCTATATAGCATATATATATGCTAATATCTACAACACCTACAACATATATATAGTATAAGATATGCTTAATATGTTTCAAACATCATCAATCAACATGGGCCCTTCACGTTGGAAGCATGAAGCGTACTAAGGCTAAAAGCCATAAATAGAATGGCCTTCACATGCTGCATGGGTCCATGCGCACAGGCCAAAGGTGGTCCTTTCAAATAACATTGGTAGAAGCTTCACGTGACTTTTTCGTGCAAGCAAAGTCCACGCAACGGGCCAAGGCTTCTCAACGTGACAAGATGGCAAGGCTTAGTCGGCTGGGGCCTTGCAATGCCAAACATGCAAGATGGGGTCCACTTGGGATTCATGCAAAGTTTAAAACGCCAGAGCACATCCAGGAGGTTTCTCCACCAAGCACACAACGTCAAAGGCACCATGGCAGGCTGCGGCTTTCACACATACAGCCCTTGGTTCACACACGTTGGCAGGCGTGGTCAAAACGGCAGATGGGCCGCGGCTTTCACACGGGCAGAGTGCAACGAGTAGAGAAACAAGGCTTGTTTAAAGCCTATAAAAGCGAGGTTGGGAATGGCTTAAAAGGGGGGAAGCTCTTGTAATTCATTTTAAAGTTCTCTTCTTGTTATTAGTTTTTGTAAGAATGTTCAAGTGGTGTATTTGAAGAATCAAGGAGAGAGGGGTAGGAGGCCCCTTCAGCTTTTAATTTCTTTCAATCTTATTATTCATTTAAATTATTATAAGTTTTAGAATTTTGTAAGTTTAAGTGGTTGTTATTGTAAGTTCTTAAGATTTTAGCCCTTTCATAGCCATTTACGTGTTTTTCTGATAGTCATTTCAATTTCTTGTCTTCTTCAAAGTTGTTCATATTTCAATTCTCCACATTTTCTATTTCTACCATTTCCTCTAATTCCTCTCCATTTTTAAGTTATTACACGTTTTTCTAAGTTCTGTCCTAGCACGTTACTATTCATCCGAGTTGATACCTTATTTTGTTCCTCCATTTTGAAGCCATTCCAATCCTCTTTTCATTCTGAGTTCTTCATTAACGTTGTTCATCTCTTATAGATCTAACATTTATTCTTCTATCACTTCCTCCAATTCTTCTTCGTTTTTGAGTTATTTTAATTTTCTCACAATTCTATCTTTAACGTTTTTACTGTTCATCCGCGCGCATAGGTTCCGTGTTTTCCCAATTTTCACCTCCTTCCACTCATTTTCTGTCTCTATACTCTTCATAAAAGTTATTCCTAACCCTCTGATCTTTAACTTTGTCTTCTGTCACTTCTTCTAATTCTCGCCAGTTTAAAAGTTATTTTCTTTCTAATATCACCCTAGTTTCATTATAATTTTCTTTTCGTAGTTCTTTCATCCACTTCCCTTTCTTTACATCCTTCACACACCCTAAGACGGTTTCAATTCAATTCTCATCATTTTTAAATCTTAAAAACTCAAGGTTTTCAACTTTCAAATATACTTCTCCCTGTGGATTCGACTCGGTCTCATCACTTAACTATTCCATTTATTTAATTTGTGAGCCGGATATTTTAATTTGATAGTGGGGTGTATTAACGACGTACGTTTTTCGCGTATCAAATTTTGGCGCCGTTGCCGGGGTGTGCATAGAGTACAGAAAGTTAAATGCAGTCACCAAGAAAGATCACTTCCCTTTACCTTTCATTGATCAAATCCTAGAGAAACTTGCTGGACAAAAGTACTTTTACTTTTTGGATAGTTACTCAGGATACAATCAAGTGACCATGTATCCAGAAGATCAAGAGAAGACCACCTTCACATGTCCATATGGTACATTTACTTTTCGACGAATGCCTTTTGGGTTGTGTAATGCACCAGCCACTTTTCAAAGGTGCATGATGGCTATCTTTTCTGACATGGTGGGAGATTTTCTTGAAATCTTTATGGATGATTTCTCTGTTTTTGGGGATTCATTTGAGACTGATTTACAAAACTTGGAAAGAATATTGAAAAGGTGTATAGAAACAAATCTGGTTTTGAGTTGGGAAAAGAGCCATTTCATGGTAAAGGAAGGGATTGTGTTAGGGCATGTTATTTTTGAAAGGGGAATCGAGATAGATAAAGCTAAAATTCATTTAATTTCTAGTTTGCCTCCCCTAACATCAGTTAAACAGATTCAATCTTTTCTGGGCCACGTTGGTTTCTACCGACGATTCATTAAGGACTTTTCAAAGATTTCTCGTCCTTTGTGCAACTTGTTGGCCAAAGATACACCTTTCCACTTTGATGATTCATGTCTTCAAGCATACAACTTTTTGAAAAAGGCAGTGACTCAAGCTCCAATCCTACAACCCCCAGATTGGTCACTACCTTTTGAAATCATGTGTGATGCTTCTGATTATGCCATGGGGGCGGTATTGGGCCAAAGAGTGAATAAAAGCCTAGTTGTGATTTACTATGCCAGTCGAACCCTGGCTGAGGCCCAAAAGAACTACACCACAATTGAGAAAGAATTGTTGGATGTAGTCTTTGCATTAGAGAAGTTTTGATCCTATCTTTTAGGATCTAAAGTCATCATCTACTCTGATCATTCTGCTCTGAGATATCTATTGTCTAAGAAAGAGGCTAAACCACGATTGATCAGGTGGATCTTGCTCTTGCAAGAATTTGACATTGAGATTCGGGACAAAAAGGGGTCCGAAAATGTTGTAGTAGATCACCTATCCAGGATCCTAGTGCAAGAAAGTGAACATGTTCAAGACTCCTTCCCAGATGAACAGTTGCTGACCATTTCTTAAAGGAGACCTCCATGGTTTGCTGATATAATTAACTATTTGGCCGTAGGATTAATTCCTAATGGCTGGTCCAAACAAGAGAAAGATCGATTTCTCTCTCAGATAAAATATTACTTTTGGGAGGACCCAGAACTTTTCCGAATCTGTGCTGATAATGTCATAAGAAGGTGCGTCTCATAAAGTGAACATCAAAGCATTCTTACCTTTTGTCATACTCTTTCATGTGGGGGACATTTTTCTGAGAAGAAAACTGCGGTAAAAATCCTACAAAGTGGTTTCTATTGGCCCACTCTCTTCAGGGATGCCTACACATTTAGTCAATCTTGTCCCAAGTGTCAAACCATGGGTAACATTTCCAAAAGAGATATGATGCCATTAAACCCCATCCTTGTGGTGAAAATCTTTGATGTCTGGGGGATTGATTTCATGGGTCCATTCCCACCATCCTTTGGACATGAGTACATACTGGTGACTGTTGATTATGTCTCCAAATGGATTGAGGCAGTGGCGACTAGAACAAATGATCACAAAGTGGTTCTAAAGTTCATCCAGAAAAAAATATTTTCAAGGTTTGGGTTCCTAAGAGCAATAATCAGTGATGGTGGTTGCCATTTCACAAACTCCCAGTTCAAAACATTGCTTAGAAAATATGGGATCAACCATAAGGTGGCCACACCTTACCATCCTCAAACAAGTGGACAAGTGGAAGTCTCTAATAGAGAGATCAAGAACATTCTACAGAAAACAGTCCGACCTGATAGAAAGGACTGGTCAGAGAGACTGGATGATGCTCTATGGGCTTACAGGACTGCCTACAAAACCCCCATTGGAATGTCACCTTTTAGGTTGATCTACGGGAAAGCATGTCACCTTCCGGTAGAATTGGAGCACAAAGCATATTGGGCTGTAAAGCAAGTCAATTTAGACTTAGTACAAGCAGGAGAACATCGGGCATTACAATTGAATGAGCTAGATGAGTTACGAAGGGAATCTTATGAAAATTCTAGGATTTACAAGGCCAAAATGAAAGCTTTTCATGACAAACACATCTCTCGAAAAACTTTTGAGCCTAACCAACGAGTTTAGTTGTTCAACTCGAGGCTTAAACTTTTTCCTGGAAAGCTCAGATCTAGGTGGGAGGGTCCTTTCATAGTGCATTCAGTATCCCCCCACGGTACAGTTGAAATTCTTGATTCTAAGAGTGGGACTATTTTTAAAGTTAATGGCCAAAGACTCAAACCCTATATTGAGGGAGTTTCAATTGACATGCACATTGATGAGGTGCACTTTACAAACTCACTATGAGTTGCATTGCGTCTGGCTGACGACGTTAAACTAAGCGCTTCTTGGGAGGCAACCCACACCTTTAATGGTTTCATGTGATCATAAATGACTTCTTGGGAGGTAACCCAAGTTTTTATTTGTGATTTGTATTTTTATTTTGCAGGTATGAATAAAAGATTAGTTGGGGGGGAGAGAAATGATTGCTTACTCTATTGCTCAGATTTTCAAAGTCTAGCAGTCACAAGCTAAACCTGTCAAAATTCTCCATCAGGTTGTCCCGTTCCTTCACAAATTTCATGTCTGCATTGTTCTATTAATCTATATTGTTCATGCCATTGAGGACAATGTCATTTAAGTTGGGGGGGACAAAAATCATGTTATACATGTTGCATTTACACAAAAAAATAAAAAATAAAAAATCATTTTGAGTTTCATGATTCATGCTTCCATTGAAAGAGAATCTTGAATGGAAAAAATTAGGGAGAAGGATGATGGAAAAAGTATTTACTCTAGCCATGGAAAACTGATTTAAGAATCTCTTTAAAGTTCATGTGCACTTTAAAAAAAATAAATCACGTTACACGCTAATGAAACAAGTAGGACAAACCTTCTGTTATTTTGGAAATATTGCTTGATATTCTGCACTTTTTGAAGAAGATATCTTTTATAAGCTTTCTGCCATGTTATCTATTGAATAAAATTGGGGAAAAACACCATAAAAAATGCTCCGATTGTGAGTAACCGGGCCTTCTTCACCTAAGACGTGTTGAGGTTCGCGTCAAAAGGAAACGGGAACCTTGATCTGTGTAACGGGGCCTGCTTCACCTAAGACGTGTTGAGATTCGCGTAAAATAGTGAAGGGTAGTGCAGTATCATGTGTGTAGAGAAAAAAAAGAAAATAAAGATCCCAAAAGGGACAAAATAATAAGGCAGACAAAAGCTATTATGCATAATGCTCTGTTTAAGAAGTGCAGGGTTGAAGGGCACTTGCTTAGAATAGTAAATGGGGGACGCACTTGTCTACGTTGTGAATTTAGTATTACACATGCACAAGTGCTACTGAATTTTAATTAGAATTATTGATCATGTACCTTAATTTCCTACATAAGGCTAGTATGTGTTAATGATTCTAAATTCCTAATCTTTAGTTGACTCTATGAAAGATGATCTGAAAATGAGACATGGATATTTTAAACTCTTGTTGGTCCTTAATTTATAATTGTTTGCATTGCTAAGGGATTAGCAATGAGTAAGTTGGGGGATGTGATAAGTGTGTATTTGTATGAGTTAATTAATGATATACACACGTTTTATGAGCTTTAATGTTAATAATTATACACTTATCACACTTAATATCAATTTTTGATCAAAATGTTTAGTCTGATAAAATTATTATACTTCGATCAATAAATATGTTATTTTGCAGGCACTCAACAAGAACCCCACAAGTCTACGTAAAAATGAGCCAAAACTCATGCCGACCAAGCTCAATCTTAATTCAAAAGAAAAAAAAATGAAAACTATAAATATATATATACTCATATATATATTCTATATTATATATAGATATATCTCTATCTATCTATTTATATATCATACTACTATATATATATCTATAATTCAAATAAAGAAAAGAAAAAAAAGAGAAATAAAGATTCATATGAAATATATACACTCATTATATTCATATAATACATTCAATATTAATATAGTCATTATATATATATATTCCTATATAATATATATATATATATATATATATATATATATATATATATATATATTCACATGCATCTACATTTTTATATACTCATATTAACATATCAATATATAACATATCCCTATATATAATATCAATGTCTCCTTCATATTCTATATAGCATATAGATATGCTAATATCTACAACACCTACAACCTATATATAGTATAAGATATGCTTAATATGCTTCAAACATCATCAATCAACATGGGCCCTTCACGTTGGAAGCATGAAGCGTATTAAGGCTAAAAGCCATAAATAGAATGGCCTTCACATGCTGCATGGGTCCATGCGCACAGGCCAAAGGTGGTTCTTTCAAATAACATTGGTAGAAGCTTCACGTGGCTTCTTCGTGCAAGTAAAGTCCACACAACGGGCCAAGGCTTCTCAACGTGACAAGATGACAAGGCTTAGTCGGCTGGGGCCTTGCAATGCCAAACATGCAAGATGGGGTCCACTTAGGGTTCATGCAAAGTTTAAAACGCCAAAGCACATCCAGGAGGTTTCTCCACCAAGCACACAACGTCAAAGGCACCATGGCAAGCTGCGGCTTTCACACATGCAGCCCTTGGTTCACACACGTTGGCAGGCATGGTCAAAACGACAGATGGGCCGCGGCTTTCACACGGGCAGAGAGCAACGAGTAGAGAAACAAGGCTTGTTTAAAGCCTATAAAAGGGAGGTTGGGAATGGCTTAAAAGGGGGGAAGCTCTTGTAATTCATTTTAAAGTTCTCTTCTTGTTATTAGTCTTTGTAAGAAGGTTCAAGTGGTGTATTTGAAGAATCAAGGAGAGAGGGGCAGGAGGCCCCTTCAGGTTTTAATTTCTTTTAATCTTATTATTCATTTAAATTATTAGAAGTTTTAGAATTTTGTAAGTTTAAGTGGTTGTTATTACAAGTTCTTAAGATTTTAGTCCTTTCATAGCCATTTACGTGTTTTTCTGATAGTCATTTCAATTTCTTGTCTTCTTCAAAGTTGTTCATATTTCAATTCTCCACATTTTCTCTTTCTACCATTACCTCTAATTCCTCTCCATTTTTATGTTATTACATGTTTTTCTAAGTTCTGTCTTGGCACGTTACTATTCATCCGAGTTGATACCTTATTTTGTTCCTCCATTTTGAAGTCCTTCCAATCCTCTTTTTATTCTGAGTTCTTCATTAAACTTGTTCCACTCTTATAGATCTAACTTTTATTCTTCTACCACTTCCTCTAATTCTTCTTAATTTTTTAGTTATTCTCACAATTCTATCTTTAACATTTTTACAGTTCATCCCCGCGCATAGGTTCCGTGTTTTCCCAATTTTCACCTCCTTCCTCTCATTTTCTGTCTCTACACTCTTCATAAAAGTTATTCCTAACCCTCTGATCTTTAACTTTGTCTTCTGTCACTTCTTCTAATTCTCGCCAATTTAAAAGTTATTTTCATTCTAATGTCACCTTAGTTTAATTATAATTTTCTTTTCGTAGTTCTTTCATCCACTTCCCTTTATTTACATCATTCACACACCCTAAGGCGGTTTCAATTCAATTCTCATGATTTTTAAATATTAAAAACTCAAGATTTTCAACTTTCAAATCTACTTCTCCCTGTGGATTCGACTCGGTCTCTTCACTTAACTATTCCATATATTTAATTTGTGAGCCGGATATTTTAATATGATAGTGGGGTGTATTAACGACGTGCGTTTTCCGCGTATCAAATTTTGACACCGTTGCCGGGGTGTGCATAGACTATAGAAAGTTAAATGCAGTCACCAAGAAAGATCACTTCCCTTCACCTTTCATTGACCAAATCTTAGAGAAACTTGCTGGACAAAAGTACTTTTACTTTTTGGATGGTTACTCAGGATACAATCAAGTGACCATGTACCCAGAAAATCAAGAGAAGACCACCTTCACATGTCCATATGGTACATTTACTTTTCGACGAATGCCTTTTGGGTTGTGTAGTGCACCAACCATTTTTTAAAGGTGCATGATGGCTATCTTTTCTGACATGGTGGGAGATTTTCTTGAAATCTTTTTGGATGATTTCTCTATTTTTGGGGATTCATTTGAGACTTGTTTACAAAACTTGGAAAGAATCTTGAAAAGGTGTATAGAAACAAATCTGGTTTTGAGTTGGGAAAAGAGCCATTTCATGGTAAAGGAAGGGATTGTGTTAGGGCATGTTATTTCTGAAAGAGGAATCGAGGTAGATAAAGCTAAAATTGATTTGATTTCTAGTTTGCCTCCCCCAACATCTGTTAAACAGATTCGATCTTTTCTGGGCCACGTTGGTTTCTACCGACGATTCATTAAAGACTTTTCAAAGATTTCTCGTCCTTTGTGTAACTTGTTGGCCAAAGATACACCTTTCCACTTTGATGATTCATGTCTTCAAGCATACAACTTTTTGAAAAAGGCAGTGACTCAAGCTCCAATCCTACAACCCCCAGATTGGTCACTACCTTTTGAAATCATGTGTGATGCTTCTGATTATGCCATGGGGGCGGTATTGGGTCAAAGAGTGAGTAAAAGCCCAGTTGTGATTTACTATGCCAGTCGAACCCTGGCTGAGGCCCAAAAGAACTACACCACAATTGAGAAAGAATTGTTGGCTGTAGTCTTTGCATTAGAGAAGTTCCGATCCTATCTTTTAGGATCTAAAGTCATCATCTACTCTGATCATTCTGCTCTGAGATATCTATTGTCCAAGAAAGAGGCTAAACCACGATTGATCAGGTGGATCTTGCTCTTGCAAGAATTTGACATTGAGATTCGGGACAAAAATGGGTCCGAAAATGTTGTAGCAGATCACCTATCCAGGATCCTAGTGCAAGAAAGTGAACATGTTCAAAACTCCTTCCCTGATGAACAATTGTTGACCATTTCTCAAAGGAGACCTCCATGATTTGCTGATATTATTAACTATTTGGCCGTAGGATTAATTCCTGATGGCTGGTCCAAACAAGAGAAAGATCGATTTCTCTCTCAGATAAAATATTACTTTTGGGAGGACCCAGAATTTTTTCGAATCTGTGCTCATAATGTCATAAGAAGGTGCGTCCCAGAAAGTGAACATCAAAGTATTCTTACATTTTGTCATACTCTTTCATGTGGGGGACATTTTTCTGGGAAGAAAACTGCGGCAAAAATCCTACAAAGTGGTTTCTATTGGCCCACTCTCTTCAAGGATGCCCACACATTCAGTCAATCTTGTCCCAAGTGTCAAACCATGGGTAACATTTCCAAAAGAGATATGATGCCATTAAACCCCATCTTTGTGGTGGAAATCTTTGATGTCTGGGGGATTGATTTCATGGGTCCATTCCCACCATCCTTTGGACATGAGTACATACTGATGACTATTGATTATGTCTCCAAATGGATTGAGGCAGTGGCTACTAGAACAAATGATCACAAAGTGGTTCTAAAGTTCATCCAGAAAAATATATTTTCAAGGTTTGGGTTCCCAAGAGCAATAATTAGTGATGGGGGTAGCCATTTCACAAAATCCCAATTCAAAACCTTACTTAGAAAATATGGGATCAACCATAAGGTGGCCACACCTTAACATCCTCAAACAAGTGGACAAGTGGAAGTCTCTAATAGAGAGATCAAGAACATTCTACAGAAAACAGTCCGACCTGATAGAAAGGACTGGTCAGAGAGACTGGATGATGCTCTATGGGCTTACAGGACAGCCTACAAAACCCCCATTGGAATGTCACCTTTTAGGTTGATCTACGGGAAAGCATGTCACCTTCCGGTAGAATTGGAACACAAAGCATATTGGGCTGTAAAGCAAGTCAATTTAGACTTAGCCCAAGCAGGAGAACATCGGGCATTACAATTGAATGACTTAGATGAGTTACGAAGGGAATCTTATGAAAATTCTAAGATTTACAAGGCCAAAATGAAAGCATTTTATGACAAACACATCTCTCGAAAAACTTTTGAGCCTAACCAACGAGTTTGGTTGTTCAACTCGAGGCTTAAACTTTTTCCTGAAAAACTCAGATCTAGGTGGGAGGGTTCTTTCATAGTGCATTCAGTATCCCCCCACAGTACAGTTGAAATTCTTGATTCTAAGAGTGAGACTATTTTTAAAGTTAATGGCCAAAGACTCAAACCCTATATTGAGGGAGTTTCAATTGACATGCACATTGATGAGGTGCACTTTACAAACTCACTATGAGTTGCATTGCGTCTGGCTGACGACGTTAAACTAAGCGCTTGGGAGGCAACCCACACCTTTAATGGTTTTGTGTGATCATAAATGGCTTCTTGGGAGGCAACCCAAGTTTTTATTTATGATTTGTATTTTTATTTTGCAGGTATGAATAAAAGATAAGTTGGGGGGGGGGAGAGAAATGATTGCTTACTCTGTTGCTCAGATTTTCAAAGCCTAGCCGTCACAAGCTAAACCTGTCAAAATTCTCCATCAGGTTGTCCCGTTCCTTCACAAATTTCATGTCTACATTGTTCTATTAATCTATATTGTTCATGCCATTGAGGACAATGTCATTTAAGTTGGGGGGGACGAAAATCCTGTTATACATGTTGCATTTACACAAAAAAAAATAAAAAATAAAAAATCATTTTGAGTTTCATGAGTCATACTTCCATTGAAAGAGAATCTTGAATGGAAAAAATTAGGGAGAAGGATGACGGAAAAAAGTATTTACTCTACCCATGGAAAACTGATTTAAGAATCTCTTTAAAATTCATGTGCACTTTAAAAAAAATAAATCACGTTACACGCTAATGAAACAAGTAGGACAAGCCTTCTGTTATTTTAGATATATTGCTTGATATTCTACACTTTTTGAAGAAGAGATCTTTTATAAACTTTCTGTCATGTTATCTATTGAACAAAATTTGAGAAAAACACCATGAAAAATGTTCCGATTCTAAGTGACTGGGCCTACTTCACCTAAGACGTGTTGAGGTTCGCGTCAAAAGGAAACGGGATCCTTGATCTGTGTAACCGGGCATGCTACACCTAAGACGTGTTGAGGTTCGCCTAAAATAGTAAAGGGTAGTGCAGTATCATGTGTGTAGAGAAAAAAAAGAAAATAGAGATCCCAAAAGGGACAAAATAATAAGGCAGACAAAAGCTATTATGCTTAATGCTCTGTTTAAGAAGTGTAGGGTTGTAGGGCACTTACTTAGAATAGCAAATGGGGGACGCACTTGTCTACGTTGTGAATTTAGTATTACACATGCACAAGTGCTACTGAATTTTAATTAGAATTCCTGATCATGTACCCTAATTTCCTATATAAGGCTAGTATGTGTTAATGATTCCAAATTCCTAATCTTTAGTTGACTCTATGAAAGATGATCTGGAAATGAGGCATGGATATTTTAAACTCTTGTTGGTCCTTAATTTACAATTGTTTGCATTGCTAAGGGACTAGCAACGAGTAAGTTGGGAGGTATGATAAGTGTACATTTGTATGAGTTAATTCATGATATACACACGTTTTATGAGCTTTAATGTTAATAATTATACACTTATCACACTTAATATCAATTTTTGATCAAAATGATTAGTCTGATAAAATTATTATACCTTGATCAATAAATATGTTATTTTACAGGCACTCAACAAGAACCCCACAAGTCTACGAAAAAATGAGCCAAAACCCATGCCGACCAAGCTCAATTTTAATTCAAAAGAAAAAAAAGAAAAAGAAAACTATAAATAGATATATACTCATATATATATTATATGTTATATATAGATATATCTCTATCTATCTATTTATACATCGTACTACTATATATATATCTATAATTCAAATAAAGAAGAGAAAAATAAAGAAAAATAAAGATTCATATAAAATATATACACTCATTATATTCATATAATACATTCAATATTAATATAGTCATTATATATATATATTCATTATATATATTCCTATAATATATATATATATATATATATATATATTCACATGCATCTATATTTTTATATACTCATATTAACATATCTATATACAACATATCCCTATATATAATATCAATGTCTCCTTCATATTCTATATAGCATATAGATATGCTAATATCTACAACACCTACAACCTATATATAGTATAAGATATGCTTAATATGCTTCAAACATAATCAATCAACATGGGCCCTTCACGTTGGAAGCATGAAGCGTACTAAGGCTAAAAGCCATAAATAGAATGGCCTTCACATGATGCAGGGGTCCATGCGCACAGGCCAAAGGTGGTCCTTTCAAATAACATTGGTAGAAGCTTCACGTGGCTTCTTCGTGCAAGTAAAGTCCACACAACGGGCCAAGGCTTCTCAACGTGACAAGATGGCAAGGCTTAGTCGGCTAGGGTCTTGCAATGCCAAACATGCAAGATGGGGTCCACTTGGGGTTCATGCAAAGTTTAAAACGCCAAAGCAGATTCAGGAGGTTTCTCCACCAAGCACACAACGTCAAAGGCACCATGGCAGGCTGCGGCTTTCACACATGCAGCCCTTGGTTCACACACGTTGGCAGGCGTGGTCAAAACGACAGATGGGCCGCGGCTTTCACACGGGCAGAGAGCAACGAGTAGAGAAACAAGGCTTGTTTAAAACCTATAAAAGGGAGGTTTGGAATGACTTAAAAGGGGGGAAGCTCTTGTAATTCATTTTAAAGTTCTCTTCTTGTTATTAGTTTTGTAAGAAGGTTCAAGTGGTGTATTTGAAGAATCAAGGAGAGAGGGGCAGGAGGCCCCTTCAGGTTTTAATTTCTTTCAATCTTATTATTCATTTAAATTATTAGAAGTTTTAGAATTTTATAAGTTTAAGTGGTTGTTATTGCAAGTTCTTAAGATTTTAGCCCTTTCATAGTCATTTACGTGTTTTTCTGATAGTCATTTCAATTTCTTATCTTCTTCAAAGTTGTTCATATTTCAATTCTCCACATTTTCCCTTTCTACTATTTCTTCTACTTCCTTTCCATTTTTAAGTTATTACACGTTTTTCTAAGTTATGTCTTGGCACGTTACTATTCATCCGAGTTAATACCTTATTTGGTTCCTCCATTTTGAAGCCCTTCCAGTCCTCTTTTCATTCTGAGTTCTTCATTAAAGTTGTTCCTCTCTTATAGATCTAACTTTTATTATTCTACCACTTCCTCCAAATCTTCTTCGTTTTTGAGTTATTTTAATTTTCTAACAATTCTGTCTTTAACGTTTTTACTGTTCATCCGCGCGCATAGGTTCCGTGTTTTTTCAATTTTCACCTCCTTCCTCTCATTTTCTGTCTCTACACTCTTCATAAAAGTTATTCCTAACCCTCTGATCTTTAACTTTATCTTCTGTCACTTCTTCTAATTCTCGCCAGTTTAAAACTTATTTTCTCTCTAATGTCACCCTAGTTTAATTATAATTTTCTTTTCGTAGTTCTTTCATCCACTTCCCTTTATTTACATCATTCACACACCCTAAGGCGGTTTCAATTCAATTTTCATGATTTTTAAATATTAAAAACTCAAGATTTTCAACTTTCAAATCTACTTCTCCCTGTGGATTCGACTCGGTCTCATCACTTAACTATTCCATTTATTTAATTTGTGAGCCGGATATTTTAATTTGATAGTGGGGTGTATTAACGACGTGCGTTTTTCGCCTATCAAATTTTGGCGCCGTTGCCGGAGTGTGCATAGACTACAGAAAGTTAAATACAGTCACCAAGAAAGATCACTTCCATTTACCTTTCATTGATCAAATCCTAGAGAAACTTGCTGGCCAAAAGTACTTTTGTTTTTTGGATGGTTACTCAGGATACAATCAAGTGACCATGTACCCAGAAGATCAAGAGAAGACCACCTTCACATGTCCATATGGTACATTTACTTTTTGACGAATGCCTTTTGGGTTGTGTAATGCACCAGCCACTTTTCAAAGGTGCATGATGGCTATATTTTCTGACATGGTGGGAGATTTTCTTGAAATCTTTATGGATGATTTCTCTATTTTTGGGGATTCATTTGAGACTTGTTTACAAAACTTGGAAAGAATCTTGAAAAGGTGTATAGAAACAAATCTGGTTTTGAGTTGGGAAAAGAGCCATTTCATGGTAAAGGAAGGGATTGTGTTAAGGCATGTTATTTCTGAAAGGGGAATCGAG